>OX387363.1:185000-652500 GCA_947563465.1 Archips xylosteana | reverse complement strand
TTTCCTGTTAATATGCTTGATAAATAAATAAATAATAATAAATAATATAATAATAAAAAGCATTTATTCAATCCACCACAGTTCCAGTAAGTACAATCAACAATTTTTCACTAATATAAATTACAATTAACTAATTACAAGACTTGTGTGGTGGAGACTGGTGCCTGAACTAGGGGAAACCTGTATTTCAGGTCACCAGGCCTCCAAAACCCAGATGTCAGCAACCACAGAGGTCATGCCGTGAAAACTGAACCTAACTAGAAAACATGTGGAGTACAAAAGCTATAAAAAGAAAAGATTTATCTTAATATAAATTTAACGAGTGTGCGAGTGTGTGTGTGTGTGTGTGTGTGTGTGTGTGTGTGTGTGTGTGTGTGTGTGTGTGTGTGTGTGTGTGTGTGTGTGTGTGTGTGTGTGTGTGTGTTAGTGTTTGCATGGGCGCGTGTATATTATACATTATACAATTGGAACCAAAAGTTTATCACAATAAACAACTCAGACCAATCCTATCAATAAATAAACAACTCAGACCAAACCTCTCGCAAACCAGTGATTTTTGGCGTTCCGGAATAGCAGTTCAAAACAAACCCAACCCAAACGATAGAATTACCGCTACCAAACCCGTGAAAGCCCGTTCCTATATCCGCAAAATACGTCACTTCGGTCGCATATCTTCGGCATAACACGCTTTGGGCACTTAGGTGACATCAATCAAAACTTACTGCAAGGAAATAATTATGCAAAAATTAGAACTGATTTAACTAATTTAGTTTCTGATGAAAAATAAAAAATTGTTTTTCTTTTCTATTTTTTATTTAATTTAATTATTAACGGTAAATTATAATTGTTATAAAAAATATACTCGTTTAAAAAATGTACATAAACATGTGAATGTATTACCGATTTAAATTAATTTATTTGATATCAATTTACATTAAAAGGTTACAAAAGAACAGTGGTAAGTAAAAGCATTAAAATATAACGTTGTGATAGTGTTAAAAAATAACTCGGATAGTCAAAGAAGGCATGGAAGAACTCTAAAAATTGAAACATTGATATTTTTTGAGACAGGATGCAGCGTTGCTGAGAATTACAAGAGGAAAAAAGAGATTGATATAGATATAGTAGGAAATCACATAACTATTGATGTTTAAACTATTTTTAGCGAATTTATTACAATTTGGCAATTGCACAGAAAATTATCTTTAAAAAAATACATAAAAAGTCACATTTTGCAATGCGAAAATAATTTACAACAATTAAAACTTTCTTCAATAATTAGTCACAATTATTATCAAGATTGATATGCATTCTGCAGTAAATAATTATTAATTATTGTAAAACTATATTATTTTAATAAAAACCATTTGGAGCACATTCTTCAAAATGTCATAATTTTGGGTAAATTATTACCATTAAAAAGTCAAATTTATAAATATTAAAATGTCATATTTTGCAATGCAAAAAGCAAATAAAACAGTGACTTAAAATCTATAGTGAATAATATAGTTTCATCAGCGAAACATAACAAAATATAATTCAAATAAACACATCCAAATATATAGAACACACAAACCAACGCATAAAACTATAAAAAATGCAAAATAAAATACTAGTAAAAATTGAATATCATCACGATTTTTTCCACAAAATATCTTTTTTATTACAATCGGGTCCATATTCTATCCCCATTTCTACCCCCATTTCTGTCCCCGTTCCTGTCTCCACTCCTATCCCCGTTCCTGTCTCCACTCCTATCCCCATTCCTGTCTCCATTTTGCCCTCCATCTCCACTCTGATTTCCTCCGAATCCATGCATTCTGATTTCTTCTCTACGTACGTCTTCAGAATTCCGGTGTCGCAAACCATAAGTAGCGAGGTTCTCTTCATTCACACGAATAGCTTCTTCGTACGTCGGCGGTGGCATTTCAAACTCGAAACCTGGCTCACACGGGACAACCTGGTCATCTCCAGGTAATTGGGCATCAAAAGTGGCAATTACACGTGGTTCCTTGTTCTCGAAAATCAATTTGCACCAGTACATAATGCAGTACACAATTGAGAAGAACGCACACTGAAATAAACATAAAATAATAATCATTGTCAGCTGAAATACGGTAGGCCTCATAAGAAAGCTTAAGGTCAGTCAGAGGGCGATGGAGATCACATTAGGAATGATGAGATCCGCGTAAAAACTAAAGTCAGTGGCAATGGGCAGGCCAAATCGTCTTGCTTGCTGCGCGTGTGGTTGGCCGTGTCAGTTGTCTGTCATTTGTCAATGTCAAGTCAACGCCGCCATGTCAAATATAACGCCCTTGTGTTGGTAGTGGTAGCGCTGAGCTTAAAATGGTCGCGTTCACAATTTAGACACGGTCCGGTCGTACGTGCAGCGAGCAAATGACGGCCTCACGGTCCCACCGGAAGACCAGCGCTGGCTCTCGAGCCAGCATATGCTGAGGTGGGTCCATTTCGTGATAGTTGTAGTTGCCTTACTTATTGATCTCATATGCCTGTTGTAACTGTCACGAATAAATGTTTTTTCTTTCTTTCTTTCTTTCTTCAAATTGCTCGTAAAACTGATGGCCGATGAGGCCAAAAAGGTTCTCGAATGTCTCCATGGACTGAAAAACGCAGTGTAGGTAGGCCTTTAAAATAAAGCGATGACCAGAGGCCGTATAGTCTAACGCGCGGGCGCTTGCCTTCGCTATCACCATCTCTTTCTGTCACCATCTTATACCGTTTGACAGAAAGAAATAGTGAATACGAAAGCAAGCATCAGCGCGTAAGACAATAAGCGTACTGGTTACGGTTTCTAGAGCGCGCTGGATGCGGATAGCGAACTTCAGGGGAGGCCTTGTTGTCAGAAGTAGAAGTATTTCAGCAGAAATGATGATGATGGCTAATAGAAATACATCCACTTTTGGATAAAACGCCCCCAAAGAACGCAACAACAATCGGTCTAGCGCTGCCCGTATCTGGTGGAATGTGACCTTTACCAGAAGCTATTCATCCAACGCACGGGCTTTCGCAATTGCATTTATCATCGCTTTCCATGCTCATCCTATACTGTATGACAAAAAGAAATGGCGGAGGTGGCTAATTATATGCATTCAACTATCCTAAAGTAAAAGTAGGTAGGGTTAAGTGTACCAGTGAATGAACACTTAAGGAAATTTTCGACTTTGAAAATTAATTTTAGGCAGTTGGGCACAGTTTATTTAAAATATTACTTTTTGTATAGCACAACCAACTACTCTAGTTGGCTAACATCATCATTATTCAACAGTATTATTGCACAGTTTGAAGATATATCACTATTTAAGTGAAAAAATGGAAAATCACCAGTGAATGAACGCAAAATTCTAGTGAATGAACAAATGAAACCAGTGAATGAACAACTTTAAATATGATGTTTTGTTATACTATAAATATACAAAAGCGAAGTTATGTTAACACAAATACATTCAATATACTTATTTGGTCGATTCCATGTTCTAAAACAATTAAAATACAAAATAAGAGTATTGTTCATTCACTAGATCTTGGAAACCAGTAAATGAACTAGCTATAAGTGACATAGTTCATTCACTGGAAAACTTGAACCAGTTAATGAACCTATATTTTACGTTTGTTCCAATACTGGCCTTTCGGTAGATAATGTATTTGGATCAATGTCACTGAAAACGAAATCTTAATATGACGACTAGAAGGAAAGATATTGCATAAATAGAAAATCCTGCAGTCCCAGTGAATGAACACCCCCGTTCATTCACTGGATTTAGGCGATTTTGGGTTCCAGTAAAAAAACACTGGATTAAAAGGTATTGTTTGTAAATAAATTACATTAAACTATGTATGAATAGCACTAACAGGTCTTTAAAGCTTAAAAAAACCATACCCAATGAATGATAGATGGCGGGGACAAATGCAGTAACACATCAGAAGTATAGTAGCTTTCGTTCTTCCTTAATACTGCTCCATAGAAAAAATGTACAACATACGTACGTCCACTTTACATCGTCGCCATTTCAAAACTGTTGCTTAGGAGTCGAAGCAAATTTACTAGAACCTGACAAGTAAAGGTGCTAGTCGAAAAAAAAATACGAGGCGTGGTAGAAACGTACCAAATTCTTATTATTTCAAAAAATTATCGTTTTGTTCATTCACTGGGTACTGTTCATTCACTGGTACGCTTACCTTACATTAAGAAAAAATTAAAGCTTATTTATATTAAGAAAAGGGAAACCTTGCCTAAGGGAGTCCCCCTAACTCCCCCCCCTCTCCCACCCCTCTACTTACTCTTTCGAAGATACTAGCAGCGTTATCCCTTTAAATAGCTAATTCTTAAACTTCTTTTGCTGAAAATAAAATTCTCGGTACCTTGAATAGACAAGGTTCCTCATTTTCAACACATTATGGTTCTTGTACTTATTGTCATCAGACCCATAAGTACCAAGTTTGAAATCGATACAACAATAAAATTAGAAGTAGGCTAGAATCGAATTCCAAGATATGATTACATACAAGAGAATATTAAAAAAGTGTATATAAAGCTTACCACACCAATCAGTCCTAAAAGCCATACGTCCATTTCATTCATTTTGTCTGTTTCGTTTAGCACTTCTAAACACGTCAAAATATCAGTTAATTGTATTTTGAAATAAAAATACTATTAATATCGTCACTCTCCCGCCGAGTTATTATTGAAAATGTAGTTAGATCCAAAAATGATAGTTCCTTTACTGATAATTATGCTTAAGTCTGTGCAGAGCAACATCGCTTTAACTTCTGAAAGAATAAGGTTCAAATTAATTTAAATGAAACTTGCCGCGTTTTTTGAAGATTCGCGGGTAGGTAGTGAACGGGTGACCAATCGGTGCGACCCCGTATTTCTCAAAATATCAAGTCGCACCCATCAATCCCATTTGAAGTGTAAATCTAATTATATAAAAATCTCGTGTCACGGTGTTTGTTATCGAACTCCTCCGAAACGGCTTGACCGATTTTTATGAAATTTTTTGTCCATATTCGGTAGGTCTGAAAATAGGTCGAAGGCTATTTTTTATACCTACCCCTATTCTTCGCGGACGGAGTCGCGGGCAACAGCTAGTATAACGCAGCTAGTATAACTTCTACTTACTAAAATTACTTGAGGGTGTTATTTGATATAATATTGTATTGGAAATGCATAAAATATTAGTATTATTAAGATGACTATGTAATAATATAATAAAATAATTAAAAAAGTGATATGTAAGAGAAAAAATATTATGAATAAATGAGTACGAGTATAAAAAAAAAGCCAAACACATACACACTCGCATAAAAATAATAAATTGCTTTTCATCCACAATAAGTTTCGTCAAGTATAAAATAAAAACTTCTACAAACAACTAAACTACAACAAAATATATGGTAAAAATATTTATAACAACAAAATATATATGTATGTATGTAAAACTCTTTATTGTACAAAAATAAGGAAAAAAAAAAGAAATACATTATTGAAAACCGTTGAAATGCATGTAGAAAGGCAAACTTATCCCTTATATTATGGTGATAATAATTTTCAGGTGCCGTTTCACTCGTTATCAACAGACACAAAAATATATTAACAATGGTACGAACACAAGAAGAGAAAAAAAACTACTTATAGACAAGAACTCCACAGTTTGAGATTATTTAAGAACTAATCTGTGGAAATAGATAATGTTAAACTTTTAAAAAGAAAAATCTTTCAGATGCTCTGGACCAGGTTTGACTGCATGATACAATTGGTAATATGCTGGCCGCGGATACCTAACCCCGGTTTCAAATCCTGTTCGGAGCATCCAAAAAGCATTAAGAAATCTTAAAATTCGTTGAGTAAAATAGGTCATATGTTTGGTCCTTAGATTATTTACACACTAGATAAAGTGTCAGTAGCAAACACTGCGATACAAAACGTCCAAAAACCCATTTGACAGATTCATCTTACGATCGCGTTACGTCATTCTGGTTGAAGGGGGCAAATTAAATATAAGCCAACAATTGGTTTATATTTTTCGGGACGTTTTTATGCCGCCTAAGCTCTATCTAGTGTATTAATAATCTAAGGTTTGGTCATACCTATGGATCCAGATCGTCTTTGGCCTCATCTCCGCTCTCTACGTAAATCTCAATAGCATCGTCAAATTCGCCCCCAATATTACGTTTACCACGACCATCAACCTGATTCTTTTTATCTTGGTCACTTGCATCAATCGCACTGTCACATTTGTCAATAGTATCTTCGCCGCTATTAGATTTGGTATCACCGGTATTTGCAACGTTAGGTATACCTTTTTCATCACTGCTTTTACTAATCATTTCACTGACATTCTCAATAGTAAAAGTGCCTCCATCATAATCTGCCGCATTATGGGCATTAAAAATTACATATTCATTGCCATTATTGGCAATGACACTTTCGTTAACAGTTTCTTCACTGTCGGATCGGGTATCAATATCATTATTAAAGCATTCAAAGTTATCAAAGTTATAAAATTCTTCTTGACTTAGATATCTAGATCTTATGGTTCTTCTTTCTGGATCGAAGTCTAGTATTTCCATATTGTGGGTATCTGACGTCTTGTCATCAATAACTTTCCGCAGGCCATAGCAACAAAAACACAAAATTATAAGTGTCCCCACCTAAAATAAACGAGATCGATGAACGTAATTACAATAATAACAAAAAAAAAATTAAAAACTGCCCCTCCGCGACGTACCCTTCTCCAAATTGCCCGTAACGGTAGCAGCATTGTCCCACCGTATTTGTATGTAATCGGCTGAACCAAAATAATGTGACCCGGAGCGGAGATCACCACCCTTGTCCGGCAATTTACTTCTTCCAATTGGTATATTGGTACTGATGGAGAGCATTCAAGCTTAGCTAAGTATTTTGCTTGAACTGGTTCCTCTTCCTAGAAACACAATTTTACCCCTGGCCCCGCCATTTTGCAAAAAATCATAGACAAAAAATTCAATGTTATTATCAATTCAAATTCGTCCGTTAAATAACCGTGGTGGCCTAGTAGTTTGACCTTGGCCTCACAAGCAGAGGGTTTGATTTGAATCCGTACATGAATTTCTGAGTTTTTCGGTATTTATGTGCGGAATTATATTTGAAATTTACCAATTTACCATGAGCCAGGGCTCATGGTAAATTGACAGGCAGTGGGATATTGTATTAACTGGGATGATGATGATAATGATGATATTATAATTGGCCTCTGCTCACTAAATATCATGGAAACATGAACCTTCTGAGGAGAATAGCCGGAGATCCGGACAGAAAACGAAAGCGTTTTTTGCCTAAGCTGAAACAGAGATACTTCCCACTCGCTCAGTCAATCAAAGTAATATTCAAGGCTCACATTGTTTTTTCATAAGAATCGTGAATTGTTACTTACCCCTATTACTGCTAAACGCAAAAGTATATCCGAATCTCCTACAACCTCATCTCTGTAAATTCCACCCCGTGTATCCATCCTTTATCTTTATCTATTTTGTAGTTCTTCAAAACACCGTCAATTTACTTCATTACAATTCAAACTTTAATGATTCGAATTAGAGTCAATATTATTCTTGAGGACATCGTCACTGTTATGTATAACCAATTTTTATCTAGAAAGTTTGCTACCTTCACTATTCAAAATAATAGGGTAATACGCTAAAATTCAAATATTTCTCATTGCAATACAAAATCATCTCAATTTTAATTTAAACATGAATGATGATGCAGTTCTAAATTAAATACGGATCGTTTCAATTAAAAATATCAGTTGTATCATTATCATAACAGAAGTGTCTTTTAACACGTGCTGGTTGCACACGTGGGGGTTGTCGGGAAATTGGCACCGGGAACCAAGTGGTGAATGTGTACACTCTGGCAAAATTGTCCCATTGGACAAACGCCATTTTAAAAATATATACATTGACGCGTATTTACAGTAGCACATGTGAAAGTGTCATTTATGTAGAAAAACTACCTACGTTTGATCTCTAACTCAAGCCCCAGACAGACATACGGAGATGGTGAAACTTTTGTAATTCCCTGTTGGCACAATAGAACCATAAATATCTAAATAATAAACGAGATAGTGGTCTACATTCTTTAATTAAAATGAATGCTTCATATCACAGGATATTCTATTCTATTAAACTAAATCATAACACATTTTTTTTATAACCCTTATACATTATAATGAACGATTAACAACAATAATCTGTTTCAAATTTAATTTTTATCATTCTTGATAATTAAAATAAAACTTTATATTTCATTAGGGTGAAGCCAGACGAGCGTAATTTTGTGATTCGTTAGCGGCATATTACACCACTCATACACACACACACACACACAGACACACATACACAGACACACACACACACACACACACACACACGCACACACACTCACATTTGATCATTATCAAAGTATTTATTGTTCTTAGTTTTAGTTATAAAATGCTGTCACCAATAACACTATTTTTGATTTTTTTTTTGATATTACGGTCGCGCCATACAATATGCAGGTCATCACGTGACACTCACGTAACACAATGTATGGCGCAACCGAAATTCTGCCGCTCACGACTCACATAATTACGCTCGTCTGGCTTCACTCTTATAGGAATATTTCTAGTCATTAAGTATTTACCATTTTCTACAAAAAATATAATACTGGCAAAACTCTGTCGTAAGTATGTCTTTTATATTTAAGGTTATAGGTGAAAAACCCAAAATTAAAATATAATAGAATGTTTGTTGAAAGATAAGAAAGAAAGTGGAGAAAGAGAAGAATTATGATAAACACTTGAACAAAAATAACTGTAAAAGTACCAGTAAAAGTTGTTGAGAATAAGAAGAGTGAATGTTTGAAAAAATACCAAATTAAAATAAGAAAAGCTTTTGTTAGTTCTTTTTCAGTTCAAGTAATTTCAGCTCTGACTAAATTCAAATAAAATTCTCATAAATTGACCAGTTACAAGTATATGAGAATACTTTATTATTTAAAGGCTGTTTTACTCGAGTTATTACAAGTAAAATAACAAATGTACAATGGTACAAATACTGAAAGCGATAAAATGCCATAACTACTTGTAGACACTGAGTCAATATTCTAGGATTATTTGAAAAATTGTATATGGCTACGCATATTACGTCTGTCTATGATCCAGCTTTATCTATGCTATGGTCTTAGAGTCCTCAATGCCTAAGTTACTTTCATTAGAAGCGTCACATTTACTACTATCATCCTCAACATTGGCCTTACCACAGTCATCATCTTGAATTTCATATTGATCACTTTTTTCATGCAAATTTTCACATAATTCGTCAACTTGGCGACTTGTTTCATTAGAACTATCACATTTATCAACGTTATTTTCGCTTTTAGATTTGATATCGCTATCATTTGAAACATTAGATGTATTACCGTCACTTTTTTCGTGCGAACTTTCACATAATTTGTCAATTTGGTGACTTGTTTCATTTAAACTATCACATTTGTCAACGTTATCTTCGCTTTTAGATTTGATGTCGCTGTCATTTAAAACATTAGATGTACTACCATCACTTTTTTCATGCAAACTTTCACATAATTGGTCAACATGGTGACTTGTTTCATTAAAACATTTGTCAACGGTGTCTTCGCTTTTACATTTGATATTGCTATCATTTGAAACATTAGATGTATTACCTTTTTCATCCTCACTATCGAAATTCAAATCACTGTCATTCTCATTATTTATGACACCGCCATAATCAACAATATCACAACTATTATCAATTATATTATTATATTCATTGTCATAATCTTCATTGACATTTTCGTCAAGAGCTTCCCAACTGTCAGATAGAATACCGATTTCGCCGTAGTTCAAATTTTCATTTTCAAGTTGTCGCTGACGCCGTTTTCTAGCCCTCCTAAGTGCATCTTCATAATTTGCTGACTGTCGTTCGATGACTTCTATTTCTTGTAATATGTTACTTGAGTCAAACTCTGCGTTAATGTCCTCATCCCTGTTTATACACAGGCAACAGCAACAGCAACAGCACATTACAACCAACGTCACCTAAAATATGCGAGAATAATGAGTACAATAATTGCAATCGGTGTGTGATGAGAATAATGTATTGACGGAGATCAATAGCAAAGTCATATTAATTGAATTAAGTTTTTCAGACTTGATTAAAATATCATTATCAATTTCACAAACGTCTGAAATTTATTTATTTATTTATTCATTTAAATAACAATAATTACAGTAGTAGAGGTTTTTTACAAATATTCACATTGAGGTTGCTTCCAAATGTAGGTGAACCGATGGTACCCACACTAGGTCTAGCCTGTATCGTGGGGACCTTACATTCATTGCTTAAACAAAATAGCATTATAATAGAGGGACGCGTGAACAGCAGACAACAAAATAACTAGTTTTATTGATATAATAATAAAAATCTAAAAAATTATTACAATTATCAGAAGACATAATGACATAAGCTATTTTTTATCCCGATGTTTTTGGGATTCATTTAAAATTTTAAAATCTTAACCCTCATCCCTCATCCTAGCCTATACACGTCCCACTGCAGGACACAGGCCTCCTCTCAGAATGAGAGGGCTCGGGCCGTAGTTCCCACGCGGGCCCAGTGCGGATTGGGAACTTCACACACATCATTGGATTTCTTCACAAGGTGTATACAGGTTTCCTCACGATATTTTCCTTCACCGTAAATCTCACCGTAAATTACAACTGTAACTCAGAGGTGCGACCCAGGATTTGAACCCACGACCCTCTGCTTGAGAGGGCAAAGGTCAAACCAGTAGGCTACCACGGCTATCCGCTAAATAAATCTTAACTGCCAAGGACGCAAGCCACACTTAAGAGACAAGGGCAAGGACTTGAATCAGTTTTTATACTAAATGTATAGAAACGTCGTGATCCAAAGCAGACAGAAGAGACGGGGCGGAGACGCGGACTGCGACGCGCCCCCGTCCCACGTCTCTTCTATGTGGGTTGTGCAGAGACTTTATCATGACTAGACATGAAATTTAGCGAACGTTTCCATCAAATATAAAGACCGCGATATAAGTTTTGGGAATTCCCACAGGAGTTTAGTAACCGGAATTTCATACTACTGCTAAATCCAGTGGTTTACGCGAGCGAGTTCTAATTAGATTACTCGTACCCTTTTATGGTTATTTTCTACATAAAGCAAATAGTCATAAAAGTTATCTACCGTGCTTACATTTGAAGTTACAACTATTCTTAAAAATCGTTAAAGTATTTTAAAAACCATCAAATATCAACTTACCGCGGCCACTGCTAAACGAATATAAAACTCCATCTCGTGCATCTCTGGATCCCATTCTTGGAATGTTCCTTGGTATACATCCATTAATTATCTATCTTAGTCTTTAAAATATCTACTAGCCAATAAATTCGTGACAATTCAAATTAAATCAATATTTAAAATTGGAGGTCTTCTCTGTATCAGCAATCAAATCTTGAGAGACGGTACTTAAATAATTCGACAAACAGGGTAGAACTGTGAATTAAAATGCTTCTTAGCGCAATGCACCTACATGTCAATAAAAAACGGTTAAATTCAATTAAAAACAACGGCAGGATTCTTTACAAAAATATTAGACACCTTTTATTCTAGCACAAAAAAGACAAAAAATTCTATCTATGATCGTTTTGGAATATTAAACCATCCAATAGATGTGTCTTAAACCGGGTTCATTTGAAACGAAATAATTGGAATAGTTTTAGATCACTTAAGCAATGCATGAGGCACATTTCGATGCATTCATGATTTGGGCCATATCTAATCTTCTATACCTATAAAACAGTACCGTGACTGACTGACTGACTGATTGGTGACTGACTGACAGACAACGCACAGCCTAAACTACTAGCGCTAGAGACGTAAAATTTAGCATACATGTACCTTGAGTATTGTAGAGGTGCACTAAGGAAGGATTTTTCGAAATTCCCACGGGATAGGGATATGTCTAGACTTTCTTTATTTTTTTTGTTTGTAGCGGAGTCTCTGAAACTATTGTGCCGATTTTAAAATTTATTTCACCCTTAGAAAGCTATATTATTCGTCATTGACATAAGTTACTTTTTATCTGGGAAAATGCGAAATTCCCACGGGATACAAATAAATTAATTCAATTTCGAGGCTGATTTTTCAAATTCTTACATGTTATGTAATATGACTATCCTTGATTTATATAGACTACTCTTCTTTGGGAAAATTAAAAATTCCCGCGGGATAGAAATAAGTGAAATTGACTTCGGGGTTGATTTTAAAATTTTCTTGCACCAATAGTAAGTTACAGTATCTCTGATTGACAAAGGGTACTTTTTTACGGGAAAATAAAAAGTTCCCGCGGGATAGAAATAAGTAAATTCAACTTCGGCATTGATTTCAAAAAATCTTTCATATGATATGATATGAGTATCTCCGAGTGACGTAGGTGTGCTACTTTTTCATCGGGAAAACGTAAAATTCCCACAGGATAGAAAAAACTGAATTCAACTTCAGGGCCGATTTTAAAAATTCTTTCACCAATATAAATCTACACTTTTCTTGATCTGTATACTACTCTCCTTCGGGAAAATGCAAAATTCCCGCGAGATAGAAATCAGTGAATTCAACTTTGGGGCTGATTTTAAAATTTTCTCGCACAAATAAGTAAGCTACAGTATCTCTGACTGACATAGGGTACTCTTTTCGGGAAAATAAAAAATTCCCGCGGGATGGAAATAAGTAAATTCAACTTCGACACTAATTTTAAAAATTCTTTCTTATGATAATGATATGACTTTTCCTTATTGACAAAGGCTACTTCTTTATCGGGAAAATGTAAAATTCCCACGGAATAGAAAAAACTGATTTCAACTTCAGGGCTGATTTTAAAAATTCTTTCACCGATAGAAATAGACACTATTCCTGATTGGTATAGACTACTCTTCTTTGGGAAAATAAAAAAATCCCGCGGGATACAAGTAAGTCAAACCAAATTAGGGGCTGATTTAAAAAATTCTTTCACTAATAGTAAGCTACAGTACCTATCCCTGATTGGCATAGACTACTTTTCTACGGAAAAATGCAAAATTCCCACGGGATAGAAATAAGTGAGTTAAACTTAGGGCCTGATTAAAAAAAATCACCAATAAAAAGCTACACTGGCTCTGATTTTCAAAATAGGTCAAAACAGTTATTTCTACCCCGTGGGAACTTTACTTTGCACTTTCTTAGGATAAAATAAGCCTGTTTCAATCAGGCACAGACTTCCTCCCAGAACGAGAGGACTTGGGCAGTAGTTCCCACGCGGGCCCAGTGCGATTTGGAAACTTCACACACATCATTGAAATTCTTCACAGGTGTGTGCAGCTTGTTTTCCTTCACTGTGAAGCTCATGGTAAATTTCAAACGTAATTTAGCACACGAATTAGAGAAAACTAAGAGGTGCAAGCCCGGGCACAAAACCACGACCCTGAATTATAATTCACTTATTCCTATTCCGCGGGAACTTCGCATTTTCCTGGCATTATCCTATTAAACTACCTGTGTGCCAAATTTCATCCAAACAACTAACGTTATTTATTGACTTCGCGTACGAAGTCGCGGGCAAAAGCTAGTATTAACATAAAACAATGTACTGATCACGAAGCAGTCTATAGACGGTCAATATTGCTTGACATGCACGTAAAATTAACGTTACTGTCAAACAATTTTGACAGTTTAGAACTAATATTGATATGCTTAATAAGCAAACTGAAAGAAAGAAAGAAAGAAAAAAAATACATTTATTTACAACAACACAAGACACATAAAAATATTTTTACAAAAAGGACAATACAAAGGCTAAAAAAGAGTGTGTCATTGCAGTTGTAAATTGGACACTGGCTCAGCATAATGCTGGCTGTGCTATAGCACCCCAGCGCTGATTTTCAGCCAGCACCGTCGGTAATACCCGGAACGCCACACAGATAGATAAACTGTATACTTATAAATATAAATAAGCGATAAACTACATAAACTACATGCGTAAATGGATAATTTGTGCCTAGACCATAAAAGCGAATAATTTTAACAAAATTACTGAATCATAAATAGCTATAACTCACTTGCCATGTATACAACTCTGCGCGAACTAAAACAAAAAGTGAAATAACCAAGACAAAGAAAAATTAAAGAAGTTTTGTGAAATAGTGCTGGAAAGGAAAGGAGTTAAGTTTTCTGAAATGACAACAAATACCCTTTAAGCTTTCGCCCGAAGGTGTACCTGCTAGTCACTCCTAGGATGGGAGGGGGAATGTCATTCCAGCACTTAGACGCCGCAAACCTGAAACTGCGTAATTGGCTAAGTAAAGTTTTTTGAAGAGGTGCTAATTATATTTTTTTTCGACAGTGGTCGACTTCAACACTAAGAAACTGCAGGTGTTTTAGTTCATTAATATGGACCTCCGCAAAGTAACGCCTGATTCAATAAATTTTATTTTTATCTCCTTTTATTTATTGGAAATATTTTTTTAAGTGTTCGAGATGACATTTGTGAGATTTTACGGCTGACAAGCGGTTCGTGCTCAGTACTAAGAAGAAATAGAAAAAAAAACGAAGTCACTGTCAATGTCAAATGAAATATAACCGTTTGCGTTACGTTTGCTTTGCGTTGTCCAAGAAGCAGTTCCAAAATAGTGATTGAAAGTCATCATCATCATCATCATTTCAGCCATAGGACGTCCACTGCTGGACAATAGGCCTCCCTCATTGATGCCCAATCATTACGATTGGAAGCGATTTGCATCCACCCTGAACCTGCGGCCTTCACCAAATCGTCCGTCCATCTCGTTGGTGGACGTCCCACGCTGCGCTTGCCAGTCCGTGGTCTCCATTCCAGAACTTTTGGCCCCCAACGGCCATCTGTTCTACGTGCTATATGGCCTGCCCATTGCCATTTCAACGAGCTAATCCGTTTGGCTATGTCGGTTACCCCGGTTCTTCTACGGATCTCCTCGTTTCTGATTCGATCCCGTAGAGAAACTCCAAGCATAGCCCTCTCCATAGCTCGCTGAGCGACTCTGAGCCTATTCATCAGGCCCATAGTGAAGCACCACGTCTCGGATCCATATGTCATCACTGGCAACACACACTGATTAAAGACTTTTGTTTTGAGGCACTGAGGTATTTTGGACGAAAAGATGTTGCGGAGCTTCCCGAACGCTGCCCATCCGAGTTGGATTCGCCGATTGACCTCCTTCTCGAAGTTGGACCTACCTAGCTGGACGGTCTGTCCTAGGTATACATATGCGTCAACAACTTCAAGAACCGAGTTCTCGACCACAATGGGGGCAGGGACAACATGAACATTAGACATAACTTTCGTCTTGTCCATGTTCATTCTTAGTCCTACCCGTCGAGAGACTCGATTGAGGCCTTCGAGCATCGTGCTGAGTTCTTCCATCGATTTTGCCATGACCACGATATCGTCGGCAAACCGAAGGTGAGTGATGGATTGAAAGTATTCAATCGTAATCCAATTGACGTGCATAGGTTGTGGAGAAATGCGATAAAATTGAAAGTCCGGATTTTATGCGGAGGTCGATAAAAATAGTCCAAAAATCATACTGAGCACACCAAAACGCAAAGCAAACGAAACGCAAACGATTTGACATTGACAGAAGTGACAGTTGACTTCGTTTTTTTTTCTATTTCTTCTTAGTACCCGAGCACGAACGGCTTGTCAGCCGTAAAATCTCACAAATGTCATATCGAACACTTAAAAAAATATTTCCAGTAAACAATAGGGATAAAAATAAAACAGCTGCAGTTTTTAGATCTCCAGAACGCCGACTGTCGAAAAAAAATATAATTAGCAGCTCTTTAAAAAACTTTACTTAGCCAATTGGGGAATTTCAGAAATAGGGTACCTACGATACATTATTTTCTCAGATTTTAAAAATTTTTGCATGGATCTACTAAGAATTAGTAGCACTATCGATTCTACATAGAGAAAAAAGTCTCCCAAGGTCAGATTTGTCACTTTTCATACATTTGTGTTTGAAAGTAACAAAACCAACTCTTATTTTGTATGAAAAACTGGGGACATTTTTTACTCCATTATAATCGATAGTGCTATTGATTCTGAGCAGATCCATGCAAAAATTTCTAGAATCGGAGAAAAAAATACATTTGTATATAAGATTATTGATGAATTATTATTGATGAAAGATTCATGCAATAAATACAATTAAATTATTTAAAAATTTTGCTACATCAATATAGTTCTTCCTATCGATGATTCTGCCATTGTGCCATTGGTTTAAGTTAACATAAAGACTATAAGTTTGTATATTGATCCGTACCATTGTCTATAAAAACGGCAAAAAAAATCATGTCTGTTGTATGGGAGCCCACCTTAAATAATAGTTTTATTTTAATTTAACTATTTATTTTTAAAGTGACTATATAACGTAATATTCTGTGAATATTTCAAGCATCTACCTGTTGCGGTTATCAACATAAAGCAAAAACGAGCAAAAAAATTATGTTTGTTGTATGGGAACCCCCTTATATGTTTTGTTTTATTCTGTTTTTTAGTATTTGTTGTTATAGCGGCAACCGAAATACATTATCTGTGAAAATTTCTAGTCTAGCTATCACGGTTCATGGGATACAGCCTGGTGACAGACGGACAGACGGACAGACAAACAGACAGACAAACAGACAGACAGACGGACGGACGGACAGCGAAGTCTCAGTTATAGGGTCCCGATTTTACCTTTTGGGTACGTAACCCTGAAAAAGTCGTATTTTTTACAGGTCCATTCACAAGAGCTAAGTAAGATTATTTCCACTTTGATACTCTGAAACTCTCTACATACTTAGAGAGAGATCGGAAGTGCAGTACCTAAGGCTGAGGTTTTGTGATATTTTATGAAATTAAATTCTAGGATTTTATATAAATGTACTCTATGGGAAAACACGATTAAAACTGACAAAGATGCACAGAAAAAACCCCAGAAAAAAGACCAATGCTGGGAATCGAAATCCTCAGCATTCCGTGCCGTGTGCCATACCCCTACACCACCACTGGTCTATAGTCCGACAAGCTCCGCGGAACCCTGTCGCAGTGAGTATTTGCCGCACTTATTAAAAACAATCTTGTTAAGGACAGCAGAGGCTCCCTGCGACAGGGTTCCGCCGAGCGCCGCGCACGAGCTTGTCAAGGTATATAGGTTAGCGACGAATCTTTCCCATACATCGTACATTTCTGTCTGTTATATTAAGCACCTTATGCAGTGATAAAGCGCACATCTATGTTATGCCATCTATCGGGAGACTTAACACTCCTTCGGAACTAACCGCTCACCTGGACCAAGAGATGGCGCTACTGTGCCAACTTTAAGTATTAATGTAAGTCTCTCGATAGAGGGCATAACATAGATGCGCGCTTTATCACTGCATAAGGTGATTATAACAGACTGAAATGTACGATGTATGGGAAAGATTCGTCGCTAACCTCTAGACCAGTGGTGGTGTAGGGGTATGGCACACGGCACGGAATGCTGAAGACTTGGGTTCGATTCCCAATTTTGGTCTTTTTTCTGGGGTTTTTTCTGTGCATCTATATTTCAGTTTGTATTTAGTTTGAAATATATGGTTTCACGGGATGACCGTAAAAGTAATAAAAAATGAAGTTGAAAAATAAATACAAAAAGATACTTCATACCTAACTTGACATCTCAGTGTCAAAGTGGAAATAATATTACTGTATTGGCTTAGGAATAATGATTATTAAAAAACACGTATTTTTTTAAATATCGTTTTAATATAAAAACGGATACAATGTTAATAATGTAATAAACTATTTCACATATTGTGAAGTCCAGATAATTACATAATTGTCATAATAAGCAAATAAAAAATAAATAATTGTTTCTGATGTTATTTAACGATGTTTTCAGTAATATGATAAGTCAAGACCAAAATAAAATAAGAGAGAGTTAAATTTGGGTACAAAATGTATCATGTCAGTAAAAAAATGTCATAATAAAATTATCGATTATCACGAGACAGTAAACCGCAATTAATCTAGTCCTAAAGAAAAAAAAAAGCCTATGTTATGAGTAAAAGTCATCGGTTAAACAAGCTTGAAAAGATAGATACACACTTAAGCGTATAATAAACATCCAAGAATCGAAAACAGACATTCGTATTTTTTTATTTAATATCCTCCCCAGCTTTAAAACAAAACATTTAACAAAAAATTGAGTGCTTCGAATAATGAGTGGTTATTTTCGAAATTTAAACGCAGTAAGTAACCCAAGAAAGTAAATTGAAGCAATAGTGCCAGTTAAGTTTAATCAGTATGTTTTTACAACATATTAATCAATTTGTTTTTATATTGAACTTATGTAAGTTATAAACATGAATTTAAGAACTCATGTTGTACAATTTGTCCAAACTTATACAACGTTTGTTCCAGCGTCACTACTGCTAGATTTGAAAACGCTATCATCTTCAGCATGAGATTTATTGGATTTTTCGTCCGTACTACTAAATTTTACAATATTATCTTCCCCAATACTTAATATGAGATCGGTGTCATTTTCCCCAATCGTAGCGCTATTTACATTCTCATTGTCATCATCCCCAGTGTTACCGTCTCCTGTAGTCTCTTTATCTAATTGTGTATCCACATCACCACTGTCATCAATATTAATATTATCAAGAGATATATTTTCTTGACTTTGCTGTTGACTTTGTCGTCGACGTGGTCCTGTCGTAAGAACACTAGCTTGTCCAGTGCCGTCTTCGTAATTAGGCTCTGGGTGTTCGATGTTTTGTGTACTTTGTATATTTGTTGGGCGAATATGGTAATTCGTTCTGAATATTATTTCTCTTATCCAATAATAGAAAAAAAATATCCATTCGCAGACAATTATACTGGCAGACAAAACTAATATCAGGGCTATCTGAAACGAATTACGATCATTTAGGCATTAGCGTACGAAAGTTTATAATTATTATGAAGAAACTATTAAAATTAACCAGGTGCATTTTGACGACAAATGCAAAAAGCCTCATTTTATTTTTTTTTCTTTCAAGTCTGTATGGTATTTAATCATTCTTTTATTTTTTTTGTCAGCCGGCGGAAGATATCCGGATATAGGATTAACTCAAAAACCTCAACACTTTCATCGCTAATTATAATTTATTATCTTCTAATATATAAAAAACTCCTGTCACGGTGTTTGTTATCGAACTCCTCCGAGACGGCTTGACCGATTTTTATAAAACGATTTTGTGTTTAATCCGTAGGTCTGACAATAGGTTATAGGCTATTTCAATACCTACCCCTATTCTTCGCGGACAGAGTCGCGGGCAACAACTAGTCTAATACCGTAAAAACTTACAAATTTGCCTTTTCATATAGCTTTGCCCACCGCGTCACATTTCAGTAAACGCAAAATGTACCAAAAATAGTTACAAATACACTTTCATTCTAATCTGTGGCTTATAGCTAAACATATTTCTGGCAACACTGGCCTATCGGTTGACGCGTATCTATCTTCTGACAGCTGGCTTGGAGTGCGGACGTGTTTTTTGGCGGGCCAATTAGGACGAAAAAACTTCGAGTGTATTTTAAGCCAGGAAAGTCCCACAAGTATTTAATTTTAACTGTAACTAATATTCAGTTTAAAAACAATGTAGACAAAATCTCAACACCTTATCTCCATTAAGTGTAGATAGGAACAGTGGTAAGGTAATAAATAAATATCAGGGGACAGTTAACACCAATTGACTTAGTCCCAAAGTAAACTAAGCAAAGCTTGTGTTATGGGTACTAGGCAACGGATAAACATACTTATATAGATAGATACATTACTTAAATACGTTCGGGAAGCTCCGCAATATCTTGTCATCCGATATACCGCAGTGTATCAAGTCAAAAGTTTTTGACCAGTGTGTGTTGCCAGTGATGACTTACCTATGGCACTGAGACGTGGCCGCTAACGATGGGTCGTATAAGGAAGCTCAAAGTCACTCAGAGGGCGATGGAGAGGGCTATGCTTGGAGTTTCTCTGCGGGATCGCATTAGAAATGATGAAATCCGCGCGAGAACTAAAGTCACGGACATAGCTCGAAGAATCGCTAGACTTAAGTGGCAGTGGGCAGGGCACATCGCCCGTAGAACTGACGGCCGATGGGGCCGAAAGGTTCTCGAGTGGCGTCCGCGGACCGGAAGACGCAGTGTAGGTAGGCCTCCAACAAGATGGAGCGACGACCTGGTGAGGGTAGCGGGAACGCATTGGATGCAGATGGCACAGGGCCGATCTGTTTGGTGAGCCTTGGGGGAGGCCTATGTTCAGCAGTGGACGTCTTTCGGCTGAAATGATGATGATGATGATGATACTTAAATACATATTAAACACCCAAGACCCGAGAACAGACATTCGTATTTTTCATAAAAATATCTGCCTCGACACGAGAATCGAACCCGGGACCTCAAGCTTCGTAGTCAAGTTCTCTAACCACTAGGCCATCTGGTCGTCAATCTCCATTAATTTTGTAATTATGGTAGTGGGCAATGTCATGAACGTTTTTCGTAATACTTTCTTCAACTTTGCCTTTGATTGCCTATATGTTATACGTCGCACTGCAGGGCATCGGCCTCCTCTTAGAATGAGAGGAGTTGGGCCGTAGTTCCCACGCGGGCCCAGTGCAAATTGGGAACTTCACACAGACCATTGAATTTCTTCGCAGGTTATATAAAATAAAATTAGTTTATTTCACACAACTATGAATATGGTCCATAAAGTTTAGATTATTGTTTACTTTTATACTATTGAATCTTAATCTTAAAACGTCTAGTATTATCTATTATCTATTATTATTAATATTTTTATTTATTTTTTGTTTTAACTAACTGTATTTGGATTTTTGTAGATTTTTCAATAACCGCTCGACCAATTTCGATAAATTTTAAATGGGTATAACCCCTTTTGAATCAAAAAAGAATTTTCCAAATCGGTTCAAGCATCTTCGAGTAATCAGTGAAAAATTAACATACATAAAAAAAAATTCACTAATTGAGAACCTCCTCCTTTTTTAAAGTCGGTTAAATATACAAGCAAAATAATTACTCCCAAAACTTTATGGTACATTATTGTTATTTTGGAATGATATGCAATAATACGTACCTATATAAAATTACATAAGTACAAGCCTAATAAATTCTAAATATTTTTTTTCGGTATTCAACGTTCAACAAAACAAAATAAGGTGCCAGGGCCATTACGACCAAATTAAAATATTAATATCATACTGCACCTTATTTAGTCGTAGTCGGGTAAAAGCAATAAGTAAAATTGACAACCCTAGCATATCCAGGATTTTGTATGAAGGATTTCAATTTTTTTTTTTACGACTTTGCCCACACGAGTTTGTAGGTAAAATATATCACTTAAAGTACTAATAATACGACACAACGTTGCTATGCCTATTCTAGATTATTAGACTTAAGAATCATGACCATAAAGTTGATAGTCCCGAAATTAGGAAAATGTAAACAAATTTGGGCAATCTCGAAAATTTTTCATTATTTTGGCCCGCCTGTTTGAGGCCCGTTTTCTAGAGTACGGAAACTCATTTTAAATGAAGTGTTCTCATCTCTACACAAAGAGAAGTATGTCAATATGTGAGTGCCACAGATAAAGTTGCACAATATGGACCAAATTGACTCTATAAAAGTAAAAGATCGCAAAAAGCGGGCAAAATTGTACGTTTTTACGGTATATAAAAATCTCGTGTCACGGTGTTTGTTATCGAACGCCTCCGAAACGGCTTGACCGATTTTTATGAAACTTTTTTCACTGTATTCGGTAGGTCTAAGAATAGGTCGAGGTTATTTTTTATCTTTGCAGAAGGAGTCGCGGGCAACAGCTATAAAATATAGTATAAAAATATCGTGTCATAGTGTTTGTTATCGAACTGCACCGAAACGGCTTGACTGATTTTTATGAAATCTTTTTGTCTATATTTGGTAGGTCTGAGAATATAGGTCGTAGACTATTTTTTAAGCCGGCAACAGTTAGTATAAGTATAAAAAAAAAGTCGTAACCATATTTTACTTACCACTATTCCGAGGACAGTAAAAAATTTATTTAATCCATCCATTTTGATTTATTATAATATTGTGATTCTTAAAACAATTATTTTTTATTTATATTGATACGAAATGACAATTAGGTTATTTTGAGACTTGCTGGGCATGCTGGGATCACAACCAACTGTTTTTTTTTATTTCATTTATACCTGACGTTTTTCAAACTTTAAATAAGAGGGTAGAATACTATCGGAATGCCTGTCGGCGCAATGCAAAGTCACTTTCGCTTCAAAGCAAATACAGTTCAATGCGGTTAAATCAACAGTAGGATTCATTATGAAAATACGTTGTTCGCTAGAAATAGTACATTACTGCAGAGGCCGTGAAGTAGTGCCGGCTCCACATGCTCGATGTTTGCCACAAATACTAAAAATCACCAAACATCATCCGAAATCACTCAACACAAACACGGCATCCCCACGCTTGGCAAACACGCTATTCTTGCACGTTCGCCAAGTGTGGGGATGACCACTACTGATACATTCTGAAACATCACAAACACGTTTGTCGAACATCCTTTGATTTGTGCAAAAACCGACACCAACGCCGATCACTGGCAAACACAAACAAAAACAAGCAAACACCTGCAAACACTTATCCACACGTTCGTGTTTGTTGTTTGGTGTTCATGTTTGCCCTTGTTTGCCAAGCATGTGGAGCCGGCATAAAGGATCGCTGGACGAATTTGGTACCTCATTTACACTCTCTCCTCGTACCTCGCCTCGTGCATCGTCTCGCTCCGGACGCGAGCGTTGCGACGCACAAGACGAGGCGCGAGGCGAACCGCGAGCGCCTATTCACACTCCCGTCTCGTTGCTCGGCTCGCAATTCGGTCCGCCACTCGTACGCGAGTGTAAATGAGATATGGGGTAGAGGTTTGGGATAAAACAAGTCCTGCAATCAATTGTATAGTGCTTTTCTCATACAATATGAGGAAATATAAAAATTAAAATAACTACTAGGTAATCAAGTTAAATTGTTTAATTTGCGCCTTTCTTATATTTTAAACATACCATTTGAACGAGCTATTCGAGCACCAAGTTTAACCGCACATAAATAATAGTACCACATTTTTTTAATGTTGCAATTTGCTTACAGTGTCTAGTGGTGTTTGGCTGTATGTAATTTTTTCTTTGTCAGTTTGATATTAGTAAGCAAATTTAAAAAGTTAGAGCAGCGGACAATACTGGTTTTTCATACTTACTATTTAAGAAGTAATGTAGGGAGCCATAAACAAGAAACTTCGTGCTTTCATTTCGTGATATTAACGCATACATTTCCGAGTATGTTTGAGTAAATTCTTTTTTCCAGATTCTAAAACAGTGCCTATACAGTCATAGTTTCTTGACAATCAAGTAAAATTAACGTGCTTGCTAATAAATTTTGATCATTCAGTGCAATGCTTCATGCTCGACGTTTAGATACACAAGCGTGCGTCAGCGCAATCGACAAGCCTCAATCAACACTTTCAGAGTGATTTTATATTTGATTAAAAAAAAAGCGCGGATGCTTGTCAGTCATGCTCGGCTACCTGTCAATCTTTTGTGTTGTTAAGGGCATAAATAAATTCTCAAGCAAATTTGGACTGTCTAGGTGCCCTTAAGCAAAATATTGTATAACTAGCTGTTGCCCGCGACTCCGTCTGCAAAGAATTCGTTTATCGCTATCCCGTGGGAGTTATGCAATTTTCCGGGATTAAAACTATCCTATGTCCTTCCCAGGGTCTTAAACTATCTCAATATCAAATTTTATTAAAATCGCTCCAGCTGTTTAGACGTGAAGAAGTATCAAACATACACACTCACACACTCACAAACTTTCGTCTTTATTATCCATATACTATATACTATTTTAATATTATAAATTCGAAAGTGTGTATCTGTCTGTTATCTCTTCACGCTTAAACAGCTGAACCGATTTAGATGAAATTTGGTATAGATATAGTTTGAGACCCTGGGAGGGACATAGGATAGTTTTTATCCCGAAAATTTGCGTAGTTGCCGCGGGATAGCGATAAACGAATTCTTTGCAGACGGAGTCGCGGGCAACAGCTAGTATTATATAAGTGTGATACGATTACTTCCACTTTGGCACTCGACTATTCTCGACATTTTTTTTGACAATCATCGGGAGAGATCGGCTGTGCAGATGACACGTATACATTGCCGCATATTTATAACATCATAATGTGCACTAAACAGTCTAAAGCAGTAATGTAGATCACTTGCCACCATGTTAAGTATTGTTAGCGTTTCCGGCTGGCGCCACCAACGAACCTGTGTAAACTACTTCCGCGCAACCTTAGGAACTACACATATTACTAAATTTGATCTAACAATAATTCAGAGATTACTATTTAGTTCAATTTAATTAGAATTTAATATAACTAACTTAATTATTAATGTATTCAATATTGTTACAATTTAAAAGTTTAATTTGACCGTTGCCGTACTTGCTCTTTGTTTGTGAATAGTATATATAGATCGGTAGACTCATTTCATGGCTCAGATTAGAGCACGCGGCGGACACGACGTACAAATACGCGTTCTTGAATCTACATAAGCACGACGACGTCTGTACACGCGTACGCCTACATACATCGCGCGCGCACTCTTCTGGTTACTGGCGGTTTCCGGCTATCTGCGCCTTGAGGGGTGGGGTAATTTGAATCGGTGCGGGGCGGACCGTTTCCATTCTGTACGTCAGTACTATTATATATTCTGTGATTAGAGGTAGTTCAATTAGCGAGTGGTTGCTGTCCGTTAATAAAAGTATTAATTCTGAAAAGTGTTATATTTTGATAGTCTTTCCAAGCAATCTCCGTAAAAGACTAACAGTATTTTTTATAACAGACCTGTGAATAAGACAGATGTAGTTTGATTTTACTATTACATCGCTTTCCCAAAGACACAAATATTTAAGTCATCCCCGCCTATATAGCTACGTCCCACTACAGAGCACAGGCCTCGGTGAGAGGGCTTTGGCCGTAGTTCCCAAGCAGGCCCAGTGCGGATTGGGAACTTCACACACACCATTGAATTTCTTCTCAGGTGCATGTAGGTTTCCTCACAATGTTAATAAATCACGATATAATAATTGTAATAATATTTAATGTGATTAAAAAATATACCTCAACAGTAAGAATTGAATAGACTCCGTGAAATACGAAAATATTTTTTACTTAATTGTTTGAAATCCTAGAATATTGTGTATAACCTTAACAGCAGCATTATATGTATATTTATTGAATAAGAAGGAAAAATGAAAAAAAATATGTTTATTTGTTAGGTAATAGGATTAGACATAGAGGAGATTCGTGTAATTAATAATTATTTATTCAAGATAATAACAAAGAGTAATTTTTATTTCAGTCTTTTGTAATTGTTGTTATTTTTTGTACACAGTACGTAAATACTTATTAAATAAAAAAAAAAACAAAATACAAACTATTTATTTAAAAAATAAACAAGAACCCAATAAATTACTAATAAAAGGTGACATAATTTATTTTGAACATTAAATAAAAAATAACCTAAAAAGTTCTTAATAAAGCAAAAGATTAGAAACAAATAGGGATGAAGAATAAAAATTTATTGGATTTATAAGCATGATTAGGGCGGAGTCAAAAAAATGGCTTATGTTGAATTACAGTTACTATAATAAACAACTAATTAAAATAAGTCATTTGTAACATGAAAGTTAACAAAATTTACAATTAATTAAATAATATTTTTTATATTATTAATCAATTAAATGCTTTATTTATTTGTTGATTTCATATTTTTATGAACAATAAAGAGTTTTACATGCATTACATGCATACATACAATTCACAGCGGAAAATTTGCCTACAAAATTCAACTATTGTCCTTTAGGGGTCCAACTTTTTGAATCACCATTACTGCCCTGATAAGCCGAAAAGCGATATCTCAATCAGAGTAAGTTTTGAGGAAATCGACTTTTTGTAAATTGTATTTTCGCACCTTCAAAAACAAATCTTCTTAAAGATGTTAAAACTTATTTTCACGTATTTTTGGCCATAGATTTTATTGACATACCCTAAATATACATAAAATGCACCATTATACCAACTTTGTGAGATACCGCTTTTTTGTTTACACAGTAAGGCTTCAAAACTTGAGATACTGCTTTTAGTTTTGATTTACTCCTAGAATGCTCCATACAATTTTTATTTTTTTTATGTTTGATAAAAATACCTCTTTAAGTTTGTAATTAAACTTCAATTACTTACTTTTTAGAACTTTATTAACTGTCGAAGAAAATTACATAAAAAAAAAATTAGGCAATTATTTGCTTTCTATGAAATAAAATTAATCAAAAGTAAGCAGTCCCCGCCAAAAAGACCGCCTATTGGCAGGTATTAAACTGGAAAGAATTTCAAATTGTTTTTTATCTTTGCCTCAGATATTCCATCGAAAATAAATCTCATCGAAAAAGAATAAAATAACTCAAAACCCCCGACTTAACCCAATTATTATGTAACGAAATATTATAATAGACGTAAAAATACTTTCTAAAAAAGAGTTGATATCTCGAGAAATCGGTAATAGATATACTTAAGTACCTAAACAATGAATATCGATGTTTACAGTTTTTCCCTAACGTGTCTGTTTTTCGAAGGTGTACTTAGATGTAGCGATAATAATTTTACCATAATACATAACCGAGGAATATCCGTCGGGGGCTGCCATTAAACCAGCTATAGTTTTAGTGACGTGAATACAATTATTGAAGAATTGTAGATGTTTAACGACGACATAAAATACACTTATGAATATGATTAAATTTTTGTTGAAATTTCATATAGGATAGGCAAAATTCGGTTTCAGTTTCGGTCGGACACTAGTTAAATATAAAACACTTTTTTAAAAGCATAAATTATTATGTAAAGTAGGTACGTACCTTAAAATAAAAACAATGTTTGGGTAGGTACAAGGTCAATATATTGTTATAACATAATAATCTGATAAACAAAATTTAATAATTGTCATAATTCATTAGATAGCAAAAAAAATTGCTTTCATGTTTTTATCGATGTTCAAAATAAAATAAAATAAGTCAAGACAAAAAAGTAAGATAACAGACAAGAATTAATAAAAGAGAATTAAACCTTCAATGCACATGTGTCATGTCAATAAAATAATAAAGATGTCAAAAAAATGTCACGGGACAGTTCACAACCAATTGAACGAGTCCAAAACTAAGCAAATATTGTGTTATGGGTATTAAGCAACGAATAATCATACTTAAATAGATCATTACATGTTCATATTATTAAATATCCAAAACTAGAAAGTAAACATTGGTACTTTTCGTACCTTTTTATCTGCCCTGAACAAAAACAAAACAATAAAACAAGATTGAGTGCATAGAAAAGAAAAATGAAATTTTTGAATAAAACGTAGAAAGTTAGTATTTAATCTAAGACAAAAAGCCAAACAAGAGTGTCAGTAATTATACTATACTTTTACAAGGAATTACTCAATTTTTTACATTTGAATTTTTTATAACATGAGCTTTGAACGTTATTCAAATTTATACGAAGGTTGTTTTTAGTAATTTTATACCAGTTATTGCATAGCCCTTTCTTGTGCACTTCAAACACACACTTTTTAATTCAAATATGCAATTATAAAATTGAGCATAAAAAAAATTAATTCGCAATATTAAAAAGCATTTTAATAACGCTGATAAAGAAATACTATTTAATTATACATTTTTTCACCAATCACTCCAAAGTGCCGTTGCCCTGGAGCTACTAGCTCCTAGGCTAGAGCAGTGACTTCATCGAATTCATTAACGATACTACCACCATCAGATTTGACACCGCTATCATCTGCAGCATTACATTCATTACTTACTTTTTGCTTTGTACTAACTTGCACAACATTACCTTCCCTAAAATTTAATGTGACACCACTATCACTTCTTACACATGTATCGCTATTTTCATTCTCATTGCTGACATCTCTAGTGTTAATAACTCCTGTACACTCTTCATTTAATTGTGTACTCGTATTACCTCTTTCGCCATTATTAACATATACAGAAGACACATTATCTTCTCCTTGTCTACTATGGCGTTGACGTGGTCTTGCAGGTAGAACACTATCAGATTCTTGTCTAGTAGTTTCTTCGTAATCAGGCAGTCGGGGACCGATGACGGATACACTCTGTGTAGCCTCTGAAGAAACGCTGTTCCTCCTTCCAGAGCAACATTTTATAATTCGATCAAGGCAGGACATGAAAATGATAAACAATATCATCAACTGTAAGCAAAAATAGATTATGATTAGATGATATTCAATATTATATTATATTATATTATATTTATTATTGTAAGAAAGAATAGGGTGATTGAGGACCTGGTATCTGAGTCCAATGTTATAGGAGAGACCAGGGCGTCCAGACTCCGGTGGCTCGGACACGTAGAAAGGTTGGGAGAGGATCGAGCCGTGAAGAGAGCGTACTTGGGACGACCGAGTGGACGTAGGCCGGTTGGTCGTCCCAGGTACCGCTGGAGGGACGAGGTTCTGAAAGACCTTTTGGATCTCGTGGTCGAAGACTGGCAAGAGCTGGCTCAAGATCGCAAAGCATGGCGCAATCTGGTGTTGGAGGCCAAGACCCACTTTGGGTCACTGCGCCCTGGCAGTAAGTAAGTAAGTGATATTCAATTATTGCTTGATTCAGACGTACTGAGGAATTTATCCAAGAACTGTAATCCTGGACCACACGTGACAGTTACGCTTTTGCAACACATTATAGAGTCTTACGTACAGTTAAGGAAACTGAATCGCGTACCAGGGTGAAACCAATTCACAAGCAATTTCACGATTATTTATTTGGCAGATGTATGGAATGTCAACAAGGCATTTGCAATGAAAAGGGTTCACCCTGGTACGCTATTCAGTTCCATCGGCTGTACACACATATTTGTTTTCGTACTGTACAACCCTCATCTATTTCTACAAGAACCAATATAATAATTCGCAGACTTCGTAATTAATTACAATTGAGACTTTGATATTCAGTGTAAAAGAATCTTCACCGTAAAATGGGGCTAACAAAAATAAGACAGAGTTCAATTAAAATGTGTGAGCTAATTTTAAAAGCTTTTTATTAACTTGCAATGAATGTATCTATGTATGTACTGTACGGGTCACATCTTGCAAGTTAAATTTGATCCAGTTTCCGGTTTTCGATTGAGCTGAAATTTTGCATGCATGTTTAAATCAGATGACAATGCAATATTATTAAAACATGGAGCTGTTCTGATGATGGAGATGGAAAGTGCCCATAGAAACTCTGCAGTAAACGACACGACCGCATCTAGTTTGACCTCGTTTGGTTAGTCCTGACAAATACTTCGGTCCTAGATGGCAACCAGTGAAATGTACAGTCAGCAAAAAGCTTGTAAGTATTAAATTTGGAATTTATAACAAAAATTTTTGAATTAAGACTACTATGGCCTTTTCATCTTGAACCTATAATGTGACTTTTAAAACAACTCACTTCTACGTTTACATAAAGTATCAGCGGGAAAACTTCTGGACACAGGTGTTTCTCCTAGTCCATCGTATGATACGCTTTCATTTTATTAGAAAAAACTAGTAACACATGTTATATTTTACTTACCACTGCTATAACTAATATCATCACATTACGCATGAATATCTCCTCTTCCATTTTAATTGTATTTTGTTCACTTAATTTTAATGCAGTTTTTTTTTCTGAGATTACAAAATGGCAATAAGATATTTTGGGACGAATATGTTTCTTGTAGGATACAACTGACAATCTTATTTAATTTTAAACTGACTTGAACTTGACATAAGAGGGTAGAATACTAACTAAATTTTAAATGGTGCCAGGCAAAACCACTACAACAAAATAAAGTTTAGTTTAGAAGTCCAAAGGGCGTATAGCGTAAAGTCGGCCATACACGTCACGGTTTGCCGGAGAGGTTACAGGGTGTACAGAGGTTAGGTTGTAGCTACGCAGGTCAACCCGAGTGTGTGGGGACGTTCCGGTGTACTGGGGCGGTCTTTAGTTTTATTTGCGATGGCGTCGATTGAAGACGATGACACGTCACGAGCACTGTTAGGCCTTGCGTTAATTTTGAAGAAAAACGATGCAAGAACAGTGAAAAGGAAAAAACGGCGCAAGCATTGGTTATAGAAAAAGAAAAGATAGGTCAACTTATAGCACGAACTAAATAAAACTATCTCATAATAGATGAGAAACCTGAAAGATATGGAATAAATGAAATGAAATGGTTTTTTTGCTAGATAATGGGTTAGATGTAATGTTACAAATATATTTTGAGTGCGCCAATAATATCTGCCTGAGTCAGCATGCAAAATCTTACTTTTTTATTTTGGCAATTTTTGACAATCATACAAATTAAAAAAAAAACAAGCTTTTATTAAAATAAGTGAACTAAAAGAAAATGAAAATAATTTTTTTTTTTTTTAAAAACAGGCTTACATAAGAAAAAAAAAGTGAACTAAAAAGGTTAAAAAAAATTAAGTAACATTTGTCATGTATTATGTGTGTAGTAAGAATATTTTGGGTTCAGGATATCCCCGAGATTACTCATCATTATAAGAAAGCGCACGTAGATAGGTGAAAAATGGTTTGCAAAATTTGAAATTTTGTGTTACTTTCATACAAACATAGGTACGAACATGTCAAGTTAAATAAAATCTTGTTAAAACAATTGACGCAACCAGCGCAGGTACAAGCACACACGCACAGGTTTACCGTATATTGTTACTTGAAAGAATTGATTTTTGGTTTTACTCCGGTCGCCTGCACGGGTGAATAAAACTGCACAGATCGGTTCCTATACACGCTCCTGTTGACGTGTGCGACCTCTCCGGTAAGCCGTTACGTGTATGGCTAGCTTTATGTCAACGTCAAACTTAAAATAAGAAGGTAGAAAACTATTGAAATACCATTATACTATAAAGTTTAGGTACTTTACTAAATATGTATAAACAAACATCAGCTGCCAACAAGACCATACTTTATGGCATCAGGTTAACCAGCCAAATACAATATTTATTAATATTTATTGTGACTTTCACGCGTCACATTTTCGACGTTCTCTTTAGTTTAATCGCATAATATGGAGTTTTCATCACACTTGCTCGTCAATGGTCTTATTCCATGCCTGTATACTAAATGACAATGGCCTAAATTGTTCTTAAGGGAGTTATGGATTTACGTACAGTTTTTCTACCCAAGGGAGTTCTAACTTTAGTTTTAAAATTTGCAAACAAGTCATTTCAGACTAAGGAGGTTTCAAGTCAGCCAACGTTTTTTTTATTATCTTTAAAACTTAGCTATAACCCAAATTTTACAACACAAAACTTATCTACGCTTCATGAAAATTCGTTATTTTTATATTTTAAATTTATATCAAATAGTTTTTCAATAATTTAAGTAAAAATATTTTTTTAAACATGTTGGCAGAATCTGGTCGTATGACCTTTCGAATTCTAAACTAAACACAGTTTACCTACACTATCTATGGTAGATGACTTGAAAAAAGTGACAATCTGTATTGGCGGGTAGCCATTATTTTATTCAATTTAAGTGTTTAGAGACAAAATAATTTTATTTTTGGTTTTTTTTTCTCGCAATGTGATGAAAATCATTGTGTGTACCACGGGCAGTAAGGGAATTACAAACTCGAGTCATTAAAAGCCCTCCGCCTTCGGAGTCTGGCTTCTAATAGGCTCTCGTTAGTAATCCCCTACTTACGGCGCTAGATGCACAATGTACTATTGTTTACATTAAGTAAAGTACCTAAAACTTTAAAGGTGGAACGCAAAATCATCTTGGCTTCGTTGTCTGTACTTAAAAAAAAACAATTAATAAATTCAATAATGTTTTATTTTAAACTAAAATAAAATAAATAAGGGTTGTTTTCAAAAATCATTTAATTCAAATATAATAATCAATATTTTAATTTGACAGAAATAATGGATACGAGTTATCTGAATAAATAGATTTATTATTAGTATATTATTAATAAAAAAAATGGTTTCCATTTTGTGTGTCAATGCTCTGAATAGAAAGTTAGGTCAATGTAAAGTTAAAGCAAGTGCATCATAAATATATATAGAAGTCAAAAATATAACAAGAAATTAAGAGCAGTAAACAAAAAAAAATTTTTTCATTCAATAACTAAACTATTCAACTATTTAAATTAAATTACAGAAATACTTAGCGGTAGTTTTTTTCGATCACTACATTTTAACTAAAATTTAATAATTTATTTTTATCGAGCTAAACTTTATATAATTTAAAAATATGCTTTTATAGACTATTGTTATAAATGTTGTTCAAACTTACACATATTTTGTTCAAAATGATCTGCGTCATGCGACCACTGGATAATGCGTCGACTTATTGCAAGAAGTCATTAACCCACAAAAACTTAAGTAGGTACGAGAAAAACGGGCCCAAAGTTTTGACTTAGTCAAATGACCATTATTGTTATAAGTTCGGTTTTAGATTTAAAAATTAAATACAAATGGTTAGCTTAATATATTAACTATAAAATCCAATTAAAAACTTTGTAGAATAATTTCAAATAACTTTTTAAAAGCCTAAATATGTGGTTAGTGACATTTTGTCCTTCTCGTTTTAAGGGAACTTACAATTAGTTATTATTTTATGTTAATCACAATTAAATCGGGAAATATAGTTTTAAACGAAAAAACTGGTTTCGTCAGTATTAATTATTATCTTAGGAACTTTATGCAACATTATTTATTAATTAACAATAAATAAACAGTTTTAAAAATTCAACTGCACAGATATAAAGTCTGCAAAATCACAAAAATAATACAAAATTCTCTAAATGACGTAATTTTTAACTCCAAACTAAAATAATCTCGAGGTCAGGAGGGTCAGAGTGAGATACGCAGGGGAAGAGTACGCCACCGATACGACCAAAGGTTGTGTCTAGGGTTCTATTGGCGGGCCGATCCTGTGGGACCTCCTCCTGGACCCACTTTTAAAAGAGCCAGAGACGAATGGAGTCTACTGTCAGGTGTTCGCGGATGATGTGGTGCTTCTTTTCGATGGGGACACAACGTTGGAGATCGAGGAACGTGCAAATGCCACACTTGACCGTGTTTGGGCGTGGGGTGAAAAGAACAAGTTGAGGTTCCCACCACAGAAATCAAACTCAATGCTAATAACAAGAAAACTCAAGTTCGACACCCCGCGCCTAACCATGGGCGGGATCGGCATCACCCTGTCCAAGGAAATCAAAATTCTGGGAGTCACCATCCACGAGAAGTTGACCTTTAATACTCATGTTGCGGACGTCTGCAGGAAGGCAATAGGAATCTATAAGAAATTAGCAAAAGCGGCAAAAACGAGTTGAGGGCTTAGCCAGAGGTCATTCGAGTAGTATATGTGGCAACAATTGAACCAATTGTCTTGTATGCCGCTAGCGTTTGGGCGCCGGCTGCCAGCAAACTGTGTGTTATCAATCAGCCTATCCGTGGCCCAGCGCGGGATAGCGCCAAAGCTGTGCAAGGGATACCGAACAGTTTCGCTGAATTCGGCGCTAGTATTGGCGGGAATACTCCACCTCGACCTCGGAGTCCGTGAGGCGGCCTCGCTTTACGAGGCCAAAAAGGGCCAGACAATGCTTGGGGGAAGGGAAGTGGGAACAGATGACCTCAGCCCTAGAAGCCCTGCACCCCGCCCATCGCAGGGAGTTGGATTTGGTGAGCTGGGCAAACCGTGCGGACGTTGATGCGAACAGCGACTATGCTGTTCGTATCTTCATAGACGGGAGCAAGATTGAGGGCAAGGTGGGCGCCGCGCTGTCCAATGGTGAGGCAGAAACTAAAATCCTCAAGCTTGATCTTCCGTCTTTTTGCACGGTTTATCAGTGATCCTAGGGCAAAAGGCGGAAACGTCCGGGGTGCACAGCGATTCTATGGCGACCCTCTTGACCATCAAGAATCACGGCTGCTTTCATCCCCTGGCGGTGAAAACTAAAAACAACTTGACAACATTGTCCCACCAGGGCGAGGTTGTTAAGTTGTTCTGGATTAATAAAGCCCACGTGGGGCTTCAAGCCAAAAAAAGCGAAGCGAAGCGAAGGGAATGAAAGAGCCGATGTTTTGGCCAAGGAGGCCGCCCTAAAATCAAAGCGGAAACCGGACTACAACCTATGTCCAGTTTCATTTGTCAAGCGATCCATTTGCATGGATACGCTTGACGAGTGGAACCGGACGTACGTGACCGGCGAAACCGCGGCTGTCACTAAACTTTTCTTCCCCAACCCAACGCAGTGGCAGCATAAAAGACAATTAGGAAAATGGAGACGACGAATATCATGAGTCATGACGGGGCACGGCGGGTTCTCGGAGTATTTGAATCGCTTCAAATGCAAAGAGAGCCCGTCGTGCATTTGCAATACCGTTGTCCATGAAACGGTGCTACGCTACATATACTAATCGAATGTCCAGTGTTCGGGAGGGAAAGAGCAGAGATAGAGGCAAGATTGGATACAAAATTAAAACTGGAAACGTTAAAGGAAATAATGTCAAGTAAGAATAGGAGAAGTTTGTAAAATATTGCATGGAAGTAGCGAAAAGAGTTATAGCCAGAAATAAGAATTGATTAGGAATTATGTTTTTGTAATATAATGTATATATTCATAGAAAACATAAGAAGCATTAGTTAGATAAGTAATAAATTGTTAAGGGTTAAGAACTATGTGAGTTAGAAAACTGTAAGAAAAAGAAATGCCTTAAACTTAATATTATTTCGCTTCATTTTGTAAGAAGTCACTAACTTCTCGCATAACGTCCATCCCTGGTTGCAGCCGCATTGGTATGACTTCGATCACGGTGGCCAAACATGTGGCAGGCTTACCGCGAGAGCAAGACGTACTCGTAGGTATATTAAATGAGTTGAAATATGAACTGTTGTGCAAGAATATTTCACTAAAAGTGTTCAAATTCATACAACTTAATTGTCAAAGGTCACTAACCATAATTTAATCACGTGAATAACATATCTTTAGACATAACAAAAATTGATAATTATCATTAAAGTTAAGTTATTGACTTAATGTCATGGCTGTAACAAATCTAAAAAAAAGGGTCTGTGCGTTAGAAAGAGTAAGTTGTGGCAAATCCGCCTGTGTTTGTACCTGTATTTAGTCAGATTAGTCACTTTATGTCATTTGTGACTTTTTGCAGTAAGCCGACGTTTGATTGTAGGTATAAGCCTTTTTTCTACAATTAATTTAAATTCAGGCAAGTAACAATATTAAATATTATTCAAAACTGTTGAAAACTCTTGATGTATTAAGTACTTATGTTTATACAATTTCTTTAAGATCAATCCAAGGTTCAAGGTTCTTAGGAATTGCCACCTCCTACACTGCTACTACAAGCAATGTTATATTTGCGACATACATCATCATCACGATCAGATTTGACACCGCTTTCAAATACAGCATTAGATTTATTACTTTTTTCATTTCTACTGTCAAAATTTGCATCATTATTTTTAATTTTTTTTTATGTGACGCCGCTATCATTTTTAATATTACTTGTCTTTTTCACCCTCATTGCCACCGTCCCCAGTGTTATTTTCACCTCTTTTACCATTATTAATACTATCAGAAGGCACGTTATCTTGGCTTTGCTGTGGACTTCGTCGTTGACGCAGTCCAGTAGTTAAATTACTAAATAGCTGAGTAATTTCTTCGTCAGTAGGCTGCCGAAGTTGGAAGATGGGTATAATTTGAATAACCTCTGAGGAAACTCTGACTCTGATTCTATTACAATAGCTCTTATATACATCTCTGCAGATAACGAGAAAGATAGCCAACATCATTGTCTGAAAAACAAAATAGGTATAGATAATAAGATGACATAAAAGTATTATTTGTTGCGGCAATTACATTAAATCGATCGCCGCATGCAACTAGCGGTGACCACAACAGTGTGAAGAGCACGGTAGTTGGCCGCATTCGGCGAGCGACAGCTGCCAGCGCCTATGTAAAATTATGGCCACCGCATTAAGCGGACAGACTAATAATATGTGCTAATATAAGGACCTAAGCACACGGCGTTTTTTAAACATGCCGTCGACGCGCGTTTTAGGAACGCGCGTTTACAGCGCGTTTTTCATTCCATTGGAGCAGCCTTAAGGCCCCTAGCATAAGGCGTTTTTTAAAAAAAACCGGCCAAGTGCGAGTCGGACTCGCGCACCGAGGGTTCCATACAAATTTATATGTATCTATGACATCCAGTCTTAGCAGACTCCTGCTCCTAAGCAAAATGTGCGCAGTGTGGGATCATTGTAGATTGGTTACTGATATAGACAAACAGACAAAAAAAATTATGCTTTTCGCAATTTTTCCTTTATCTGTGCTATAAGGCCTTGCTTTGTACCAAATTTCAAGATTCTGAGTTCACGGGAAGTACCCTGTAGGTTTTGATTCTCTTGCGAGTGTCGAAAATGTGCGTTGGTTACTGATATAGACAGACAGACAATAAAATTTATGCTTTTCGCAATTTTTCCTTTATCTGTGCTATAAGACCTAGCTTTGTACCAAATTTCAAGATTCTGAGTTCACGGGAAGTCCCTGTAGGTTTTGATTCCCTTGCGAGTTTCGATAATATACGGAAATTTGCGTCATAAACGGCTGTATCTTTTGATTGCGTTGGCTTAGATGTTTGATTTTTTCACAGCTCCAAGGGACAGTAGACTTGATATAAATTTCAGCTTGATACCTCCACGCGTTCCTGAGAAAAAGGGTCTTGACAGACAGACGGACGAACGGACGGACGGACAACACAGTGATCCTATAAGGGTTCCGTTTTTTCCTTTTGAGGTACGGAACCCTAAAAACGCGCCGTCGACAAGCGTTTGTATCGATGAAAACACGCGTCAACGGTGCGTTAAAAATACGCCGTGTGTTTAGGCCCTAAAGATGACGTTCGGTCGCCAAAGTAGTTTGAAACAAGTTCGGCGACCGCATTAAATGAATGAAGGAGTGTAATTGCCGCATTTGAGATGCCAATTTAACCCTTAGCCAGGCAGTGGTCACATACAGGTCACATGGTAATTTATTTTTCCGTGACGGACAGATGCTGTATATAGACCACAAAATGTCATTATTATAATAATTGTCTACGATGCAGTCGATTTCCGAGCGAAAAAAAAATGAGTGACGGAAGAAGAGTTTGACATTTCTTGGTTGTCAAATACAAATTTTGCTCTAAACGTCTATTTGTGAAAGTTAAAAATTCATAATGATGAAAAAACTACGGTAAGTGGTAACAACTGCTCGTGATCATGGCGCATGCAACTGTGCCGAAATATCGGGCTTCTCTGAAATCAAGGTACGCGGAACAAAACCCGATTTCAACTCATAATATTAGTAAAAGTGTAGTCTAAAATATTGAATTTCTTTTAACCCTTAGTGAAAATAAACGGATTACACACGTCTTAAAACGAGTTTAACTCGACATGTTTCGGGCTAATGCGTAGCCCTTCTTCTCGGAGCCACACAGCACTGCGGCTACCAAACGCAAACGCTGGTGTGCACGTTTGGTAGCCGCCGTGACGTGAGTGAGTCTCACGATAGTTTCATGCTTAAGGTGGAAGCGCACGCCATAGGCGCGAAATTCAAACTTTTTACAGTTTTTAATTTATTGTGGGTAAACGAAGTAACTGTTTAACTTCATATGGTATTTGCGGTTGTAAAACAGTGTTCTTTATATTATTGTGTAAAGTTTTTCAAGAATAAAACTGTTAGCTTGAAATAAAAGTTGTCAAAACGTTGAAAGTCCAAATTTATATGTTTGGCAACTTTTATATCATGGTAACAGTTTTATTCTTAAAGTGCTTTACACAATAATATAAAGAACACTGTTTTACAATCGCCAGTGCCATATGAAGTTAAACAGTTACACCGTTTACCCACAATAAATTTAAAACCTGTAAAAATTTTGAATTTCGCGCCTAGAGCGTGCCGTTCCACCTTAAAGCAATGCAGCACCATGTTTCGATGATTATCACCGTTGTTAAAATCAATAATCTTACCCTTAAAAGAGGAGTAGATAACTTGTAGGGCAGTGGCCACATACGGACCACATTTATTTTTAGCGACGGGCACTGGTCATAATTATAAAGACCACTGGTTTTTTTTCTAAGAATTAGTAAATTAAAAAAAAAACAAGAAATTACTTTTTTTAGAACCCTTTCATCAACCAAAATCCATATTCAAAAGAAAATAAATCGCTAGGCCTGACTAAGGGTTAAGAAAAACCATGAAAAAGATCCACGAACTGTGTAACCGTTTATGTATTTCAAAATAAAAGTGTACCCTTCACTTCTTTTAAATAATTCATTTTGGAGTTTATTACTTAGAATAAAATGTACTGATTTTGATGATTAAATAAATAGTTTCTAATTTTCCATTCAATATTTTGTGTCATTTTTGTGACAAACCATATGAACTAACTGAAAAAGAAGTGAAAAAGTCACAAAGCTGATTAAAAAAAATAAGGACACTGTTTCATGATTTTTAATAAGATAACTCCGAAAATCTAATATATAAAAGTATTGTGCCACGGTGTTTGCTATCGAACTCCTCCAAGACGGCTTGACCGATTTTTATGAAACTTTTGTCTATACTTAATAGGTCTGAGTATAGGTCGTAAGCTATTTTTTATACCCTTATTCTTCGCAGACGAAGTCACGGGAAACAGCTAGTTCCTCAATAATAAGTAAATTGTGCACGTATTGGAAATGCCTCTATCATTGTCCTTGACCACTCAACACAATTACGTCAGTAAAAAAATAAAATAAAATAACAAATTATTTGTTTTTATACAGCCCTCTTTCACCTCCGCATAAAACATACCTAAATATCACTTTTATACACAATGTACTTACTAACTTGTTTAAAATTAAATAAAACTAAGAGACTAACATAAATTCAGAATATTTAACGAATCACATAAAATAATCCAAAAAAAAAATTGATAGGAAATAATTCATACCCCGGAGACGTGGGTTCGAATCCCACCGGCGCACCCGAAAAACTTTTTCGCTTTTAAAATAATCTTAGATTCGGTAAGCAGCCGTACTGCTAATAAAATAAATAATATTTGAATAATTCAGAAGTCAAAATTTGTAACAGTTAATACGTTTATGTTCAGAATAATTGAATCCTCACTATAAATAGGTACTTACAAAAAACATATTCCATTTAATAAGAGAGCCATTTTTTATAATTCAAACGCTGACCTTTTCATTTTTAAACCAGTAATGTTATTTTTAAAGCAATTTATTCCTTCATTTACATATTATTTACATTTACTATAATACTAGCCGGAAGATTTCTGGATGCAAGTATTGCCCAATAATCCCAATAAGTAGTTCATCTTTTGTCACGCTTTAATTATTAATAAAAAATTAGTAGAATTATATGCTAATTTTTACTTACCGACGTTACTACTACAGCAAAATAATGTTCCATTGTCGATTTATTTTGTCTAAGTATTTTTCAAAACGGTCAATTTTTTTTTGTTTTTCTGTCAGTAAAAATGTCCATGAGATAAATATTTTGAAACGAGTATAATTTATGTTGGAATACAACTGACGGTTTTCATTCATTTGAATCTGCCTTTTTTCTACTACTTACAATATTATTATGAGGGTAGAATATTATTCAAATTCAACTCGGTGCAATGAAATATTACCTTCACCTTGAACAAAATAAAGTTGATTTTAGTTAATCCATAGCCCCGATTCGTGGAGAACATAAGTTACTTCATACGTAAAGCTGCGCAAATCTTCGGTTCCCGACGATTTTGGTATCTAAGATCTAAGCGACTACCGCAATACAAATTCATAAGACGGGTCTCCACTGAGCGAGCCGCCTCGCGAGGCAGCCATTTTCGGTGCGTTTTAAGCTTTGTGTATAACAAAATCATGCCTCATGCGCTTGCCTCGCGAGGCGGCTCCATGATCCATAGCTATACATACTTCAGCGACTCGTGGCATATAAGGCTCAGTTTAATTGGTCGATAATTGGGATGTCCCAATTTTTGACAACGTATAATAAATCGAAAACCGTTTGGAGAAATAGGCTTTGTGAATCGTTTTCAGAAATCAGATTCCAGAAATATGATAAACTGAATTAAATAAAGAAAATTTAAGTAATGACCTTCATTTGACCCCTGCAGTGAATCGTCACATAGGCAGATACAAAGCAGGTCTACACTCTAAGGCAAATTGACAGTTTGAAATGTTGCTGTCCTGCTTATAATAGCAAAGAGTGACAAAGACAGAACTTTAATCACATGATGCGCACCTGGCTTTAAACAGTTATCATTTATCATAAAGTCCGAAATACCACAAGCCGGAAGACCAGCGCTGGCTCCACCTCAGGAGTCCGCATTTATGCTGAGGCGGGACCTTTTTCACACACAATTTAATGTTTTATTTTTTTTATCTCTTTTTATATATATATTTTTTTTTCTTTTGTAATTTTATGTGTTTTGTTTTTGAAATAAACTTTTTTCATTCATTTTTCAAATGTATACAATATTCGCAATGTATTTTTACAAATTTAATTATTAAATTACTACGTTACAAGTAAATATGAAAGAATTTAAGTATCAGATTTTAGTAAAAAATATTTATTTACTATCACACCATTAAATAAACAGGAATAATTGAAGCTAAAAGAAGATAAATAAATAAAACTATTTGTCATGGTTCATTAAGGACCCTAAGCCGTGCTTGTATTATTGACAGTGACAAGACAAATCAGTAGTGCCACAGATTGTTATGTACGGCTTGAATTTTTGTAGGCAATGGAACGTGGCTCTCTCACTGTGACGTCATCCAACGTATTTCTTAAAAAAAATATAAAAAATTAAATACTCAACCAAATTCAAAATCGATGGAAATGGTATCTTAAAATATCCTATTCTTCCCAAAAAAAATATAAAAACTATAGGTTATTTTTTTGGTACATATTTTTATGCGGTCGATTTATTTTTTGTTTAATTTATTTATCTCAACAAAAAAATTACATTTAAGGGCCTGGAAAGCACAGTAAAACTGCCCTTAGCGAAAAAATGATTTTTCTTTTACCAGATTATTAACCTTCATAATAAATATGTAGTGCTTTCACCAAAAATTAAGCCTTAAATGCTAATACTGGTTTAAAAAAAATGCATAAAATTACTTACCTGATTTATTTGTAATTTGGTAAGATTGTAGATATAATTAAGGTCGCTTTTTGAAAAAATATGATTGATTTATCTTCTGAAAAAATAGTTAATATTTGAAATTGAAAGTTTTAAAAAAAAATTACTTGCGAGATAGCGACAGTTACCAAATTTACATATTTAATGTAAAATTTAAAATTGTTTAACATATATTTTTTCAAGAAAATAAAATGGGATTAACAGTGTGAAAATATCGAATTAGTAACATCCCATACATTCTCTCCATACAAAGCGAAGCTAAGTAAAATCACTAAGTACCTACCTATATATTTCGAACGCAATCTTTACGAATTTTAATTAAGAACGTGACGTATTGCATTTTTAATTACTTCTGTGGCTATATACGGCTAGGACGTACGCATCTCATAATACATATTCATATTATTACGTAGTTGTACCAGCGATTTACATTGTAGCCATAACACATAGCTCGAAGAATCGCTAGACTTAAGTGGCAGTGGGCAGGGCACATCGCCCGTAGAACTGACGGCCGATGGGGCCAAAAGGTTCTCAAGTGGCGTCCGCGGACCGGAAGTCACAGTGTAGGTAGGCCTCCAACAAGATGGAGCAACGAACTGGTGAAGGCAGCGGGAACGCATTGGATGCGGATGGCGCAGGGCCGATCTGTTTGGCGAGCCTTGGGGGAGGCTTATGTTCAGCAGTGGACGTCTTTCGGCTGAAATGATCATTATGATGATGATGATGATGATGATGATGATGATGATGATGATGATGATGATGATGATGATACCTACTAGAAGTTATAGTGTCTTTAAAGTGCTCTGCCCTTATATTTCAGGACACAATTATATCTGAAAACGCGAGAGGTATGGATAAATAATTATTTTGTTAAGGGGCTGATTCACCACTTTTTTTAAAGTTAGGATTAGCTTATTCATAACCTTATTTGTCAGATGGAATGAAAAATTCTGTTTCACCAGTCTTGATTAGCGCTAAGTGACGGACAAACTGTTCCTTAATTTGACCATCAGATCAGGTGGCATTTATCGTTTTTATCCGTCACATAACTTTTTAATTAGTTAGTTTATTTTTTGTGGCCATGGTTGGAGAGCCCTTCAGCCGGTTTCAGAAAAATAAATCAATGTTTTATTTTTATTTTTTAAAGAAAGATGTCATGCTAAATTGTAAACAAGATTTTAAATATCAAGATTTGAATTAAAAATATAGGTACACTTTTAGTATGTAAAAATAAATCCAAAATTTCGTAATATTTTTTAATTACAGACTTTTTTCAGTGGCACAATCGATTGTTCTACGAACTTGTATATCTCCATTAAAAAAAATGTTAATCTGTCAAATGGTTTGGCGCCACTTTTCGATTCGTTTTACGTGATTTTATTTTTCTTTGTTATTGTTAACAAAGTATCGTAAATAAATACCTATTTTGGATCAATTATAATGTTACACATTTGTTTATACAAAAAAACAGATGTATTTAAAAAATTATATAGTTAACGATTTCTTTTGCTTTAATAATGAGCGACTCTTTGAACGAAAGTGTGTGAACAGGAATGCGTGATCGTGTAGTGCGACGTTGCCATTCCGACTTTTTGTTAAACCGACGATTATTTAAGTGGTACTTAGTTTGCACAGGACCGGAGTGGTGAAATTGAAAAAACACTAGCCGACAGATTTGTCCAGTACTTAGTTTATTCATTGGTTACGTAGCCAGCAGTTTGACAATAAGGTGATGAAACACCCCCTAAATGAAATAAAATTACGCCAGCTGTGTTATGGCTACAATGTAAATCGCTGGTATTACAACTACGTACTAATACGAATATGTACCTATTATGAGATATATTACAAAATGCGTACGTCCTAGCCGTATATAGCCACAAAAGTAATTTAAAGTGCAATACGTCACATTCTTAATTCAAATTCGTAAAGATTGCGTTCGAAATATATAGGTAGGTACTTAATAATTTATTGTCTACTTAGCTTCGCTTTGTATGGAGAGAATGTATGGGATGTTATTAATTCGATATTTTCACACTGTTAATCCTATTTTATTTTTTTGATAAAAATATATGTTAAACATTATTATATTTTACATAAAATATGTAAATTTGGTAATGGTCGCTATCTCGCAAGTTTTTTTTTTTAAAAACTTTTAATTTAAATATTAACTATTTTTTCAAAAGATAAATCAATCATATCTACAATATATCCAAATTACAAATAAATCAGGTTAGTAGTTTGGCTAAAAAAAAAAAATGTTTTTTCTTGTAATGCATTTTTTTTAAACCAGAAGCATTTGAGGCTTAATTTTTGGTGAAAGCACTACATACATGAAGGGGAAATCTGGTAAAAGGAAAATCATTTTTTCGCTTAGGGCAATTTTACTATGCTTACCCGGCTATACCCTTTATAACAAATACAGTACTTCGCCAAACTGCAAAACAGTTTGTTGGCGAATACTACACTCCTTATTTTTAACATTGTTTCTATACCTATACTCATACCACCACTAGCTACACCCTTTAATATTTAGCAATAGTTACCTACTATTAGTTCAGTTAAATCCCGTAGCTTATTCACTTTTCAGTCGATCCCACGGAATATTACATACGAAAGTTTAAAACAGTATATATTACAAAGTATCAAAAAATGTAATAAAATCAAAATTAAATTGTTATTTATTTTGCTTCCTACTACCACGATGTATCGCTGACTTAAGGTGCTTTTGAATATTGCTTTTACGTATAGCTAGCAAATGTATTCCACATTTTGTACATAGGACTAAGCCTTTTGATTCGTCGTATATCAGATCCGGTTGATCCTTTTTTTGTAAAGTCGCGAGGCATATTTTACCAGTGTTCAATTGATTCGATGTATAAATAATGATAGGAACGTCAATGAGACAAGTACAAGACATGAGTTGACGTAAACTCATTCGTTCGATAGATAATTATAAGTTCCCTGTGCTTCATAACCTAATCATATCATAGGTAATAGAAATGTTAAAACCTTGATAGTAAGTCAATAAAAAAACTATATTTTTAGTAGATAAAAAAATTGTGCAAGAAATTAAAATAATAGTCATGACTATGTAATAAATTCGTCATCAAATTGACATAAAATGCTTCCGATGGCCGATCACTAGTAATAATAGGGTATCCGCTAATTGTCCAATCACCCGTCTATGTCGTACATTTAATGAGATATGTTCAGAATGTGACATATTTCCAATGTCAATAAAAACATTTAAGTCCACTGTGACGATAGTTTGAAATACTTAACTTATTTTAGTAATAATAAATGTAATAGGTGAACTTATTCCATTTTGCATGCTCCTTTAGCCACATTATGATTGTTGTGGACAGTTGTAGTTAAGTTAGAGGTAACGCCACCAGAGTTGAGGCCACGCACACAACCACATCTCATGTAATGACAGCGAGATTTTGACGTTGTGTTGACGTTTAACGACAACACAACGTCAAAATCCCGCTGTCATTACATGGGATGTGGTTGTGTGCATGGCCTCAACTCTGGTGGCGTTACCTATACAAGCATGGATTTTTGTGTTATAAGTATGTCAATTAGAATAATTATCTGTTTGTAAGTTGTAACTGTTCCTTAAATAATAAATAAATAAATAAGTAACGTATAAGCCATATACAGACCAAGATACCGAAATAATAAAAAGTCAATTTTAAAATATTTTTTTAACTTTTTAATAAAAACAGTTGTTTATTTTTAGAACAATGCTAAGAAAATATTTCAATTCAACAGTAAATAAAAAAATGGTTTCCGTTTTGTTTGTCAATATTAATTAGTCTCAGTAAAAGATTAGGTCATGATTATAAACGGATAAAATTGAAAAGTAATAAAAAATAAGTGCAATCATGTCATTAGTCCAAATATACAAAAGTCAGAAATAGTTAAAACATTAGAATGAGAGCTTTATACAAATAGTTACTAATTTATTTAATTTAAAAGCGACAGAAAAACATGTAGAAATAGCGGCACTTTCGCTATTTTTTTACTAGATTTTTTTTAAAGAAACTTACATAATTTATAAACCTAATTTTACAAACTCTTGCTCGATAAATGTTGTTTAAACTTAAACAAACTTGAGTCAAATGTTCTTATCATTCGGTTCTAATTCGGGCAAGTAACAATATTATAAAGCCTTGTCGAAAAGCTGCTGAAAATTGAGAAGTACTAATAAATACTTCTCTTTTCTTCTTAAAAATCAATCCAAGGTTCTCTGTAATTTCTATCTCCTACGCAAATACCACTAGCAGTGTCATATTTGCTATTTACATCAACAGTATCACCACCACTACCAAATTTGACACTGCCATCATCTGCAGCATTAGATTAATTACTTTGTTTGTTCCTATTGCTAAAATTTACAACATTATCTTCGCTTTTATTTGATGTGAGACCACTGTCACTCTCAGTATTTCATGTTGACATTTTCACACTCATTGACACCGTTTTTTAGTGTTACTTTTTCCTGTAAACTCTCGATTTAATTGTCTATCAGTATTAATAATTTTATTATTATTGATACTATCAGAAGATATAATTATTCTGTCTTTGCTATCGACGTCATCCGTTCGGTGGCAGATACAATTTGAATATCCTCTAAGGAATCTCTGTCCCTGTTTCTATTATTACAGATTTCATACATAAATTTGTAGAAAATAAAAAAGATAATTAACATCATTGGCTGAAAACCAAAATTCATATAAGATTTAAACATGAAATTAAAATAATTGCTCGCTTAAGACGTAAATTTATGGAGGTCTGAAGTCGTTTATGCGTATCCAATAACTATTTATTGGATAAGCATAAAGCGACTTCAGACCTCCGTTAATTTACTGATTGTTTTTGTTAAGAGCAATATAAACTACTTAAAAAAGACGCATTACTGATTAAAAATATATAGGCATTTTTTTTGTAAATATAAGTAGAACTCCAGATTTTGAAAAAAAAAACCAAATTTAAAAAAGTAAATTTGTACACTACTTTCATTGCACGATGTACTAAGTTGTTTTTAATTGTGTAAAACTAACAAGTTGAGATTGTTTCCAAATTTGAACTATTCACGTGAATAAATCACGTAAAAAAATATGAACAATTTTTAGTATAGCTTGTTTAAACAAAACATTAAAACAAATGATTCACAATTAAAGTAAGCCGTTTATTTCAGCATATCAAAACTAAGAACATCTTCTATTTAATAAGAAAACCATTGTTCAAATTGAAACGACTGTGGCCTCTTCATTTTAAACCTGTATTGTGATTTTTAAAATAATTAATTTCTGCATTTATATATCATATCAGCCAGTAGACTTCTGGAACAAACGTTGCCCAAGGATCCGAATAGTTCATCATGCGATACGCTTTATTAAAATTAATAAAAAAGAACAGTAGAATTACACGTTAACTTTTAACTTACCAATAAAACCACTGCTAATGCAAAAAGACGAACATACAGATCATCGTCCATTTTCGATTTATTTTGTTCACGTATTTTTTGAAACAGTCAAGATTTATTTACTTTTGAATCAGTAAAATATGGTGAATGACATAAATAGTTATTTCATTTAAAACTGTCGTTTTAACTAGAGGGTATGAGGGTAGAATATTATCAGAATTTCACTCGGTGCAATAAAACATCACTTTGGCCTCGAACAAAGTAAAGTTTAATTTAGTTAAACCCGCAGCCACGATTCGCAGTGAAAATAAGATAATTCGTACACAAAGCTAAGCAAATCTTTGACTCAACGATTTTTGATTTTAAACAACTAAGTATCGCAATATAATTCATAGAGGTAAAAATATCTATGAACTTTTATTGCGGTCGCTTACAGGCCAAAAGTGTTGGATATCGTAGGCCTAAAGCTGTAGCTTTGTATACGAATGGCCTAATGCGGACAGGCACGTATATAGTAAACTATTATATAACCCCGAGTAATGTATTTAACCAGGGTTAAGTAGTGTTTAAATATAAGGAACTGTGATCCATGGTAGCTCAGGGTTAACAGTTAATTTTTTTAAACATTGACGATGCATACAGCCTTCATGGTTTAGATTCTAATAAAATACATAATTGTCGTTGATATACAACAAATTAATCTGGTAATTTAGCAATATTAGTACTGAATAATATAGAAACATGCATTGTTCATCGTGACTTATTTTTAATAATTTATAGCTATGTCTACACCAGTGCGCTTTCACGTTCATCTTGCGTTTTCCTTTGACGCATGCCCGAGCAACCAAAGCGCATGCAATAGCGCATGCCTCAAAATTAATTGAACAGCAGCGCGTGCCGCTAGCGCATGGCTATCCAACGCCGGTGGATCGGCGTGCAGAATTTCGTGCGTCAAAGGAAAACGAAATATGAACGTGAAAGCGCACTGGTGTGGACATAGCTTATAAGAACCATTAACGTACTTGGAAGTACATCATAAATTTCAAAATCAAAATTCGTGAACAAAATTAGATCTAAATTATTGGTAATGAAAGGAAAACTCTCGGCATTATTTTTATTAATTAACGACAAAAAAAAGGGTTTTTGGTAAGAAAGACAAAAGCATTCAGTTGCTTTAAACTTAATATCAAGAAAAAATATTTTTTCCTACGGGTGACTTAAGAAGAAAACTAGGTATTGATTTTAGTTTTAACTGTAGTTTCTCTCCTTTTTTTGACAGGAGTTATGAAACTACAAATGCAATTAAAAATAATAATCATCATAAACATCATCATCATCATCATCCGCCTATGCTCGTCCACTGCTGGACATAGGCCTCGCACATGGCAAGCCACTGTGACTGAGCACGATCCTCGGCCACTCTCCTCCAGCTCTTGCCAGCCGCCTTGCGTTGATCATTGCTCCACCGAGTCTGAGGGCGTCCTACGCTACGTTTGCCGATCCGTGGTCTCCACTCAATAACTCGTCTACCCAAATGGTTATATGGACGGCCCATTACCATTTCAGCGTGCTAATGCGGTGGGCTATGTCGATAATTTTAGTTCTCTGTCGGATCACTTCGATACGAATTCCGTCTTTCAGATTTCTTTCGATTAAAAATAAGAGAATATATTTACACTAATTGTTTGTAAATAATAAACAAAGTATAATTTACCATCTATTTATTTGTCACTGTAAATTATTGATCTATCATAAGTATTCAATTTGATTAAGAATATACTGTGTTAAATTTAGTAAAAAGCAATTTATACCATTCACAATTTGTAAATATAATTTATCATATTAATTATATAACAGAATTCGAGACGATAACAAACAATTATCTGTACACAGTTACAAAAAATACCTACTGAATTAATAAACGTCGATATTTAAATATGTTACCTATTCACAAACTTAAAAACCAATGTTTTGTTTGTGTACAACAATATTTCCAAAAACCTGATAATTTAGATATAAAAGGTTTTATTTCAATTTGACAATAAAAAATATTTTCATTTTGTTTCTCAATATTTTAAATAGAGAAATAGGTCAGTTAAGAATTGAAAACTAACTACAATAATATCATAATAATAAAAGTCCTTAAAATATTTAAAGAAGTCAAAAATTAAATAATAGATTGAGAACTTTGAACAAAGAGTATTTTTTTTATTAAATTCAATGGCGAAATAAAATAGTTTAAAAAAATCTCTAGAAATAACAGCATTTTATTTTCCTCACTGGGCCATTCTTCTTTTAGTTAACCATTAATCTTTTGTGAAATAAAAGGCATACCTGTCGGTTTGTTTGAAGTGTTAATAATTTATATAAAAAACAATAAACTATAAAAGAAAAATTTATGAAAAAAAATTAAAGTTAAATTTTACAGATTATGTGCAAAATAGTAGGTATCAGTAAAAAACTTATACAACTAAATTTTACGATTTAAAAAAAAAAAATTTAAATTTACAGAAATTTTCGTGAAAAACATTGCTAGCTCAGCAGTAAATTGAACCAATTACCAAAAAAATGGCGGGGACATGCATGTCCACTGCGTTACCTACTTTGTAGTTAAAAATGATTACTTTTAATATAAATAAATAAATAAATATCACGGGACAATTCACACCTAGTCCCAAAGTAAGCTAGTTAAAGCTTGTGTAATGGGTACTAGGCAACGGATAAACTTACTTATATAGATAGATACATACTTAAACACACTTTTTTTTTTCTTAAACACATAATAAACACCCAAGACCTCAAGCTTCATAGTCAGGTTCTCTAACCACTAGGCCATCTGGTCGTCTAATATGAATTGATAATTTCAAATGTAAGCTTACTTTACCGTTTTTGAAAAATGAAAAAATAAATTAAGAGCACATCACAAAAAATTACTGGTCTTCAAAAAGTAGAATGAACCCACAACGTTTTAACAAAAAAAAATGTTTTAATGTAAACTTAAAAAAAATGATAAATACCTATGATTTTACATACCTATATTTAATTGGTGCATAATTGAGAAGTGTTTGGCGAAACAGCATAAGGTCTACTGCAATTCGTGGATTTGGAGATGGCCTATGATAGAAGGGTTAGGAGTGAATAATGGTCTGCGTTGTCATGGATTGAGTAGCTATCTGATATAAGCACTGAAATCTCTCTATGAAGATTCCAGCGCTTGCGTCAGAATACACGGGCCTTACTCGGAATGGTTAAGTATCCAAAAAGGTGTTAGGCAGGGATGTGTAGCATCTCCGCGGCTGTTCAATTTATTCTTGGATAATTGTTTGACTGAGCATTGTGGACTGAGAATGAATGATTTACTCGTCAAATGTCTCCTCTATGCCGATGATCAGGTCTTGCTTTCTTCGTCGGCCGAGGAGTTGTAGGCGATGGGAAATGCTATGAATGGTGCTTTAGAAAGGAAAGGAATGAAAGTTAATGTAAGTAAGACAAAGGTTATGGTAAATGAGAGAGAAGAATGCATGATAGATATTTGTGTGCGGATAGGAAAAGAAGAGTAAGAACAAGTGAAGCAATTTGTGTATTTGGGTACTTTGTTTTCTAGGGATGGGAAGTGTGATAGTGATATTGAAAGGAGAGTTAATGTAGGTAATATGGTGAATGGAGCGCTGCATGCCTTAATGAACAGCCAGAGGGTCTCTCAGAAGGCTCGTCTGGCTGTGCATAGGGGGGTGTTAGTTCCGACACTCATGTATGGAAGTGAAAGCTGGGTTTGGCTGAAAAAACATGAAAGTAGGATAAATGCTGTGTAAATAAGAGCATTAAGGAGTTTGATTGGTGTGAACTTGAGTGACCGAATGAGGAATAGTCTTATAAGGGAACGTTGTGGCATGAAAGATCATCATCATTTGTGATTCGTTGAGAGAAAGGAATTTTAAGTTGGTTTGGGCATGTGGAGAGGATGGACGAAGGAAGAATTACGAAAGATATATATATTGCGAGTGTAGATGGAAATATTGGAAGAGGGATTTAATGATCAGATTGGGGATGTCTTGAAGAAGGGTCAGGTCAAGAGTACCCGAAACTGGCGAGCATGTATGAAAAGACTAATGAGTGTTGCTGAAGCGAAAGATGTATGTCAGGATCGTAGCAGGTGGAAACAAATAGTCTCTGCCTATCCTCTTCTGGAAAGAAGGCGTGATTGTATGTATATAATATGTATGATTTTACAATTAGGTACTTGTTATAATATTATATGTTACACAAACTTTCTCAAAGTTTGATCAAAATGATTGTTTAAAAAGGTTCAAATTCGGGGAAATAACAATTTTAAAATTAAAAAACCTTCTCGAAAAGGTGTTGAAAATTGAGAAGTACTAATACTTTGACACAATTTATTAAAAATCATCCAGTGACCGTGCCCTGGATTTTCTACCTACGCTGCTACCAGTGCACTGCTAGCAGTGTCATGTCTGCTACTAGCATCATCAAATTTGTCAACGGTATCATCACCACTACCAGATTAGACACAACTTTTCAACTTTCAGCAACATTCAGCTGCAGATTGATTGATTTGCTTTAGATTTAGATTGATCACTTTTCATTTGTATTACTAAAATTTTCAACATTATTTTCCGTTAAATTTTATGTTGAACCAGTGGTTTTTTCTCCACATGTATCACTATTTTCATTCTTATTGTATTACCCAATGTTTCTGTGTTCTGTAGACTCTTCATTCAATTGTGTATCCGTATAATTTCTTTTATTGTAATTAGCATTATCAGAGGACGCATTATCTTGTCTACCTATAGTGTTGAATTGGTCGTCGATGTGGTCTTGCAGGTGAAAAACCAGCTTGCCTAGCAGGTACACTGTGACTAGGCGGCTGGGTGTCCATATAGTGTGTGACTTGAGTAACATCTGGGTAATGGCTGTCCCTGTAACTATTACGATATCTCTCACATAGACTTTCCACGAGATAAAAACAGAAAATCATTATTATTGACTGAAAACCAAAATAAATACATGATAAGACATTAAATTATTTATTTTTATCTTGCTACTCCTCTACCACGCGAGACAATAAAGTCTATGCATCACATATTTGTTTTCATATAGCTTTCCACCTTTACATAGACCAATTTAATGATTCACACTAGACCTTAATAATAGCACTTTCGTTGCACAAAGTTCTAATTTAACATTGCTTGATTTTTAGCGAGCGAGCGAAGCGAGCGAGCAAGACGGTTCGGAGCGAAAGCGATTAGGATAGATTAGGTTCAAAGGCTAATGCGGGAGCGTAGCGGAGCGAAGCTCCCGCATTAGCCTTTGGTGTTAGTTATTTTTTTATAACCACCTACAAAACCCCCTACCCACATAGCAAACTCAATAAAATTACCCATTACCCATTGTTAAAAATAAAACAGGCGACATTGGAGATAAAAGTAACTATCGGCCTATCTCGCTGGCTACGGCCATAGCGCGAGTTTTTGATGGTATGCTGAACACTCAACTCAATAAGTACGTAAATATTCATCAAAATCAGTTTGGTTTCAGACCAAAAATCTCAACAGAGAGTGCTTTTGCGTGTTTAAAGCATGCCGTTAGATACTACACGGATCGTCATACGCCCGTGTACGCTTGTTACCTCGACCTCTCGAAAGCATTTGACCTTGTCTCTTATAACATCTTGTGGAGCAAACTTGTACAAATAAACTTACCTGCTGAACTTATTCGTACTTTTCAGTATTGGTACGCAAACCAGGTCAATAATGTGAGGTGGTCGGAAACACTGTCGGACGATTTCAGGTTGGAGTGCGGGGTGCGACAGGGGGGTCTAAGCTCGCCTACGCTCTTCAACATTTACATGAACGAACTGATTGTTGCGCTCAACAGTTGCCACGTCGGGTGTCACGTGGACGGAGTGTGTTTTAATAATATCAGTTACGCGGATGATATGGCATTGCTGAGTGCGTCAGTCGGGGGTCTTCGTCAATTGTTGGCCATATGTGAGAAGTACGCTTTTGACCACGGACTAAAATATAACACGGTTAAAAGTGAATTTTTAGTTTTTAAATCGGGTTCAAAATGTCCAACCAAAGTCCCGCACGTCAGGCTAAATGGTGAACCTTTAAAAAGGGTAACTCGGTTTAAATATTTAGGTCACATAGTTGCAGAGGACATGAAGGACGACGACGATATAGACAGGGAGCGGAGAGCGTTGTCGGTAAGAATCAATATGATGGCTCGCAGGTTTGCTCGCTGTTCTCGTACTGTCAAACTTACATTATTTAGAGCCTATTGTATGACATTCTATACGAGCAGCCTGTGGGTTAATTATAGCAAGAAAGCCTACAGCGCTCTCCGCGTTCAGTACAATAACGCGCTTAGGGCTTTGTTGCGGCTGCCCCGGTTCTGCAGTGCGTCGGGCATGTTCGCCTCAGCGCGCGTGGACTGCTTCCACGCCACGATGCGCAAGCGCCGCCTCGATGGCGCGCAGAGCGCGGGACAGCGGCAACAGGCTGCTGGCGGTGGTGGCCGAGAGGCTTGACGGCCCTTTCATGAGGCACTGGCATTCGTTGCACTCTCCAGTGCCTCCTTTTAGACGTGACATGTGATTGTTTGAATGGAATTGATTTTATTATATTGTGTTATTATTATTATGATTATTCTAAGTTAACTTATTATAGAGAACTACCAACATTACCTTATAAGTGATTATGTATTACTAACAATAATGGATTGAAAAGTCTAAATAAATAAACATATTATTATAAAACATTTGGCAAAAGAAAATATGGTAAATAAAATTTCGGACAAACAATAATTTGGAAAATGAAAAAAAGGAGTTTTGATTTCGGAATTTTAATATTCGGAAATGAGCTTTTCAAGAATATAATAGGTAACCCCAGTTCATAGTGTTCGCAAAGTCAAGAAACAAGATGGACGACGGGATTGTTGACGCGGTCTACTTATATTATTTAGCCGCTTGTAATTATTACTAAACTTACTCCATGCGCGACAAAAACTAAAATGGCCTAAGAGAAGGCGCGAGTGGATGTGTGAAATGTATCGTAACAGAACAAGGTATATTGAGTTACATTATGCCTGTTATGCGGTCTACTAAATTTTGTGCAAGTGTGGCAGCCTACCCAACATTTGACCTTTGAACGCTTTGATGTGCGCTCGAAAAACCGACAACGCATGGCAAAGTGCATTGTGTGATCAAATATTGAACAAATAAGCAAATACCGGTGCTTCACATGTGATCAAATATATGTTAAAATATGAGTTCAAACATTTGTGCTATGTGTGGCGCCGGCTTAAAAACGGTGCTGATACGATGCGTTACTGCGATTCCGTACCGTCCCTGTATTTAATAAGTAACGGTTTTGCCGAACCTTTAACCTGCAATGTGTTTTAAAAACAATTCATTTTTGCATTTACGGGTCATTTCAGCCAGAAGAATTTTGGACTCAGGTTGTGTTGTAAGAAACTCGAGTCTTGGAGTTTTATTTAATAAAATTTTTGAAGACTCGAGTGTTATAAATAATACTTAGAGTTCAGAATTTGGAGTCTTTTGTAAAAAGACTTGAGTCCTGCCAAAAAGAACTCAAAGACTGAGTCTTTTTAAAATAACTCATGAGTAGGTTATTTGCGTTTAATGCAATGAAATTGTTACTAATTTTTATTGAGCGACGTATTTTCAATCAGATTAGTAATATATTAGTAATATAATTAAAATACACGAACTCAAGTTCATGACTCAGTCTAGCTCAAAGAACTTAAAAGACTCGAAAGGACTCAGAATACTCAAAGGACTCGGACTCATGTGACTAACGAGTCTTAGTCTTGAAAATTTACTCAAGTCTCGAAATGAAGACTAAAAAAATTGAGTTTTTTTAAAACACTAGACTCAGGCTTACCCAAGAATCTCAGTAGTTCATTGCAAGGCCCTAAAGCGAACGAGTTTGAAGTAGCCAATCGAGTGCCGCAATGTAATGTGACTTGCACAATTTTTCTTGCTGGCTCAAACTCGGCTTTACGTTTAAATTAATATAAAAACATATTGCATATTTTACTTACCAATATTATCACTAAAATTGTAAGAGTATAAAATAAAAACCGATGATATTCCATTTTTCGATATATTTTGTTTACGTTACTTTTAATACTGTCAAGATTTTATTCTATTTTTATTAGTAAAAAGGTCTGTCATAAATATTTTGGAACAACTATCTTTTTACTATGCTAGGGTACAACTGATAATCTTATTTAATTTGAAAACTGTCGTTTTCTTAACTTAAAATAGGGGGTGGATTGCTATCAAAATTTCACTCAGTGCAATGCAAAATCACCTTAGATACGAACAAAATAAAGTTTAGTTTGGTTAACCAAACTGTGGACTTAAGTTAAAATAATAAAATAGGTAAGTATGTGAACGCTTTCCAAAAGTGGACTTGCATACAAATCTTCTAATATATAAAAATCTCATGTCACGGTGTTTGTTATCGAACTCCTCCAATAAGGTTGACAGATTTTTATAATTTTTTTTTCTCTAAATTCGGTAGGTCTGAGAATGGAGGCTATTTTTTATACCTACCCCTATTCTCCGCGGACGGAGTCGCGGGCAACAACTAGTTTAATATGTTAAACCGACCAAGAGCGTGTCAGACACGCCCAAGATAGGGTTCCGTAGCAATTACGAAAAAATCAAGTAATATTTTCTAAGGATTTCGTATGTGTACGGAATCTTCCAAGTTAGGTATCGTCAATACTTTGAAAAAAGCTCGTATCTCAAAATCGTTAATCTGGCAAAGTGAACTTTATTACGCGCGTATCAAGGTTCAGTTTTGTTTACATGTGATTTGAGATACGAGTTTTTCAAAGTAGTGACGGTATGTTTAATACCTTAGGCTACTATTTACTCTTAAACTACAAATAATTCCCAAGCAATCTTAGCCGCTATAATTTTCCTTGTAAATTTAATATATTTACTACCATTTTGAATTTTTTTACATTTTCACTTTAAAGTTGAATATTTCGCAAACAAATCACTGAATACAAAAATCATGTAAGCAACCCCCAAATGGTTTTAAAAGACCTATCCAGCGATACCCCACACTATAGGGTTAGTCAAGAAAAAAAAAATCACCCCACTTTACATCTATTTTATTTAACAACTTTGTCGGCGTGACTAATATATATATTCATGCCAAATTACAGTTTTCTAGTACTAGCAGTCTCTGAGCTTAGCCGCGGACTGACAGACAGACAGACAGACAGACAGACAGACAGACAGACAGACAGACAGACGGACAGACATGGCGAAACTATAAGAGTTCCTAGTTGACTACGGAACCCTAAAAATCTCGTGTCACGGTGTTTGTTATCGAACTCTTCCGAAACGGCTCAACCGTTTTTTATGAAAACTTTTTGTCTTTATTTGGTAGGTATGAGAATAGGTCATAGGCGTTTTTTTATACCTACCTCTATTCTTCGCAGATGGAGTCGCGGGCAACAGCTAGTTAACTATATAACGTCAAGCGCTAACCAAGGTTATTGTGTCAAAATTTATGGAATTGTAAACCATAACTTTACTTTACTTTATCTTTTTCGCTATCTATTAGGAGACAAAATTAAGACATCATCTGGAAAGCCGTGTCTTAATTTGAACGTGTCTCGATCCAAATTTTTGTTTCAATGAATTTTTGTTTTGTGCCAAGTTCCATCCTAATACATTATTGCGTATTTGACTAACGAACTCCCAAATATGCAAACATCGTCTGCAAAGAATTCGTTTATCGCTATCCCTCGGGAACTGTGCAATTTTCCCGAATAAAAACCATCTTTCAACCACCATTCGAAAGTTGATGATATAAAATGTCCGTAAAATTAAAAAAAAAGAAATTCTTGTCATTTAAAATTTGTAATTCATAAGTCTTCATAATATATGTAACATAATTCGTGACGTTAACTAAACAGTTATCTATATACAGAAAAAATACTAAATTAATAAGTCGATATTAAAATCACTTACCCTTAAAATAAAAACAGTCATTTTATGTAAACAATAAAATACAAAAGTATTTAAATAATAACCAAATACTTCCATTTTGTTTCTCAATGTTCTCAATCAAAAAAGAGGTAGGTGATATAGACAATTAAGGGCTCCCACACAATTAGCAATTCGCATCGTTTGTTCCTGCGATTCGATTTCGTGCGGTAAGACCAAGGTTCAGGTGACCATATAATTTGTATGGTCACCTGTACCTTGCGCGATACGAATCAGATCGCAAGTTCTTGCGGTGCATTCGTGCGAGCTCGCAGATATTTGCGAAGCGATGCGAATTCGCAGTATTGTGTGGGAGCCCTAAGACAGAAAAGTAAAAAATATGTGTAATTGTAATTGCATCATATTAATAATATTAAATATCAAAACAATAAATGAAGATGTCAAAAATAAAACAATAGATTGAGAGTTATAGTTTCAAATTGAAGTTTCGATTTTTTAAATAAAGAATAGCTAATTTTTTTCATTCAATGGCGACAGAAAATAATCAAAAAAAAATGCAAAAAAGCGGCAGTAGTTTAATTAGGTCGTTTTAAAGATTTAGATTTTTTTAAGATAAAAATATAAAATTTATAAATATGATTCAACAGACTCTTGTTGTAAATGTTATCACAAACTTACATAAAGTTTGTTCAAAATGTTCTCATACCATTATTTGTTTATTTATTCCTTCTTTTGACGGTTCGAAATCTGGCAAGAGACACCATTAAAATGAGCAATTCAAGGAGATGTCACCCTGGTGTCTCCACATCCTACATTTCTACCATTAGTAGTGTCATATTTGCTACTAATATTCGTATCGTCTTTATCAACGTTATCATCACCACTACCAGATTTTACACCGCTATCATCTGGATCATAAGATTTGTTACTTTCGTTCTTGTTACTATTTTTTTTTAATTATCTTTCTCAAAACTTAATGGGACTCCGCTGTCATTTTCGACACACATAATATCATCATTTTCATTCTCATCGCCATCATTCTCAGTGTCACTGTCTCCTATAGACTCTTCATTAAATTGTACTGTATCATCATAATCATAATTAACATTATCACAAGTAAAATTACCTAGACTCTGCTGTCGACGTCGTCGTTGATGTCGTTTTATATTTAAAATACTAGCTTTTCTAGTAGCTTCTTCGTTATTTGGCACTTGGGAGTTCGATGGCTGGTATATTTTGTATATCTATTGAGGAAACTTAACTGATTCTTCTGGCTGATATCCTCTCTCTAGTCCTAAAATAGATATTATAATTATATACATTTGCAGATACACACACCTATAAAACCTATTAAAAACAGAGCCACCTGAAACAAATAAATAATCATTAGCCTCAAGAGCTCATAAAAAAGTTGAATCTTATAGGCGTTATTTTTCGGAGGCTTCTATAAATAATACACTAGACATTTGACCTTCTAATTCATGACCATTATTTATGTGTCATATTATTAAAATTTTCGTTTAATAAATTAATAGTTTAAAAAACACTAGAAAAACACGCTTTTAAAAATGCACGTAAAAACAAAAAAATAATTATGGATCGTTCAAGTTGTCTCTATTTGTGGACTGAAGTGTAAACTACGTGCTTTTAATTATAATATTTGATTGTAAAAGCGTGGGGCGCTGGAACAGGAAATACGATCTTGGATGCGTCAACAGAGGCAAAATTCTTCAGACTCGAAGTTCTTGTTCGTGGACGAGATATATTTCGCCGCCTCCGGCGAATAAAATGATAATCGCAAAAACGTAACTTTTCAGGAAAAATAAAAAACACATTTTTGCCAATTACTTCTAAACAAGTGGACGTAAACTGATGATAGTCAGCGTTACGGAAAGCTAATTTTTTAAGAATTCTTCTTTTTTTAGTGTCACTTATATAATACATATTATAAAGGAGTTATTTAAAAAATTAGAAGTTAGTGGAAATCGATCATCATCTGTGATTTATAAAGTCGATTATCATTTTATTCCCGCTTTTTCAAGGGTTTAAAATACGTATTGTATGGTTGTTTTATCATTTTATTCTACTATTTTTACGGTTCGATTAGTAAAAATAATAGTTACATATCATCTTATTCTCGTTAATATTGTGAAATTTGTTTTATGATAATGTAATTTATCTGGTATTGCAATGAAACAATAACATGGTAATCAACTTTGGCTTTATTTCAATTATTAGGTTAAAATTAACAGAATCTCGAAAAAAACTAAAACAATACAATTTATTAGGTACTTATTACTTGATTCTTATTCTTTATCATCATCTTCATCATCATTATTCATTTCAGAGTTCTTTACATAAGTCAAGGACTCATAAAAAGCATGATAGTAGCTTGGAATATCACCTGCCTTACAAAGGCTAATCAGGTCGTCGTATAATATAATTGGCAAGAGCTGTGTGTATAATACTGGTCTGGTAGTTCGGTTTCAAGGACAGGGCTTGGGCTGACTATAGATTTAAGTGTCTGTCTGGTACCTCGCATGCTTCTTAATTTTTGGATTGACTCTGTGTTTATTCGGAAATATTCAGAATCGACGTCATATTAAAATTTGTATTTTAAAATTGACGGCTCTGCAGAAGAAACACTCACTTTCATTATTTTATTATTTATTATTATCGGTTAACTTTGAATCGTTGTTGTGCTTTCATTGCTGATCATCGTTTCGTCCGTTAAGATACTTTCTGTATTATTTTCTGGTTGTAGAGTTTCGTCCAAATCAGTAGCATCAAGGGTCCTTGTTTGTTCTTTGTGCTTGTCTCCTTCGTAAGCATCAAAGGTCGAGGGCTGGTTGCAGTTCTGGAATATTTGATTTAGACATCGTTTTGATGACCGCTGCAATGAAGATTCAATCAACGCATGCTTTGAAGTTGGTGTCAAATCAGAAGTACAAATCTTGTTATTTCCACCGACTGACGGTGAAGGTGATGCTATGAAATCTGCTGCATTCAAAATAAGCGAAATATTTGAAATAGTTGACGGAGTTCTCAATATATTCTGAGTGGCATGTTCAAAATCGGAGGCAGGATTTGGGTTCACTAAGGAACTGCTGTTTGTCTTGGTTCCCCGCTTGCTTTTTGTTTTTTGGACAGGTTCTATGTTCATTAGAGAATATCCAGAATCAAAATCATTTTTATACTGTAAAATTGAGGGCTGTGAGCAAGCGACTCTCACTTCCTTTATCTGTGTCCATGATTCTTTTTGCCCTACCTCATTTTTGGCCCAATTTTTATTATTTATTAGTTCTTTTTTGTTATAAAACTCCTTTTGAAGCATTTCTTTAACGTTGTACTTTTCTCCGTTGACTTTCGCGTTCATAATGATTGCGTACATCTGGTCCGGGGTGTACACGACTCTATTTTTTAATTCTCTTTCAATGTTGGCGTGCACAGAGTCTCCCTCACTCTGGCCATCGTTGTCAAGACTGTGATGGATAGGACTCTGAAGGTCAGGACTTTGGTGGCTGGGAGTGTACTGCTCAAGACTATGATGGGCAAGAGTTTGATGTGGACTGTAATCGGGACCCTGATGGGCAGGACTGCGACGGACAGGACTTTGGTGAAACGGACTCTCATTGTCAATACTGTGACAGGCAGGAGTCTGAGGGTTAGGACACTGGTGGCTGGGAGAGTACTGCTCTGGACTATGATGGGCAGGAGTTTGATGGACTGGACTTTGATCGGGACTCTGATGGGCAGAACTGCGACGAACAGGACTTTGGTGAACCAAGCTCTCACCGTCAAGACTGTGACGGGCAGATCTCTGAGGGTCAGGACTTTGATGGTTGGGAGTGTACTGCTCAGGAATATGATTGACAAGAGTTTGATGGGCTGAACTCTGATCGGAACTCTGATGGGCAGGACTGCAACGGACAGGACTTTGGTGAACCGGGCTCTCATTGCCAAAACTGTGACAGGGAGGACTCTGAGGGCCAGGACTCTGGTGGGCAGGTCTATACGTCATGCTTGAATTACCGATAATCGTTTCATCTGAGAGTACACTGCTACAATTACTATTCCTCTGTAATGTTTCATCAAAATCATTACCGTCAAAAGGCGACGCTAGTTCTTGTTCTCGGTTATCAAAAATACCTATAGAATTAGACGATGTTGACGGCTGAGCGTCGTTAAGGAATATTTGACTAAGACATCGTTTTGAATTCTTATGAGAGGGTCCTATACATTCATGTGTTGAGGTTGGTGTCAAATCAATAGAACAATTAGTGTTTGTTTCTGGAGTTCCCTTAAGTTGTTGATAAACGATTGAAGGTGATGCTATAAAATTCACAGAATTCAATACGAGGGAAATGTTCGATATATTTGATGGAGTGCTTATTATATTTTGAGAGGCTTTTTCTAAATAATCTGAGTCTCCTCCAATGCTTGAAGAACTCTTACTGCGCTGTAAATTTTGAAATCTCTCTGGGCTAGGAAAATATTCAGACACATCTGGTGAGAAATCTTGGTTCAATTCAGAATCATTTTCATCGCAATATTTTTTTTTCTCTAGATATTTGTCTTAAATCATATATATGATTCGTAGTCACTACATTTTTATCCGTCGCAGTTTATTCATAATATTCATTAAACGCGATGTCCTTTGTTTGTTCATTGTCACTCACTTCACTTATACTCCAATCACACCAATAATTATATAGTTTTAGAAATCGAACACTAAAAAGCATTGTGTCATGTTTTCGCGAGCCGGTTTGAGATCACATTGAGAGGCAGTTTGTTATTGTAAATAAACATTGCCACGTACCCTTAGCACTTGACATGTCGATATAGACCATTGCAATTTACATTCGACCCGTGCAATGTGACAAAAGGATATGGCAAGACGTTTTAGAGTTCCGTTTCAAATGCGTAGTTTTGGTGAGCGCCATTGCACGAACAGTATTTAGCGGTTTGCGACGAGAATAAAAAGATAACTGCGCATATCATTACTTAGCGATCTAATTTTGACGAGAACATAATAATATAGATGTTTGTCATGCGATGAGCTTTCAGTATTTTATGATAAAATTATTGCACACTTTTATTCTAGTTACAAGGTAAATAAATAAAAAAATTGAATAGTATTGTATTATGTTTCAATTTTGTCATTTACCGTACAAAAATTACGAAAAAAATTGAGCTGGTGCATTGGCACCTACGGATTCCAAATATGGCATAAAAATAAAACTAAGATAATGGTGGTTATCATTTTGTTCTCCGGAGCCGGCGATTTGGTACCCTTTGGCGGCATAAACGTTATGCTCTTGTGCGACCTCATGCAGCTTCCGCCAGGAAGTTAGTATTATTATTTGTTAACAAGAACGTCTTTCCTGTTCCAGCGCCCCACGCTTTTACAATCAAATATTATAATTAAAAGCACATAGTTTACACTTCAGCCCAGAAATAGAGACAACTTGAACGATCCATAATTCATTTTTTGTTTTTACGTGCATTTTTAAAAGCGTGTTTTTCTAGTGTTTTTTAAACTATTAATTTATTTTATACTTTTTGGTCTTTGATAACGAAATATTTTTAACATTAATACATGGCATGATTTCCATGTGCTAAAAAGAGACACATGAAGGTTTTTTGTTCGTCTTAAATAGAATCGGTTCATCTTATACTTTGTCTTTGGTGCACGCGCACTGCTCTTCAGTAATATACCAAACGTAACTCTGTTTTTATCTTCACCCCCTCACCCCCCAACCCCTCCAATTCCCCAACCCCCCAACCCCCTAACATCTGGGATCAAAGTGCGCGTCAAGACGAATCAAACAAGCCCCAACTCGACGGGGTTGTGTCGTTTTATTGCAGAGTTTCTATGGCCACCATCCAGCTTCATCATCAGATCAGCTCCATGTTACCATAATATTGCATTGTCATCCAATTTACACATACGTGCAAAATTTCAGCTCAATCGGAAACCGGAAAGTGGGTCAAAATCATGTTCAAAGTTTCCATTACAGACTTAGTTACATACACGACGACCTAATAAAAGCGTGTTAAAATCTAAATGAGACCCGTATTATACTATGTCTTAATTTTTTTTTTTTTTTTCTTCTTTTTTTTTAAATACCTACTTTAAAAAGAATTAAAAAGTCAACTACCCATAACATTAAAATTAAAACCCTTAAATTACCTTATTCTATTCAATACAAAATTTATACATGTCATAATTCATCAATATCATTATTATAAGAAAAATTAAAATGAAAATTAATAAAATAAAAAAAACCCCTAGAAGTTACCCGTCCGCATCGTACTTGGCCCAAACGTGCCCATCACCCCAGCGGCATTGCCCCGCTGTATGGCCAACGAGATCCGCTGCACCAAGTACGACCCGGAACGGGGGTCACCGTCTCTGTCCCGCAACCTACGACCCAGCTCCCCGACCAATGACCTGGCATCCACCCCCCAGGGACCAGCCGTCTCGACCGCAACAGGCACGAAGTCGTACGCCGACTCCAAGGCCGAGTATTTAAGGCGCTTAGACCGCGCGGCATTTTCAGCCGCGGAACCAGCTGCCCTCGACGTGTGACTCAAGTGAGTGTCTTAATTTATGTATTTAATCATTATCAACCGAAAAATATCCGGACACACGCTTTACCTAAGGATTCCATCATGCGATATTTTTTTATTAAGAGGGTTTATACCTGCTGAGCTGGCAACGCTGCATTTTTGTTAGTTTTTCTCGATTATTCCATAAAAATTGAATGAAAATTAAAAATGTTTTGAATATAAATTGTTCTAATATATAAGTTAAAGTGTCTACTGCAATAATTATTCGTGATAAGACTTTTATTTTCTTTAAAAACCGTTAGGTAATAATTTGTACGTTTTTAAAGAAAATAAAAGTCTATCACGAATTATTATTGCAGTAGACACATTAACTTATATATTAGAACAATTTGTATTCAAAACATTTTTAATTTTCATTCAATTTTTATGGAATAATCGAGAAAAACTAACAAAAATGCAACGTTGCCAGCTCAGCAGATATAAACCCTCTTAATAGAAAAAATATCATTATTATGAACATTTTGGCCTGTACAAGGAGTTTCAGCAAACAACAACATACTCCAATACATACAGCAGAGGGACTGGCATGCTCAGCGTGGTACGTCCATCAACGAGATGAACGCACGATTTGGCAAAGGCCGCAGATTCAAGGTGGTTGCCAGACGCTTCCAACAATTATTATTGTTTATGAGGGAGTTCTATATCCAGCAGTAGACGTTCTACGGCTGAAATGATGATGATGATAATTAGGGAGTCTCTAAACTCGAAGACAACTTGGTACCAGATGAGACGTCAAATTATACCAGTTCTTGAAAAAATAAGAAGAAAATCCATATCACTTCGTTAAGCGATTACAATTTTTTTTTAAATATGGGCGTCATATTACGAGTATACTTACAAATACTACGATGGCAGCCAGCACTTTATTTTCCATTTTAGATCTATGCTCATGAGATTCAAAATAAAGTCAGTATTTCATTCTTGTATCGATAGGAAATGGCAACTTTGCAGATATTGATTTTCATACGAGTATGCTTATTTGGCTGGGATTACAAAAGAGTATCTTATTTAATTTAAAATTTGCTTTTTTCTAAGAAAAAAGAGTGTAAGATATAATCGAAACGGCACTCGATGCAATGTTAAATCATCTTGGCTCCGAACAAAATACAGTTCAATTTAGTTAAAATCAATAATAAAATTTGTTGTGAAATATGTAAGTTAGTTAAGGCACTGCGTTTTTACTTGAATTTATCCAATTATATTATTGTAGCAACATTAAATGAGCAAATGCTACTATATATTTTAGGTCAATCAAAAATCAATCCAAGGTGATGGTGCTCTGCGGTCTCCACCTCCTACACTGCTACAATTAGCTGTGTCATATAATATACTGCTTATACTCGTATTATCAGAGTTGTCATTATTATCGACACCACTACTTGATTTTACACCGCTTTCTTCTGGAGCATTAGATCTACTTTCGTTAGCTTTACTAAATATTATAACATTATCTAGCCCAATTTTCACAGTGACACGGCTGCCCTTTCCCACAGATGTATCACTATTTTCATTGTCATTGCCACCATTCCCATTGTTTCCTTTAGACTCTCCATGTAATTGTGTATCCACATCACGTCTTTCACTATTAGTAACATTATCGGGAGATATATCTTGTTTTAGCTGTCGCTTCGTCGTCGAAGTGGTTTTATATCTGATACTGATAGCTTCTTCGTAAGTGGGCAGAGAATGTTCGGTGGTGGGTTCAGGGGGTACATGGGATACTCGTCTGTGTAACTCGATGCCTCTTAACGAATGAATGCAATCACAGCAGGCAAATATACAGCAGAAACATAGTAATAATAGCATCATCTAAAATAGACAAAAGATCATCAGGTGACACTTTACAGTCAAGTTGTCTAGCAAATCAAACGTAAATAATTGACAATTAGCACTTGACAATGTTTTATCGATATAGTCCGTTTTGGTCTACCTAGTTCAGTCGCCCGTAGAACATTCAAATTACCAAAAAAGTAACCGTTCATCTGTTTGAAATTCTTATAGATTTCGTCATTTTATGTACTAAAACCAAAGTCTTACAGATAATTCTTGTTATGGAGTAGTTTCGGTGGCCAACTGTTTCTCACCAGTTGCAATTCATTAAATGGTGATTTCTAAGAGAACATTCACAAGTTATTTTCGTGGTTTTTTCGAGGCAATAGTTTTTGTTTTATATTTTTTTAATACTTTCTGGTGTTACTTTTTTTTCTTAGATCTATGTTTTCCATAATTTAATCAACTAGGTACATGTTTTCAATTTAATCAAACTCGAATTCAGTCCTAAAACTGTACTTATCGCATTTTTCATCACGGACTAAATCAGTCTTAAAATCTCAACCGGCAACAGAAACGGTCTTAAAATAAGTATACGGTTTACTCGAGGGCCTATTATCAGATGTATTAATTTGGAACGGTTACTCAGAAATGTAATTTTTTATCAAAATGGCAGGTTTTCATCTGGTCTTAAAATTGTGTTCGGCAACATTAGACGGTCTTACTATGACGTTTCGTAATCACACAAAGCTTTATAACACAACAGTAGTGAAACGGTACAGTTACTTCGAAAAGTACATTTTGGTAAAAGTGGCGATTTTTGACTTTACACTTTATATAGTTACGGCAGGTTAGGATCTGTAAGACTTTGGTTTTAGTACATAAAATGACGAAATCTATAAGAATTTGAAACAGACGATCGGTTACTTTTTTGGTAATTTGAATGTTCTACGGGCGACTGAACTAACCCTTCAGTCCTATTAATAGGTGGCGGGACCGGATTGGTTGCGGATAGCGCAGGGCCGATCTGTTTGGCGAACCTTGGGGGAGTCCTATGTTCAGCAGTGGACGTCTTTCGGCTGAAATAATGATGATAATGAATAGGGATAAACAGACAGTAAATTCCGTTTAGTAGGAATACACAGACAGAAAATTCTGTTAAGTCCTACTAGTAGAGCTAAACGGAATGACTGCATTAGGCAACCCACGCCTTAATGTCGACGGAGCCCTATTTCTAGACGGTTAGCCTTTCGGGCATCTGAAGATACCTAACGAACTTAACCTACTTATAAATGCATAAAAATTTCGTGCCAGAAGTATGGGTGCGCCAAAGTTGAACTAATTTTTCAATGTCGATTATCGGAAGTCCGAAAATGACGTTCCTAATAATTTACATACTAATAATCACTACTCATAACAACTCTGTTCCTAACATTCTGAATTCCTAATCATTCAACTTCATAATGTCCGTTGCAATAAACATAATCTAATTTGTTTGATACCTAAGTTGTAAAGTTTCAACAGTGAAGTTATTACTCAAAATTTTCGGAAAACTGATTGTTATGGACTACGTTAATCCATACTATATATACTATATACTATACTATACTATACTATACTATACTATATACTATACTATACTATATACTATATATATATATATGCATCTGCGGTTCGATGGTGGAAAGCAATGGCCACCACGCTTTGAGTTGTTGCCGCTGTGCGGGAAGATTTCCGCGCCATCACGCCCTGAACGACATAATCCGCAGAGCTCTTGTTTCAGCGAACGTCCCTTGTATGTTGGAGCCTCAAGGTCTTAGCCGGGTAGATGGTAAAAGGCCTGACGGTTTGACCTTGGTGCCCTGGCAAAAGGGAAAGTGCTTGCTTTGGGACACCACGTGCGTCAGTACTTTTGCCTCTTCGCACCTTGGTCGCACCTTGAGGATGGGGGGAGCGGCTGCTGAAATGGCAGCTATTAAAAAGCGCGAAAAGTACTCGGCGCTCACCAATTTTTTATTTGTCCCACTCGCGGTGGAGACGACTGGTTGTTGGGGTTTATTTTTTTTTTTTTTTTTATGTTAGATAGGCTAGACAAACGAACTAGTGGGTCACCCGATGTTAAATGAACACCACTGTCCATAGACACCCGCAGCGCTTTACACGATGCCAGTGCGTTGTCGGCCCTAAAGGAGAGGGAAAAGGGGAACGGGGAGAGGGAGAGGGAGAGGGAAGGGGAGAGGTATTGGGCCCCCGGCGCTCTCACTGACCGTACGAAACGCAGCAGGAGTACTGCTGCTTCACGCCGGTGTTCTGTGAGAGGGTGGTACTGCCTCGGACGAGCCAGCCCATTCGTGATGCAGCGGCTAGCTACAACATGGCTCTACCACTACAACCGAGTTCCGAGGCAAAACTTTTTTTTAAAGAAGTGGGGCGCCGTCTTCGTGAGAGAGGTCCCTCACGAAGACGAGGACCCTTGCTCTGGGTCGGTTCTGGTGCAAAGGTTGTCCATCGCGGTCCAACGGGGAAATGCGACATATTTGGCACCTTTGCGCCTGGTACGATCCGGGGTGGGTTATTTGACTAACTGCTTCTTTTTTTTAAATTGTATTTTTTGAGGTTTTTAGGTACTTATTGTTAATCATTTCTATAGTTTTAAATTAATTTTAGTTATTATTATTGTTTTTAAGTTAGATATTTTATTTGTGTTATACATTTGTTACTTTGGCATTGTAATATATATATTACTATATACTTATACTATACTAGGTATAATATTATAAATGCGAAAGTGTGTCTGTCTGTCTGTTACCTCTTCACGCTTAAACCGCTGAATCGATTTAGATGAAATTTGGTATAGATATAGTTTGAGACCCTGGGAAGGACATAGGATAGTTTTTATCCCGGAAAATTGCATAGTTCCCGCGGGATAGCGATAAACGAATTCTTTGCAGACGGCGTCGCGGGCAACTGCTAGTAGTAAAATAAATTGTAGGAACGAAAACTTTAGGAAACAAAATTTTAGGAACAGTGATCATTAGGAGTACAAATCGTTAGGAAAATCAATTTTCGGAAAACTGAGTGTTATGACTACGTTAATAGTAAAATAAATTGTAGGAACGAAAACTTTAGGATACAAAATTTTAGGAACAGTGATCATTAGGAGTACAAATCGTTAGGAAAATCAATTTCGGGTGGTGAACTTTAGCGAACCCAATATGGACCCCAGAAGTATTGGGACTGAACTGATTATGTCGTTCGTTTAGTCCTATTAAAATTCGTGCTAGAAGTAGCAGGACTAAATGGATTATTTTGTCCGTTAGACCTTATTAATTAAAATTCGTGCCAGAAGTAGTAGGACCATGGATTATTTCGTTCGTTTAGTTCTATTAGTAGGTCTGAATAATCATTTTTTCTCAAAGTGGTCAATCACTGGTGCATGTGCAATATCTGGGTAGTTTACCCTTATTTTTACCAGAAATGCAATAAAGCAAACTAAGTCTTATTAAAAATAAAATATATCAACTCCTTTAATATGACTTGCATTTAACTGCTTATTTATTTCTTTATTCCTTTAGCTTAAAGACATCTGGACATTGGCTTTAACCACGGCTCTCAAGAATCATGATGTTAGGTATGCAATTAATAAAAAAAAATTACCATTTCATAATATTTTGCTTACCATTACTCCGCAGAAAGCAAATAATTCATCACTCATTTTTGATGTATTTTAATACTTATTGTTATATTTTGAGATGAGTAAGTATATTTATTATGCGAGGATCACAACAGTTACTGACAATTTTATTTCATTAAAAACTGACTTTATTTTCCTTGAAATAAGAGGGTAGAACATTGTTGCGGGCAAAATTGCCTCAATGGACAGACGCCATTTATAAAAGTGATTAGAATACTATTGAAACGCCGCTCGACGCAATGAAAATCACCTTGGCTCCGAACAAAACACAGGTTCAATTTGATTAAATGAACAGCAGAGGAGCGGACACCTTCCGTCTCTTTCTGTCACCGTCTCATACCGTTTGACAGAAAGAAATAGTGAATACCACAGCAAATTTCAGCGCATACCTACAAAGAATTTAAGGCCACCACAGACCGCAGCGCGGGCGTGCGCACGATGCCAATGGAAGGGGCCCAGCGCTTTGTATAACACTGAATCATACACGCCCGCCGCGTAGTCGGCGTGTGTCAGCGCATATATGATTCAGTGTTATACAACGCGCTGAGCCCGCTCCGTCGGCGTCACGCGCTCCTCCGGCACTGCCGTCTGTGGTGGCCTTTACTGTTATAATAAGAAGGCTAGACGATTCTTACTTCCTATTCTATTAGCGGTCCCTACACGGCCAAAGAAGCTTGATAATCAAATAAAAAGAATATGCTTGATAATCGATTTTGATTATTTAGAACGAAACTTCACCTTAAACATGAAACTACCGTGAGATTTACACAGAGTGAAAATAAACGGATCACTCAAGTCTTAAAACGAGTTTAACTCGACATGTTTCGGGCTAATCCGTAGCCCTTGCTCTTGGAGTTGCACGTTACGGCGGCTGCCAAACGCGCAACTCCGAGGGGAAGTTCTACGGATGAGCCCGAAACATGTCGAGTTAAACTAGTTTTAAGACATGAGTGATGCGTTTATTTTCACTATGAAACTTCACCTGCTTGATCCTTGAGATACTCACTTGTGAAGTAACACGAGTAAAAGAAATCCGGACAACTGCATGTCCGACTCACACATGTAGGGTGCTGTACCTCCGTACAATATTTCGTGGTGCATTGGTTATTACTGTAAATTTTATGTACTTCATTCAACGTTTTTATCAATAATCAAAATAAAGGTATAAGCTGGCAGCCGACTCCACGCAGCAGCAGCAGACGACGTGTCGCTAGCTACGCTAGCTACGGAGGGAATTTCATAGAAATAATGTATAAGTTGGCGTAGCTAGCGACACGTCATCTGCTGCTGCTGCGTGCAGTCGGTTGCCTGCCAACTTATACCCTAATTGTCATTTTTCTTACAAAATATAGTTTTTTTTCTTATAATTCATACCTAGATTTTGTTGAGGAGTCTACAATGTATGTGATTTACTATTAGTTTCACCTAACCATGTTCATATTGATAGCTCCTCTACAATACATGATGGACCAGATGGTCGGTGGAATGGCCCAGCGATGGCTGCAATGCAACTACAGGATGGCGACGGTCAGTTGTGATGTTTTGATTATTTTGATGTGCGGCCAAAACCGACACCGACGCCATCCCACGATCATCGCACGCGCCATAAGCCATCCGACACCCTTACGCCCTCCACACGCTGGCTCATCAAAGTAGACCATCGACCATCGTGTAGTGTCAGATTGATGAAATGATAAGCATACTAAGGAACCCGTTTTTTGATCAATAGTTAAACAAACTAATAGTTAAAATATATGGCAAATATGACATTAGGTTAACGCATTTGAAAGGCAATTTGACTATTAGTTTGTTTAACTATTGATCAAACAACGGGCCGTTAGTAACCGAGTTAAATTAATCAAATCGCAACTCGTCAAGCATTTTTATTGCTGTAAATATGTATATCCCTATAATATTTGAAGAGTTTCCTCGTTTTCTCCAGGACCCGCTCATCAGATCCTGACTTTGGTGACAGTGGGATCTAAATGAAACTATTATCGAACAGAAAAAAAATCGGTTAATAAATGACGGAATTCTGAAGTAACACATAAAAACCGGTCAAGATCGTGTCGGACACGGCCAGCATAGGGTTCCGCAGCCATTACGACGTGTTATATCTGTATTCAACAAGTAATATTATTCTAAGGATTTTGTATTTACGGAAATTCCCAAGTAGATATATTTTCTAGGTCAGGCTGCTATTTACTCTTAAACTACTAATATTTCTCAAGCAAACTTAGCATATACAGGGTTATTTGTAATTCACTAGCATCCTTTTAACCCTAAACTCCTACCACTTAAACAAATGTTTTACGACTTTTGCCATAACTTAATATTTTTGGTGTAATAACGTTTTGAAAATTTGAGATTACCTCTTATTTTTACGATACTCTGTGTATTTGTATGGGAAAAAAAGTGCTTCATTTTAAAAAGTCGTAAAACAAAAAACATTTGTTTGAGTGATAGGAATTTAGGGTTAAGAGGATTTTCAAAATGTTTACACCAACTATTTAGCTTTTAGAGGGGGGGGGGGGGGGGGGGGGGACGCTCGATTTTAACAAAAAAAAATCACTTTAAAGTTGAATGTTTCGCAAAAGAATCACTGTATCAAAAAATCGTCTTCACAACCCCGTAATGATTTTAAAAGACCTGTCCAATTATACACTACACTATAAAGTTAGACTTAAGTTTTAGTAACACTAAACTATACTATTTAGTTACACTATAAAGTTAGACGAGAAAAAAAAATCACCCCCACTTTACGTCTATGGGAGGTACCCCAAAAAAAAATTTTTTTAAATTTTATTTTATCACTTACTCGGGGTCATTTCTATATATATATATATCCATGCAAAATTACAGCTTTATAGCACTAATAGCCACTGCGCTAAGCCGCGGACAGACAGACAGACAGACAGACAGACAGAAAGACAGACAGACAGACGGACAGACATGACGAAACTACATATAAGGGTTTCGTTTTGCCATTTTGGCTCCGGAACCCTAAAAACGTACACCCGAATCGATTACCTCCTTTATTGAACTCGGTTAAAAAATAGGCAATTTTAGAATTCATATAATTTTATCACAGTTGAACAATAAAAAAAAAAAGTTAAGTTTTTTATAAACTAATCAATTTTATTATTAGTCATTTATTAAAATGTTTGATTAAGAGTTTATAGTGCTCTTGGAATGAAATCATTAATTAATGAAAAACAGTGGATAATTGAGTAAAATAATAAATTCACGATGAGAGGTCAAGAACTAACAAAAAAACATAAAACAGAAAAGAAGATGATAAAAAAGAAAAAAAAAAAAGATTAGTAGTTTTTATATTTGACCCTTGTCTTAATTTAGTTATTACTTTTCATAACTCATTTCATAATAGAAACTACTTTCTAAAGATAGAATATTGATTAAATTATTTACAAATACGAATACAATATTAAATTGGCCAGGCAATATTATCGTTGTAAAGGACGATAGTTAATATCCAATATTTAAAAATATTTTCATTTAAAAACACTGCAGCTGCATCGATCGTAATTTGTAAAAATAAATTGTCTTACTTTTAATGTTTTTGGTAACGGTTCACATTCACACTATTTAAGATACTTAAAAGTAAATATAATAATATATCTGTAAAAGTCATTTGCAATTAAAATATAGGTACGATGGACTGCAAAAGTGCATGGACATCTCGGGGCGATAATCGCGTGAGCAGTGTTTGATCGTTTGATGTTATTAACATACCCGCGCGCGCGCGCGCTCACGCGATTATCGCCCCGAGATGTCCATGCACTTTTGCAGCCCACCGTACATGGAGTACATTGGAAGAAATTAAAGGACCGCGAGAAAATTAGGTTATTCCGTGTACATTTCTTTTTTGCATGGATTGACAAACAAATTGGGCTTTATGGAAAGTGAGGGAACGGACTACACGGGTGAGGCAACACGAGCGTAATTTTGTGAGTCGTGAGCGGCAGATTCGGTCCGCGCCATACAAAATGCGCGCCATCACGTGACACAATGTATGGCGCAACCGAAATTCTGCCGCTCACAACTCACAAAATTACGCTCGTGTGGGCTCACCCTACCTCTCATCACCTGCGACAAGTTCAGGCGTTATTTAACTCAAATGATTACAATTTACAAGCTTCATCAACCAATCAACAAGTTCATTCGTTAAAAATAATTTTCTTATTTCTTACTCCAATTTGTTAAATATCAAGCCAAGGAGATGGTGCTTTGGCATTTCTACCTCCTATGCTACCACTAACAGTTTCATATGCAAATAGCATCATCAACGGTATCATCGCCATTATTAGAATTGACAGCGCTAAAAGCTGGAATTCTAGATTTATTATCGTCTTTTTTATTCCTACTACTGAAAATCACATTACTGGGTTCACCTATATAGAATATAACATCAGTGTCAACTAAAGTACGACGTGTCTCACTATTTTCTGTATTATTGCCATCATTAACAGAGTTACTGCATCCGGCAGCCTCTTCATTAAATCGAGTGTCATCGTTACTATTATCAAAAGCCGTAGTATCTTGCCCAACATTTTTGTTCCTGCATCCAGCGACCTCTTCATTTAATCGAGTGTCACCGTTACTATTATCAAAAGCCGTGTTATCTTGCCCAACATTTTCGTTACTGCATCCAGCAACCTCTTCATTTAATCGAGTGTCATTGTTACTATTATCAAAAGCTGTATTATCTTGCCCAACATTTTTGTTACTGCATCTAGCAGCTTCTTCATTTAATTGGGTATCATCGTTACTATTATCAAAAGCCGTATTATCTTGACCAACATTTTCGTTACTGCATCCAGCTACTTCGTCCTTTAATCGAGTGACACCGTTACTATTGTCAAAAGCCGTATTATCTTGCCCAACATCCGAGTCATCCGTCCCATGTCGTCTTGTAGCTAGATCTGATGATGCAGGAATAGCTGGTATTATTTCTGCATGTTCTTCGTACCTTGGCGGTCGCATTTCAATGGCTGGTTCTCTCTGTATATCCTCTGGGGCAATTCTGTATATTTGTCTATTGCGACAGCAGTTCTGAAATGCCCATCTGCAGACATAGAGACAGGAATAAGATGTTATTCCCACCTAAAATAGATAAGTTAACATAAAGTTATATTCAATAGGACACAGTATAGGTAGGTTAGTAGGTCTAGGCCTATGGTAACACTGGGCGTTTTTCAGCTGTAATGATCATGATGATGATGATATTCAAAAATTGTTTTAACCTTTCGCAATACTCTCTCTTTTAACTGGGACTTGATCACGACCATTTTTATTGTCAAATCCGCTCGTGCCTAAAATACCACATTCCCAACCAGATTTTTCAAAATACTGCATTACCTATTTGACACATTTCTAGCTTACCAGATTCTAGTCGCACCACAGATAAGGATGATGAAGATGCCCCCTGGATTTCCGTTGGTAAAATGGAGATGGAAGAATTAAATCATGGTATTCCTGCTCACACTCACCAAAATTTATCCGGTAAAGAAGAGATAAACGCAACTCTACGATAGTGTTCGGAGCTCTGTAGCCTGTTCTAGGTCGCCAGACTATCACTAATGAGTCTTTGGGCTCGAAACTTCATTGAATTCAACGTCTAACCTTACGATACATCAGATAAAAATTGGTTTTAAAACACTTACAATTATAGCAAGCACAATTATCATTTGGATATCCATTTTTGATTTATCTCGATCATAAAATTCTTAATAAAGCCAGTATTCCTGTTGTCTATATCATTTTCAAATGCCAATTAGGGATTTATTATCCTTGGATTGAAACTGATTAATATGATGGTCATTTGAAATCGTGATTATTTTATGACTTGAAATAAGAGGGTAAGATACTCTCGAAATGCGTCTCTGTGCAATGCAAAATCATCCTAGTTCAAAACAGAATAAAGCTCAGTTTGGTCAAATGAGCTGCAGGATTTGTAGTGAAAATTAATAAGCGACTAGACAATATTATTGTTCTTCAGATCCTAAAGGGGTCCCTAGACGGCCAATTTTGCTTAAGAACCTACTCACACTGGTGATTTACGAACGTGTTAAAAGCGAGACGAGTGAGGTCGCCGCAGCCCGCAAACGATTTTTTATTTTTTTATTTATTGATAAGAAACAAACAGTCTTAGACAATGTAATGAACAGACTTAAATTAACGTAATATAGACCTATAGTTTCCTTAAGGTTTATGTTAGCAGATAACGTGGCTAGTAATTAAAAACAAGGAATAATATTACTAAGAGTTTGATAGTAAGTATCTATCACAAAATTCAAATTCAAATTCAAATCCAAATTGTTTATTAAAATAAATAATTATTTACACGAAAAGTCGTTAGTAAGCGCTGAGATTATGTCTATGTGTCAGTAAACAAAGACCGACATACTAAAGTACTGACTCGATACAAATTGACCTTAATGGAACACTAACAACCTAAACATAACAACATAAACATAATAGAAACAATACTGTGCTATATTCATAAATAACTTAAATGCCTAAATTAGGATACTAAAGTAGCCTGTTTCTTAGGCAAATAAATATTTTGAGTGCTAAAAAAATAAATAATATAGGTATTAAAATAAATAACATATAGATATTAATTAAAATATTAGTTCGTGTTTTGCATATTATAAAAGGTAGATATTAAATTACACAACTATCATAAGCAGGTTTTCAGTTTCCTCATAAGACATGCTTTTTAGCCACTCTATAAGTTTAATTTTAAGACAAATAACTTGTTTTTTTATCACAAATATAAGGAGAAAAAAAATATATATATATAAACAAATTTCTGTACATAATACACTTCCCTGCAAATGAGACTAGACAGGAAAGCTGACAACAAGTACACAAGACATATACAAATAAGCATGCATGTATACCTGCTGTCTATTCCACTTCTATAATATGTAATGTGATATGCAATAATAGTACATTACTGCAGAGGCCGGGACTTAAGGGGTTGCCGGCCGAGTATCTAAGTTGACGGCCGAGTGGTACACGAGGCCGGCATGATACGAGGCCGGCAACCCCTGTTCCGGCCGAGGCTTGTATAGTGCTTTTCTCAAACATGGACCATCATCATCATCATCATCATCGTCGTCGTCATCATGATGGTGATGGTGATGATGATGATGATGATGATGGTGGTGATGGTGATGATGGTGACGATGATGATGGTGATGATGATGATGATTATGATGGTGGTGATGGTGGTGATGATGATGATGATGATGATGATGGTGATGAATGATGATGATGATGATGATGATGATGGTGATGATGGTGATGATGATGATGATGATGGTGATGATGGTGATGATGATGATGGTGATTGATGATGATGGTGATGATGATGATGAATGATGATGATGGTGATGAATGATGATGATGATGATAATGATGATGATGATGATGATGGTGATGAATGATGATGATGATGGTGATGGTGATGATGGTTACGATGATGATGGTGATGATGATGATGATTATGATGGTGGTGATGGTGGTGATGATGATGATGATGATGATGGTGATGATGGTGATGAATGATGATTATGGTGATGGTGATGATGGTGATTGATGATGGTGATGGTGATGATGGTGACGATGATGATGGTGATGATGATGATGATTATGATGGTGGTGATGGTGGTGATGAATGATGATGATGATGATGATGATGATGATGATGATGGTGATGAATGATGATGATGGTGATGATGATGATGATGGCGATGATGATGATGGTGATGGTGATGATGGTGATGATGATGATGATGGTGATGAATGATGATGATGATGATGGTGATGATGATGATGATGATGATGATGATGATGGTGATGATGATGATGATGGCGATGATGATGATGGTGATGATGGTGATGAATGATGATGATGATGATGGTGATGATGATGATGATGATGATGATGATGATGGTGATGAATGATGATGATGATGATGATGATGATGATGACGATGATAATGATGATGATGATGATGATGATGATAATGGTGATGATAGTGATGATGATGTTGATGATGAAATATTTCTCTAGGCAGATCACCATTACCATCACCATCACCATCTTACCTTACCTTAAATAAGCGTAGTGGCAGAATGTCATAATGAACCAAAACGCAAATATTGCTTATAGTTTTTTTTTAAATGGTTGAATGCTATGATGCCATAATAGACCTATAAAAATCATGGTGCTGTGTGACATGAAACAATAGACGATCGCATTGCCGGCCTAGGCCTGCAAAGTTGTATGAAATTCCATTATTGACCTCTCGTCTAGGCGGTCCCCCACCACCGGCTGCACCTGCACCTGCAACGTGACCCTTCGTGGCGTACTATAAGGAACATAACGTCAATATTTCATAGCATGTTTGAGAAAATAATTTTGAATGATTTTGCTGCGAATGCGTAACGATTTCGTCACGAGCGCATAGCAAGTTTATCGGGCCTATAATAGGCTGGAATGCCACGATGTAACTCATGTTAGCATCCTTATAGTTTTTTTAACGACCGCTTTAGCCTAGTTGGTAGTGACCCTGCCTACGAAGCAAGAGGTCCTGGGTTCAAATCCCGGTAAGGGCATTTATTTGTGTGATGAGCACGAATATTTGTTCCTGAGTTATGGATGTTTTCTATGTATTTAAGTATGTATTTATCTATATAAGTATGTTTATCGTCGTCTAGTACCCATAGTACAAGCTTTGCTTAGTTTGGGACTAGGTCGATTTGTGTAAGATTGTCCCCTAATATTTATTTATTTATTTATTTTCTACCCGCTTCAGTTTTTGTACATAATGGCGTCCCCAGCGCTATAAATAGGCGCGACGAACTTTCTGCGTGCTCGTCTCGCTTTTAACAAGTTCGCAAATCACCAGTGAGATATGTTCTAATAACTTTAATTTCAATACTAGATGAAAAAAACCCGCCTGTATAATTTATTTATTTGGAAAACAAACAGGCAAACATAGTACAAATACATAAATCATTTAAACAATTCATTAGCCCAAACAATTTTCACTTATAACTAATAACATTTCTGTTGCTCAAACAAGAAGTTTAGTACACTGTAAATATAGAAGAGAAAAAAAAAGAACCGAATGAATACAATAGTAATGAATGATATATAACCAAATAGACAAGTATAATTGTATAACTATTTTCTTCCAAAGGTTCCTCTTGTTATTGACTTGCCTACTATTTACTTATTTATATTATAATCTTTAATTTTCATTGCATAAACAAATTGTTGCAAAGACTGATGAAATAATATTTCAATATTATATTTCCGATATTGACATAATATTATTATTCAAATATTATTTATTTTATTAGCAGTACGGCTGCTCACCGAATCTAAGATTATTTAAAAACGAAAAAGTTTTTCGGGTGCGCCGGTGGGATTCGAACCCACGTCTCCTGGGTATGCGCCCCAACGGGTGTTCTACCAATTGAACCACGTCGCATCCAACCGACTCCCCTGAAATTCTTAATCGCTTACATACGCCAACAGTGGCGTGTGGTAACATCCATCGCAACTATTAGAAGCTACGACTCCTACGTTCCAAATTACATTGGAAATGCGTAAGAAATGATGTACCACATCTATTTATTCAAATATTATTTATTTTATTAGCAGTACGGCTGCTCACCAAATCTAAGATTATTTAAAAGCGAAAAAAAACTCTTTTAAATAATAATAATATTATTATGTCAATATCGGAAAATTTTTCATTGTTAGATTTGCAAGCGCTAACAAGGAATCTATCTCTTGCATACGCCGTACGACTAGAGGGAACTGCAAATAATTTAGAAGTAGAAATAGAAATCCTCGTTCCCATGGAAATTTCAGGAAAATATATACCCTATGTCACTCTTGGAACTGAGATGAATCTAATGACACCTCACACTTCAAAATCCATTGAGCCGTTTATGCTACAGGGCGTGCCAAAGAATGATACATACATAAATACATACGCTCGAAAAACATAACCCTCCTTCGACAGTCTGATGCAAGACGCGATAATTTTACGTTCATGTCAAGCAATTTTGACTATCTGGATCAAAACTTGAAGTGCTGGAGAAGCGAACTACACGATTGATGGTGCTTGATGAAAAAATATTTTTTTGCGATCATCTCATCACAGTCTAAATGCGACGCTACGCTACAAAGCATAGTGTCACAGAATAAGTAATATGTAACCAGTAATCCAACTTCATACTAGAGCGCCCGAATCGACGCACGCATACAGCCAAGCGTCTTACACGGCGCGCGCGTGGGAACTGCATTGTTTTGTCTGGCGAAGATTGGTTAGCGGCCATGTGACGCTTGGCTGTGTGCGTGCGTCGATTCGGGCGCTCTAGTATGAATCATAATCATAATCATAATCATAATATTTTGATTGAAGTTTGATTACTGTGTGTTGGTGCCACTTCTTCCAGTCACTAAACGTGGCGCTAGTATCGCGAGTCAAGCGATGCACCATAGAAATAATAACAATTTATTATTATTTCTGTGCAAAGCACCGTGGGTCCAGCCAGTGCTGCCACCTGCAGTAGACGTTAGAAACGTTGCCATTGAATCACAGGCTACCTGCATCAGCCGACGACCCGAGTTTTTAAAAACCCCGAGCGCAAGCGGCGGGCTCTCATTCGATCGAGATTCTTCGTGAAAGAAATAAGATAGCTATAATAATTGTTATATTGCTTTCCTGGTGATTGATCCCCCATCCCCCCTCACCTCACAACCCCCCCCCCCCCCCCCGCACCCATTTGATCATCAGCTGGGTCTCCACTGAGCGAGCTGCCTCGCGAGGCTAGCGCATGAGGCATAATATTTTGTTCGACACAAGGTTCAAAATCGCACCGAAAATGGCTGCCTGGCGAGGCAGTTCGGTCAGTGGAGACCCAGCTAATTACCTAAATAAAGTTATTTTGTAATTTGTGAGTTTATTTTACAATTATTTAAACAAAATTCCATTAAAAAATGTGTTTCTTGGGACTTGTAATTCCTAACTTAAACAATAACAACAAATAAATTATTACAGAAATGTTGACCAGGTTCAATTCCCGTTTATTTATGAGAGTTAAAAAAAATGTTTGAATGCCATTTTTGTTAAATCTAAAATCGAAGCCATGGTTCCTAAGAACACATTTCGCTATCTCTCATAGTTTCTGATTTCTCCATACTGTTCCATTTGGATTGATCACCCTGTATAGACAAAATACTCGTTAAAAAGATTTAACTTATAGATTAATTAAGGTTTGTAGAACGAGACTATATTCCATAGTCTTGAATATCCGACACAATGTAAATTGTTATGGAAATAAATTGAATTGAATTGAAACACTTCGATACGAATTCGGTCTTTGAGATTTCTTTCGATTAAAAATAATTCCTTAAGAGAAAATATTGCTCTAATTGTTTGCAAATAAAAAAACAAAGTATAATTTACCATCCATTTATTTGTCACTGTAAATTATAGATCTATCATAATTATTTAATTTGATTTAGAATATACTCTGTTAAATTTAATAAAAAGCAATTTATACCATTCACAATTTGTAAATATAATTTATCATTATGTAACAGAATTCGAGACGATAACAAACAATTATCTGTACACAAAAACAAAAAATACCTACTGAATGAATTAATAAACGTTGATATTTAAATATGTAATTCACAAACTTAAAAAAAAAAATGTTTTTGTGTATAACATTATTTGCAAAAACCTAATAATTTAGATATAATGGTTATAATTTCAATTAAACAAAAAAAAATGCTTTCATTTTGTTTCTCAATAATTTTCAATAGAAAAATAGGTCAATTAAGAATTAAAAACTAACTGCAATAATATCATAATAAAAGTCCTTAAAATATTTAAAGAAGTCAAAAATTAAAGAATAGATTGAGAACTTTAAACAAAGAGTAATTTTTATATTCATTCAATGGCGACAGAAAATAGTTTAATTAAGGTCTACTGTGTTTCGTGGATTTGGAGAAGGCCTATGATAGAGTGGTTAGGAATGAATTGTGGTCACTGTTGTCCATGCATGGAGTGAGTAGCGATCTGATACGAGCAGTGAAATCTCTCTATGAAGATTCCAGTGCTTGCGTCAGAATACACGAGGCTTACACTGAATGGTTTAGCATCCAAAAAGGAGTAAGGCAGGGATATGTAGCGTCTCCGTGGCTGTTCAAGTTATTCGTGGATTATTGTTTGACTGTCCATTGTGGACTGAGAATGGATTATTTGATGATCAGGTCTTGCCTGTTTCTTCGGCCGAGGAGTTGCAGGCGATGGTAAATACTATGAATGGTGCTTTAGAAAGGAAAGGAATGAAAGTTAATGTAAGTAAGACAAAGGTTATGGTAAATGAGAGAGAAGAATGCATGATAGATATTTGTGTGCGGATAGGACAAGAAGAGTAAGAACAAGTGAAGCAATTTGTGTATTTGGGTACTTTGTTTTCTTGTGATGGGAAGTGTGATAGTGATATTGAAAGGAGAGTTAATGCAGGTAACATGGTGAATGGAGCACTGCATGCCTTTATGAACAGCCAGAGGGTCTCTCAGGCTGTGCATAGGGGGGTTTTAGTTCCGACACTCATGTATGGAAGTGAAAGCTGGGATTGGCAGAAAAACATGAAAGTAGGATAAATGCTGTGGAAATGAGAGCATTTAGAAGTGTGATTGGTGTGAACTCGAGTGACCGAATGAGGAATAGTCTAATAAGGGAACGTTGTGGCATGAAAGACACATGTGATGTTGGGACTAGTATAGAGAAAGGAATGTTAAGTTGGTTTGGGCATGTGGAGAGGATGGACTAAGGAAAAATTACGAAAGAGATATAATAATGCGAGTGTAGATGGAAATATTGGAAGAGGGAGACCAAGAAAGATATTCCATGATCAGATTGGGGATGTCTTGAAGAAGGGTCAGGTCAAGAGTACCCGAAACCGGCGAGCATGTATGAAAAGACTAATGAGTGTTGCTGAAGCGAAAGATGTATGTCAGGATCGTAGCAGGTGGAAACAAATAGTCTCTGCCTATCCCCTTGTTGGAAGAAGGCGTGATTGTATGTATGTATGTATGATTTTACAATTTATTTTCATAATTATGTTATTCAAACTTTCACAATGTTTGTAGAAAATGTTTTTATTATTCGGTTCAAACTCGGGAAAATAACAATTTTAAAATTAAAAAGCCTTCTCGAAAAGGTGTTGAAAATTGAGAAGTACTAATAATAAAATAAAAATTGTGTTAAAGTATTAGTACTTCTCAATTTTCAACACCTTTTCGAGAAGGCTTTTCGAGGGCAAGGGCCCTGGATTTTCCACCAACGCTGTTACCAGTGCACTGCTAGCATCTACTACTAGCATCATCAAATTTGTCAACGGTATCATCACCACTACCAGATTAGACACAGCTTTCAGCTGCAGGTATTAAGATTGATCACTTTTTTCATTCCTATTGCTAAAATTTACAACATTATGTTCCGTTAAAATTTATGTTGAACCAGTGGCTTTTTCTCCACATAATGTATCACTATTTTCATTCTCATTGTATTACCCAATGTTACTGTGTTCTGTGGACTCTTCATTCAATTGTGTATCCGTATCATTTCTTTTATTGTAAGTAGCATTATCAGAGGACGCATTATCTTGTCTTTAATGTCGAATTGGTCGTCGATGTGGTCTTGAAGGTGAAGCACCGGCTTGCCTAGCAGCTGCGCCGTGACTAGGTGGCTGGGAGTCCATATCGAATGTGTTTGGAGTAACTTCTCGGGAATCGCTTTCCCTGTTTCTAATAACACATCTCTCATATATACTTTTTAAGAAAATGTAACAGGAAATCAATATTATTGACTGAAAGCAAAATAAATACATGATAAGACATTAAATAATTGGGTAGCTATCATTATATCGAAATTCGTTACGCCGATTTTCATTTCATGGAAAACTATTCCATGAATTTCATTACTTTTTCTTATCAGATAATCTTCGATTCATTACTCTTTATATAATCGATCAACTTTTCATCGTTAATCGTTTCGAATTTGTCACAAATTGTTGTGTTACGTTTTATAGTATCATACCCCCCGTACCCCCGTTGCCAGCCGGCAACCTGTCAAATAACAGCGTCTCGATGAAATGTGTTGTCATAGAAACGTATTATCAAGTTTAGTTACACAGGTGAAACGATTTTCTGTGTTATAAGAATTTTAGGAACGGAATTTACGATGAACCTAAATTATAGTAAAGGCGATTCGATGAACGGCTATGTCGATGTACAAATAAAATGATTAAGTAAAATTCGATGAATTGATATCCATGTAAAAGGTAATTCGAGCAACTGTATGAGCGATATAACGAAGTGTACACTACGTGTTAATAAAATTCTGCAAATAGTTTTAAGGGAAAGAAAAATCGATGAAACTATTTTCGGTAAAATGATGGTTTACCTAAATAATTGCTTGCTTCAGACCTAAAGTTACGGAGGTCTATACATGAATTGTAACTGTTTATCTTGCTACTCCTCTACCACGCGAGACAATTTTAGTCTATGCATCACACATTATTGTTTTCGGATCTATAATGACTCCCATAAAATTTTAAGTCATAATGTATCATTAGTCATAATCAACGTTAGACATACAGTGATTTATTCCTGAAACAATTTATTTTTCGGAATTGTTATAAAACAAACCTACTGCATTCTATAAGATGGCATTTAAAAAAGTCCTGAAAAAAATACCGTTTCAGAAATAAATCACTGTATGACTAACGTTGATTATGACTAATGATACATTATGACTTAAAATTTTAGGGAAGAAAAGGGGCACCGTATTGTTTTCATATAGCTAATTTATTGAATCAGGCGTTACTTTGAGGAGGTTCATAGCGGGCGGGTGAGCAATAGTTATTTGTTATACAAGGGGGGAAAGTTGTATTTTACCAGCGAGTGTTCATTTGAAACAAGAGCTATCGGAAGGATTCTATGATTGACCACGAGCGAAGCGAGTGGTTCAAAAATAGAATCCTTTCGATAGTGAGTGTGTCAACACACGAGACGTAAAATAACTTTTCACCCGTGTATAACACAAAACTTTTCACCTCACTACAGCGAGGAAAATAATTAGAAAAACATGCGAATATTTAATTGAAAAGTTTTGACTTAAGTTTTTTTTTTATTATTTCGGATGCGTTTTGTTCGCACATCGACTTACTTGGACTGTCTTAACATTTTATCCGTTTTTACAACAAGAATGAAGGTTAATGTTGAATGCTGATATTTATGAATTAAAATAAAGTTGTAAGACTGTATTTAGTGTTTTTTACTCGATGCAATTCAATAATTGTGATTTTAAAAATTCAGCACTTTTAACGTTTTACGTTTTGTTAGCTGTCAAATATCACTTAAGCTGCCCTCAAATGTCAAAACTCTTTCTTCACATGTGGATAAAAAGCGATTTTCTCAATAGATGTCAAACAAACAAAAAGGGCATTCCGAGCTAGTGAGGTGAAAAGTAATTGTTTTAGTTCATTCACGTAGCTCTCCACCTTTACATAAACCAATTTAATGATTCACACATAGACCTAAATATCACTTTCATTGCACTAATGTTATAACATCATGTTTTCAATTCTATTGTAACTAACGAACACACATTATTTAAAAATTCTAAACAAATCACATCATCATTATCATTCCAGCCTATACACGTTCTACTGGCAGGGCACAGGTCTCCTCTCAGAACGAGAGGGGTTAGGCTGTAGTTCCCACGCGGGCCTAGAGCGGATTGGGAACTACACACACATAATTTAAATTCTTTGCAGCTGTATACGGGTTTCCTCACGATGTTTTCCTTCACCATTAAGCTCATGGTAAATTTCTAATGTAATTTCGCACAGTAAATTCCGAAAAACTCAGAGGTGCGAGCTGGAACTTGAACCCACGACCCTCTACTACTTAAGATGATTTTGATAGCTCGCATGCCTTTTTAACGACTTTTTTTTCAAACAAAACACAGTCACAAAATAAATAATTATGAATAGTTTACCGCAGTATCATAAAGTGTAAAAACAAAAAATAAATTAAACGTTATTGAAATAAATATTCGAATGTATTTATTTATTTGCTACCCTAACCGAGAACCATAAAATTCGAACATTGGTACCGATGTTTAGTGTGGAGGGCATGCTATAAAAACGGTGCGGATACGATGCGTCACTGCGATTCCGTACCGTCCCCGTATTTTATAAGTAACGGTTTTGCCGAAACTTTAACCTGCAATGTGTTTTTAAAACAATTCATTTTTGCATTTACGGGTCATTTCAACCAGAAGACTTTTGGACTCAGGTAGTGTTGTAAGAAACTCGAGTCTTTGAGTCTTATTTAATAAAATTTTTGAAGACTCGAGTGTTATAATTAATACTTAGAGTTCATGTCCTTCAGAATTTGGAGTCTTTTGTAAAAATACTTGAGTCCTGCCAAAAAGAACTCAAAGACTTGAGTCTTTTTAAAAAAAAACTCATGATTAGATTATTTGCATTTAATGCAATTAAAATCAGATTAGTAAATAAATATGGATGACGATATAAAATCACCCAGTATTACCTATTATAATAATAATATTTATAATACACAAACTCAAGTTCATGACTCAGTCTAGCTCAAAGAACTTAAAAGACTCGAAAGGACTCAGAATACTCAAAGGACTCGAACTCATGTGACTAACGAGTCTTAGTCTTGAAAATTTACTCAAGTCTCGAAATGAAGACTAAAACACTTGAGTGTTTTACAACACTAGACTCAGGCATTACCCAAGAATCTCAGTAGTTCATTGCAAGGCCTTAAAGCGAACGAGTTTGAAGTAGTCAATCGAGTGCCGCAATGTAATGCGACTTGCACAATTTTTCTTGCTGGTTCAAACTCGATTTACGTTTAAATTAATTAAAAAGTATAAACATATTGCATATTTTACTTACCATTATTATTACTCCAGTTATAATAATATTAAATAAAATCCGATGAACCTCCATTTTTAGATATATTTTGTTTACGTTACTTTTAATACTGTCAAGATTTTATTCTATTTTTATTATTAAAAAAGGTCTGACATAGATATTTTGGAACGACTATCTTTTTACTTTGCTGGGATACAACTAAACTGTCGTTTTCTTAACTTAGAAAATAGGGGGTGGATTGCTATCAAAATTTCACTCAGTGCAGTGCAAAATCACCTTAGATACGAACTAAATAGAGTTTAGTTTGGTTAACCAAACTGTGGACTTGAGTTTACAGCACGATGCGCGGTGAAAATAATTAAATAGGTACCGTAAGGTCGGGGTACTTTGACTCATTGGAGGCTTATTTTGGCCCATATGAAAACCACATAAAAACATAAAATAAAAACATAAAAACGTAGTTGATCAATTAACAGCAAGCACATGGAAAAGAGCCATAATATTCTCAAAGCAATGATAAAACCAGAACCGAGCTAATCCCAAATGCCAAAGTTACCCTTCAGGGCCAAAGTAACCCGACTTTACGGTATGTGAACGCTTTTCAAATGTGGACTTGCATAGATACAAATCTTCTAAAATATATAAATCTCGTGTCACGGTGTTTGTTATCGGACTCCTCCGAAACGGCTTGACCGATTTTTATGAAACTTTTGTCTATATTCGATAGGTATAAGAATAGGAAGTAGGCTATTTTTTATCTTCGCAGACAGAGTCGCGGGCAACAGCTAGTCTAATATATAAAAATCTCGTATCACGATGTTTGTTATCGACCTCCTCCGAGACGGCTTAACCGATTTTTATGAAACTTTTTTCTCTATACTCGGTAGATCCGAGAATAGGTCGTAGGCTAGATATATTATTCGCAGACGGAGTCGCGGGCAACAGCTAGTCTAATATATAAAAATCTCGTGTCACGGTGTTTGTTATCGAACTCTTCCGAAACGGCTCAACCGTTTTTTATGAAACTTTTTGTCTTCATTTGGTAGGTCTGAGAAATAGGTCGGAGGCTATTTTTATACCTGTATTCTTCGCGAACGGTGTCACGGGCAACAGATAGTTAACTATATAACTTCAAGTGCTAACCAAGGTTATTGTGTCAAAATTTATGGAACTGTAAACCATAACTTGGGTTTAACGATTTATTCTCATGTTACACGATAACGAAGAGTTATTATAAGTACTTGCTTTAACTGATACGTACGTTGCTTCGTCCGCATTAGAAATACCTTTGAAACATACATACAATTATGACCTAAAGCAGTTATACCTGAATAATGTTACGGTTACATTTTTAAAGAACAACGTTCACTCGAAGATCGCTATCTATTAGGAACCAAATTAAAACATCATCTGGAAAGCCGTGTCTTGACTTGAACGGCTTGAACGTGTCTCAATCCAAATTTTTGTTTCAATGAATTTTTGTTTTGTGCCAAGTTCGGTCATACCCTCAATCTCGCTAAATGGCGCGATGTTGGAGGTAGCCTACCGTGTTTTTGGCGCATTTATTGCATTCATTTCTTCTCGTGCTGTATCATTAGTACAAGTAAAGCTATAGTCTTGAAATTCATGTGTAAGATATTTGAGGATTCACTCTAATGACAAGTGTTTATCGAAACACGATTACTTTTAGTTCGCTCGGTAGAAAAAAAAGTTAAATAAATTCGAAGTACGACGCTTTTACTGCACGGCAGGTCATGACTTATAAACAAGATGTTTTCTAGGGCGTAGTGTTGCTATATTTTTAAAATTTATGTATTTGTTTTAGTGATAAGATGAAAATACCCAAAAACACGCGCGGTCCAATCAACCTATCTAGCCATCGTACCTCCCTCAGGCCCGAAATCGCCCACACAAAATCGATTAGCGCGAAAAGCTCGGTGGGCCCTTAGCATCAAAAAATCTTTCTCCTAATGCGGAGATCGACATTCGTATCGGTAAAGCGGCGACCATGACTATTCGGGAAGCTAAATGCAAGAGTATAAAAATCTTACCACAAAGACCAAGATGGTAGTCTTTCAAGCTTCCATCATGAGCATCTTCTTGCAAGGAGCTGAAACCTGGACGGCTGGTTAGATCAATTTACCAAAATCGTAATTTCCTTGTAGCAAAATTTCCGTTCGCAAATTTTCCTAAATGCTTTTTTCTCACCATAGCTTTTTACTGAAGCTTATTTTCACAGTAGCGTTTTTTCCTAATTTGAATTGACAAGAAACAGTGTCGACGGAGCTCCGCTCATGCGGAGCTCCTTCTTCTGTGTGCTTTTGGCCCTTCGGGCCGATGAAAACTTAACATAACCTAAACCTACCTATGTTTCTTTGTCAATTCAAATTGGGAAAAAACGCTACTGTGAAAATAAGCTTCAGTAAAAAACTATGGTGAGAAAAAAAGCATATAGGAAAATCTGCGAACGGAAATTTTGCTACAAGGAAATTACGATTTTGGTAAATTTAACTAACCGCCCACCTGGACAACGTACGCCAAACAAGAGTGTCGGATAAACTCCTTCTTCATGCGCTGTCTTCGTAAAATCCTGGGAATTTCTTGACAAGACAGGGTCACCAACGAGAGGGTTCTAGAAATCACACAGCTGCCTAGCCTAACCGCTCTTCTTAAACAGAGACGCTTGCTTTGGCTAAGGCCCAAGAGCCAATATAATCTGGCAAGAGCTGGATGAGAGTGGCCAAGGATCGTGCTCAGTGGCGTGCCTTGGGAGAGGCCTATGTCCAGCAGTGGACGAACATAGGCTGATGATGATGATGAAAGCTCATGGTAAATTTCAAATGTAATTTTGCACGAGAATACCAAAAAAGTCAAATGTGCAAGCCCGGGTTCGATCCCACGACCCTCTGCTTAAGAGGCCATAGGCAAAACCACTAGAAACCATGACTTTTCTAATGCAATTATGTTTTTGCAATGCTTGACAGTATACATATTTAATTGTCATAAATAAAAACATATTTAGGTATACGTATAATTTTATTTATTATTCTGTGGATAGAGACCAATACAAAATTTTATAGTTATATCCATTTTCCATATCCATACCTAACTATTATTATAAATGCGAAAATGTGTACAAACAGACATCTGTCTGTTATAGGTAACGCCACGAGAGTTGGGGCGAATAATTACACACACAGCTACATAAAGTACCTACTGAGTGCAAAAAAAATAGTGAGTGAATGAAATGACTGAGTGAATGTAAATGTGTTATATGATCTCATGATGAAATACTTACGCAATGCTTATTATATTTTTTCTTTTTCACATAACCTATTTTTGAACGAAAACAATTTGAAACTAATAAGAAATATTATATATTATATATTATTATATTTATATATTATAAATATTATTATATTCTCTTTATTTATATTTTTCTCTTAGGTTAGATTTTTACAATAATTATACAAAAAGTAAAATATAAAACTATACATACAAAACGTAAAATCATTATAAAAACCTAACCTAGGGTGCCACCGGCAGCGAGGCGGGGCCTAAGCTATCGGTGGTTAGGGCGACAGAGAGAGGAACCTCCTGACTATCCGCGCAGTGTCCAGGAGTGCCGCCTTCTGTATCTGACCCTTGATCCAGCCATCTAGCGAGAGTCTCTTGAGGTGTTGGTCGAGACTCTTCGCTATCAGACCGTTCGCAGAAACGACTATCGGGACAATGATCGTCGAATCAACATCCCACATGGCGGTTATCTCGTGAGCTAGGTCAAGGTACTTGCTGGCTTTGTCCTTCTCAGCTTTCACGAGGTTCTCGTCATGGGGGATGGTGATGTCGATGAGCATTGTCTGGCGTTTCAATCGATCTGTCAGCACGATATCAGGTCTATTGGCTAAAATAGTCCTGTCCGTGATAACAGACCGATCCCAATAGAGCGTGGCACGACCATTTTCGAGAACTGGCGCAGGTATATACTTATAGTAAGGCACTTCAAAGTCCACAAGACCGTATAGCAGAGCAAGTTGCTGGTGAATAATTCTGGCTACAAGGTTATGTCTGTGCAAGTACTCACCGTTAGCAAGATGACCACAACCGGAAATTATATGCCTGAGTGACTCCCCGGGACGGCGGCATGCCCGACAAATGTCGACCGTACCGTCCTTCAGGATATACCTCCAGTAGTTGTTCGTCATGATAACTTCATCCGCAATTGCACAGACAAAACCTTCGGTTTCCCCGAAGAGATCCCCGAAACGTAGCCAGTTCACCGACGCAAGCAGATCTACATCTGGCCCTGTGAATGCCTTGTAGAACCGCCCGTGTAGCTCCTTGCTCTTCCATACCGCCTTGCGATCCTCGATGCTCATTACTTTAAGTCGGCGCCAGTTCTCGTTTGCCAAGGAAAGCTTATATATATTTATTATTATATTTATATATTATAAATATTTATAAATAGCGAAAAATATGCTTATCTGATTTATATAAAATAGATCAAAATATTTTATTTTCTGTTTTGTTTGAACTAGATGTATTTTCCTACATTATTCTTAAAGAGATGGGTTGAAGAAATTTTTAGTTAATCTTGTAATTCTATGTTGAGTCTGTTAAACTTGCTATCAGTACGAATAAATGTCAAAATCCCGCTGTCATTACATGACGTGTTGTTGTGTGCATGACCTCTACTCTGATGGCGTTACCTATACCTCTTCACGCTTAATCGCTGAACCGATTTAAATTAAATTTGGTATGGAGATAGTTTGAGAACCTAGGAAAGAAAAGAAAAAAATAGAATATAATAGAATAAAAAAATAAGACATAGAAAATAAAAAAAAAAAAGGAGAAGGAAGTTTCTATCCCGGAAAATTACGTAGTTCCCACGGGATAGCGATAAACGAACTATTTCTAGACGGAGTCGCGGGCAGCAGCTATTATTACTAAATAGAAAATCCTGATGAATATGACATGAATAATTATTATAATTCATTGGAAAGTTTTTTTAATCTGATGACAGTGATGATTCAGATCTAGGTCAAATTTTCATAATAAATTTTATTATTATTGTTATTATTATTGTATTTTTTTGAACTCGCGTGAAGCGGTTGCAAAAATAGCTCATAAACAAATTAAAAAAGTTTTACAAAAAATAAAGTAGATTACTACATAAAAACCAGTCAAATAATATAAAACCATCGTCATAATCCATTAGACAGTAAAAAAAATGTTTGTTAACAAGAATATAATTAAGGTAAAATTGAACGCAGTCGCATCATAAATATTAGCATTTAAAACAAATATCCAAACACAAAACGGTTATGTTATCGTTTCTTTTATACAAAGGCCACATTAAGTTGTCAATGAAAATAAACATAATTAAAGCGGTTTAGCTCAGTCATTTTTTTACTAGAATTCATTTCTATCCGTTTTTTACTTTAACCCAATATTAGCTAACATGATTTTACAGTTTTTTATTAGGTACGGTCGACCAAGAAAGTGGTCTACCACTTTTGACAAAAGTTTCTGTGACATCTAAATATCCCTAAGTCACTGTCATCATGTTATTGCAAGGGAAAATCGTCCTCGTTGTATCATGACGTGCAAATGAACTTCGACCGTAGGGGGGTAGACCATATTTTTGGCCGACTGTACCTACAAATTTTATTCACACTAAAAAAAAGTTTACTTAAAGTATTCTTACAAAAATAATATAGGCATTCTACATAAAAAGTGTACCTCCACTTTTAATAATGATGAAATTTTTGGTTTTTCTTACTCAGAACCGACGGCGCTTTTGATTTTGATGATTAAAAATAACCCTAATTTTAAATTTAAAAAAATTGTGTCATGGTGGCCATACACTAATCATATCGTCCAATCGGCATCACGCTACCGATTGGATTCGTTAGAACTGACCATGACTCATGCCAATCCACTTCCACACACGGTCAGTTCTAAATGGACGATAGGAAGGATGGCGTATGGTCACCATCAGTTTTTTGATGGCCCATATAAACTGTATTTTACTCGTGATCTGGAAAAAGAAAAATACAAAAACTTCCGTATTAAAAAGTAAAGCTACTTATTTTTTTTAAAATGCCCCTTCTTTAACCGTACAAACGCCATATCCAAATAATTAAAAATTAAAATTCAAAACGGTAAATCGTGAGATTGTTTATCTGTCAATTCATTAAAATTCAATCCAAGGTAATGGAGCCTTCACGTCTCCACCTCCTGAGCCGCTACCACTAGCAGCGTCCTTTTTGCTGTTTTCGTCATCATTTTTGTCAACAGTATCATTAGTACTACCAGATTTGACACCACTTTGACCCGAAGCATCAGATTTCTTATCTTTTTTGTGCTTACTACTGGAATTCACATCGTCTTTCTCCAAATTAAATTCTACTCTACGCTTCCTTTTAGCACTAGGAGCCGGATCTGTATTTTCAGTCTCATCATCACCATCCATAGTCTTACTATCTCCAAAAGCAGCTCCATCTAATTGATCATCGGTATCATCATTTCCACTACTATCAGTGTCACTAGAAATATTATCATGACTAGGGTTTTGTCGACGTCGTCGTTTTACTAGAGCATGAGATTTTGCAGTAGCTTGTCTGGCAATTTCTAGAGAATCACCTCGATCTTGAACTGGTAGCATCTCCATGGATTGTCCACTTTGTGCATTCTCTCTAGGAAGTCTGTTTTGTTCTCTAACTAAAAAACATCTGTGAAACAGATCTTTGCAGATACACAAGTAGCAGATCATCAAAAATAGCACGATCGTCGACTAAAAAAGATAAAAGTAATTATTAGGTTATTTTAGCTCACATTCAATAAACGAAATGTTACATCATGTCTTTTGATTATTTCTTGAAAGGATCTTACTAAAAACTATCACTACAACGGATATCAACCCAATCTGGGTGTGTTTTATTTGGAAATTTTTGACATATATTTTTTCTTTACATCTGTAACCTTATAAAGGTAAGATTTGATAACATTATCTATTACTTTGTTTGATGGAAAACAAAAATAACTATTTTAGACATTCTTTACATTTAATACACTAGAAAAGAAATTGCTACTCTGAATAGTAAAGTCATTCTTTTTGATTTCAGGGATTACTATTCATCATTATTATCATAAGGGTAATTTAATTTGTTTTATTTATTTATTTATTTATTTATTTATTGTGAACACTGTTTTCCCGGCATTACAGTAAAACCAATTCACCGAGAAACGTAAACATATTAAAAACTTAAGTAACTACTATAAAAACTTACAGATTTAGTAAATAAATTTAACAAAAAGATGAAAAAAAAAGAGAAATGAAAATAAAATAAAATTATAACATAAATTAACGTAACAACACATTTAAATACAAGTGGACACGCGAGCATCCATCATCTCGCAGAACCTCAGACATTCATCGCATACACTATTCCAGCAATCAGCAAATACGTCACACTCTGGAGCTGATGCAAGAAGACCATTAAGAAGGCACAACGCGCGAACCAACGGAGACTGCCTGCGAGCAACGGTACGCGCCGACGGCACCGCCAGTAACAAATTGTGGCGTTTATCTGTAGCTTTGGTGTGGTTTACTTATTCCTCATATCTGCCAGAAGTCATAAACACTAAACAGGTTTTTCCAAAAGATCTCAGTATTATAATATACTTTATAAAATAACTAGCTATTGCCCAAGATTCCGTGTATGAAGAATAAAGGCATAAAAAATAGCCTATGACCTATTTTCTCAGACCTACCAAGTAGGTATAGAGGAAAAATTAAAAAAAATCGGCCGAGCCGTTTCGGAGGAGTTCGATAACAAACACCGTGACACAAGATTTTTGTATATTAGAAGATAATTGAAATAAAAAAATACAACACGTTTTAAATTTTACTCACCGCTACTCCAAATCCCAATATTAGACGAGCAGTCGTACTACTACTATCCATATTTTATTATTTTGTTTGTATTATTACGATTCTAAATACAATCAGTATTTATTTTATCTCTATTAAAAAAAGACTGCAACAAGTAATTTATTTTGAGGACAGTATATTGATTGCCCTAAAATCGCAAGTGACGATGCGATTTCGTTTCAAATTGAAGTTTTTTTACTACTCGAAAAGAGGGTAAGGCACCATTGGAACACCAGTCTGTGCAATGCAAAATAATCTTCGCTCCAAATGAAATAAAGTCGAGTTTGAATAAATCTTCAGCTGGATTTGTAATGATATAAGTTGGCAAGTAGGTACATGATAATCTTCTGCTAGCCTGATATTAACTAAGACTATTAATATTATCGTGGGTTTCAAAACATCTTTCTTTCATCAAATCATTCGCGTCCGTATGTTTACCCTTGAGACCCTACACGTGACCCCTGGGTAGTGCTAAGCGAGCGATACAACTTCGGTGATAGGATACGACCGTGGCTGGTCACAACCCTATAGGTCGAGCTAGGCCGCCAAGCGACTCTCGTCGCGTTCCGGCCTGTTGCCTACAGAAGCCATTCTGAAGGAAAGGTCTGAGCAGTTGTACAGCGCGCACGTACCGGTTACACAGTGCCCCGTATTTGTTGTACGGTTTGCACCTTGGGGGCGCGTGTTTCACCGCGCTCAACTGCCTTCTTCCTGCTCATTCCTCTAAATTCAAGTCTAAGGTGAATGAGCATTTACTAGGCAAGCGTGTTTCATCGTTGGCCTCATCTTCGCTTTCCATCAGGCGTAATTGTGGTTAAACGCAAGCCTATATGTATAAAAAATCTGGATTCTCTTCAGTATTACTTACTGCCTATATTAATCGATACGTTACAATAATTTGTGATATGGATTATGATAGGTATGCATGTGTCGTGCATTATATTGATAGCATAATCCGCATTATTTTGCTAATGTATGTTAGTATCAATAGCATTTTAAATGGTTAACAATAAAATAACATTTTTTTTAAACTGATTTATTGTAAAGTATTTATATTACAACATTTTCAGTTTCAAGAACATCAAAAGTCGTGATTAAAATAATATTTAATTTATTTGTGAGTTTGGAATGCTCCAAAAATGATAATGATTAGCCTGTATACTGATGTATTTAATAAAAAAATAGATTCATACAAATTCATTATTTGTACTTAATCCATAATTCATCATAGGTATATTTTGCTACATAATTTGTCACAACATAATAATAAACAGTCATTTAAATTGTAATCATAAACCATTTTAATATTTTCATAAATACTTCAACTGAGACATCAAAATACGTAATGTATTTCAAAAGGCATTGAAAAGAGAAAATTGATTTCTATTTTGTTTATGCGTTTATTGAAGGAACGGGTAATAAGCAAATAAGAATTGGGTGCAGTCATTTTCATAATTATAGTATTTCCAATCATTTATTTTCTCGATGACAGCTCCCGTAGGATGTAACTTTGTTTAGTTACGCCAAAATTAACTTTTAAATGCGAGGTATAAAAAATACGTCAACTGCCTAATTTTGTTCCTTGATCCTATATGATATTCATTTAAGACAAATTAAGTCCATATATGCAGTAGTTTTTTTTTTAAAGAACGATAAATAATAAACGTTTTAATAAAGTTACGTTGTGTTGCCATAGAATGTAACTTTATTAATACGTTTATTATTTATCGTACTTTAAAAAGAAATTACTGCATATAATGGATTCAATGTGTCTTAGAAAGATAAATCTTATACGGGATCAAGGAACAAAATTAGGTAGTTGGCGTATTTTTTATATCTCGCATTTAAAAGTTAATTTTTGCGTAACTAAACGCAGTTAAATTCTACGGGAGCTGTCATCGAGAAAATAAAATGATTGGAACTACTATAGTGATAAAATGTATATAAACGTCAAAAGAAAAACAATAGATAAAAAGAGTAGTGACAAAAATACAGATAACTCACGTCTAAGATCGATTTTAGCTCGACATGTTTCGTGTTGTGTGCGTGTTCGGCAACCGCCCCGCTGTGGAGTGTCCTCCTAGATGAAGGGCTACGGATTAGCCAAAAAACCCGTCGAGCTAAACCCGGTCTTAGACGTTAGTTATCCGTATTTTTTCACTATGAGTCGAGTCTCATTATTAAAGATAAAAAGAGTGCCTAAGTATTTTGATTTCAATGCGACATTAAAATATCAGAAAAAATAAATTTGTTTAGCTCATTCTTCGGCTGTTTAAAATGAAGCGGGTACTGCCGTTTCGGCGAAAATTTTTGGAAAATGTTTCATTTGGCAACTGTTAATTTTTCTGAAACTGTAAACTATTCAGGATATATTTCAGGACTATCCTGTAGGTGAGGTTAGGTTAGGTTAGGTGAATCATTTTGCGAAATTTTTTTCGCCGATACACTAGTAAACCAAAATCAAGTACTGTTTTATTGTAAAAATTAATTACAAGTTACATTAAATGTGCAATGGTCGTAAGACTTATGAGAAGTAAAAAAGAAAATTAGAGATTTTAACATGTATTTGCTTAAACCTTTTCCTGTTAAGAACAATATTCTCTAATTACTATTTATCTTAATAAAAATTTACTAAAAATCAACCCAGGATGTTTGGTGCCCTGTCTCCACCGCCTGCGCTGCTACAACTAGCAGTATCATATTTGCTACTAAACATAAAATTTGTCAACCGTATCATCACCACTACCAGATTTGATACCGCTATCATCTGCAGCATTCGATTCATTAACTTATTGGTCCCTACTACCTAAAATTTCATCACTTTTTTCTCCCAAATTGGATGTAACGCCGCTGTCATCTCTAATATTACGTGTCTCACTATTTTCATTGTCATTACCACCGTCACCCGTGTTACTGTCCCCAGTAGCCTCTCCGTCTAATGGTGTTTCGTCATTTTTAACATTATCAGAAGTCGCATCATCATATCTATGGTGTCGACGTCGTCGTCGACGTCGTTTTTCAGCTAAATCACTAGCTATTTTGGCAACTTCTTCATAACTCGGAGGTTGCATTTCAATGGCTGGTTGTGGAGGAGCTCCGTTCCTCCCTGTGGCGTTCTCATCTCCATTATTATTGCAGCCGCAGCAACAGCATATAACTATTAAAACAATTCCCATCTAAAATAGATAAAAAGAATACGAAAGAATATTATACAGATGAAATCCGCGCAAGAACTAAAGTCACGGACATAGCTCGAAGAATCGCTAGACTTAAGTGGCAGTGGGCAGGGCACATCGCCCGTAGAACTGACGGCCGATGGGGCCGAAAGGTTCTCGAGTGGCGTCCGCGGACCGGAAGACGCAGTGTAGGTAGGCCTCCAACAAGATGGAGCGACGACCTGGTTAAGGTAGCTGGAACGCATTGGATGCGGATGGCGCAGTGCCGATCTGTTTGGCGAGCCTTGGGGGAGGCCTATGTTCAGCAGTGGACGTCTTTCGGCTGAAATGATGATGAATGATGATTATACAGATTTCATGTAGATGACATTTTAGTTTACATGCATAAAACTGCAGTGTCATTGTGCCACCTGTATGTCTGTATATCTATTTATTATACAATTCATCATCCCAGCCTATATACGTCCCACTGCAGGGCACAGGCCTCCTCTCCGAATGAGAGGGCTTAGGCCGTAGTTCCCACGCGGGCCCTGTGCGGATTGGGAACTTCACACATACCATTGAATTTCTTCGCAGGTTTATGCAGGTGTTCTCACGATGTTTTCCTTCACAGTAAAGCTCAGGGTAAATTACAAAATGTAATTTCGCACATAAATTCCGAAAAACTAAGAGGTGCGAGCCGGGATTTTAACCCACGACCCTCTGCTTGAGAGGCCATTGGTTAAACCACTAGGCCACTACGGCTACATACATACAATTAAATACATTATATTAACCACAAAGAGAAAAAGATGCACAAAGGAAGAAATAAATTATCTTTTGAAAGGATCTCTTCCAGTTAACCTTTTTGTTATTGATAGCTCATCAGAAATATGTGTAGACATGTAGTGTAAAGTGGAGACAGCTAAATTCTAAAATAAACCTAAACAAATAGTAAATTAGCCGTGGTGGCAGAAGGGTCGTGAGTTCAAATCCCGGCTCGCACCTCTGAATTTCTCAGAATTTATGTGCTAAATTTTATCATCATCATCATCATTTCAGCCGAAAGACGTCCACTGCTGAACATAGGCCTCCCCCAAGGCTCACCAAACAGATCGGCCCTGCGCCATCCGCATCCAATGCGTTCCCGCTACCTTAACCAGGTCGTCGCTCCATCTTGTTGGAGGCCTACCTACACTGCGTCTTCCGGTCCGCGGACGCCACTCGAGAACCTTTCGGCCGCATCGGCCAAAAAAAAAAAAAAAAATAAAAAATGAAAAAATATATAATAATTAAATATAATAAATTAAATTTACCATGAGCTTTACGGTGAAGGAAAATATCGTGAGATAATCTGCGAAGAATTTCAAAGGTGTATTTGAAGTTCCCGATCCGTACTGAGCATAAAATGGTCGCGTTCTCAATAGTCACGGTCCGGTCGTACGTGCAGCGAGCTAATGACGGCCTCGCGGTCCCACCGGAAGAACAGCGCTGGCTCTCGAGCCGGCATTATGCTGAGGTGGGTCCGATTCGTGATAGTAGTAGTTGCCTGACATTGTTATCTCGTATGCCTGTTATAAGTACCTAACTGTCACGAATAAATGTTTTTTCATCACACTTGCTCTTGCTTTTAACGACCGCTTTAGCCTAGTTGGTAGTGACCCTGCCTACGAAGCAAGAGGTCCTGGGTTCAAATCCCGGTAAGGGCATTTATTTGTGTGATGAGCACGAATATTTGTTCCTGAGTTATGGATGTTTTCTATGTTTTCTATGTATTTAAGTATTTATTTATCTATATAAGTATGTTTATCGTCGACTAGTACCCATAGTACAAGCTTTGCTTAGTTTGGGACTATGTCGATTTGTGTAAGATTGTCCCCTAATATTTATTTATTTATTTATTTATTTATAATGGTGTTATTCCATGTCTGTATACTAAATGTCAATGGCCTAAATTGTTCTTAAGGGAGTTATGGATTTACGTACAATTTTTCTACCCAAGGGAGTTCTAACTTTAGTTTTAAAATTTGCAAACAAGTAATTTCAGACTAAGGAGGTTTCAAGTCAGCCAACGTTTTATTTATTATCTTTAAAACTTAGCTATAACCCAAATTTCACAACACAAAACTTATCTACGCTTCATGAAAATTCGTTATTTTTATATTTTAAATTTATAACAAATAGTTTTGCAATAATTTTAGTAATATTTTTTTAAAATGTTGGTAGAATCAGGCCGTATGACCTTTCGAATTCTAAACTAAACACAGTTTACATTATCTATGGTAGATGACTCGAAAAAGTGACAATCTGTATTGGCGGGTAGCCATTATTTTATTCAATTTAAGTGTTTAGAGACAAAATAATTTTATTTTTGGATTTTTTTTTCTCGCAATGTGATGAAAATCATTGTGTGTATCACGGGCAGTAAGGGGATTACAAAATCTAGTCATTAAAAGCCCTCCGCCTTCGACGTCGGGCTTCTAATAGACCCTCGTTGGTAATCCCCTACTTACGGCCCTAGATGCACAATGTACTATTTCTTTCTTTTCTTTCTTTCTTACAGGGCCCGCGTGTGAACAACGGCCCAACCCCTCTCATTCTGAGAGGAGGCCTGTGCCCTGCAGTGGAACGTATATAGGCTGGGATGATGATGATGATGAATAAATAGTACATTTAAAATACATAGGTACGTATAGTGAAAACATGTTTATTTTTCTTTTTTAGCGTCCAGGAAATGTTATTATAAGTAGTCTGTAATTTTTGTTCTGCTAGAAACCCTTAGTTATTAAACTTTACTGTCCATTTTGATGCAATTCTTTCTACTTGCTTACAAATACGGTATACTATTATCTCGCTTCATTCGTTTTTCGTTTAATTCTTATTACATCTCATTCTGTATTCGTCACTTCGTCTTGTTGGTTATCCGTCATTATCTTATTTGGTCAAATTCTGTAATTTGTCTTTCGTTTTTCGTCATGGTCTTCTATGGGGTCGTTCGTTTTTAGTCTCTTTTACTTACGAAGATTTATTTACCAGCAAGTAAATGAGACAAAAAACGAAAGGTAAGAACGACGAATGAGTCCCAAGGAAGACCGTAACGAAAAACGAATAAGACGTATTAAGAGATAGACAACTTACATAATTTGACTAAAAATGATAGTGACGGATAGTGAACATGACGAAGACGAATACAGAATTAGACGAAATAAAACGAAAAACGAATGAGGCGAGATAATTTTATTCGGATACCACAAATACATCCAACATGCTAGGTATCTCAAAATTAGGAATATTTCGAAATGCAGGAAAGTAAATTTAACCGAACAGCTAGAAATCAGGAGGTATGCATAAGTAAAAAAAAAACCAGACCATCATCAATACGCTTAAATGATAAAAAATATAGAAACAAATCAGATTTTACGTACCATTCCGGCTGCCGCAAGTATATTAGCATAAATTTCAGTAGCCATATTTTAACTGTTGCGCTCTTGTGGGTCTAAAAAATAAAAAAATAAAAAGTATTTCTTCTGTATTATAACAATACAAATCAGCTATCAGGTATTTGGTTAATGAGAACTATGTCCTAAGATCACAACTGCAGTTTTATTTAAATTAACAAAATAAGGGTACAACATTATCTAAAATGTTATTCCGTGCAATGCAAAATCACCTTAGTTTCAAACAAAATACAATTCATTTTGGTTAAATAAACAGCAATTTTCGTAATGACTATAACACAAGGTGGTATGTAATTCTTCTAGATTTAAATTAAATATTATCGTTGCTGGATGGAGAAAAAATGCAAATCTTGTATTATATTAGCTGAAATGGCGATGGACAATAGCAATCGTTTAGACGAGGTCACTCTAGCTAGTGTCATGGAAAATTAGTAGGGCCAGTGTGAGATTTTACATGCGTTGACATGTGTACACATCCAGGCAACTAGCTTAAACTTACAAGCCGGCATGCGGCTAGTCAGGCCTAAACCCTCAAACGCCGCACGTACTCCTCTTCTAAGGTTCTGGATTCTCTGACCACCCGCCGCCGGCGACCGGTGACAGACGCGAGTCAGCGACCGACGACGTTCGAATGTTTTGTTCGGGAATGTTTGAGGATGGTTTCTCTGAAACGTCACGCACCCGCGGCCGACGGCGGCAACGCACATCCAGACGCCATCGGTCGCGTGTGACGGGCCAGAGAAAAAAGGGCATAAAAGACTAATGAGTTTGCGGCACTTGCGGTTAAAACATTAGGGCCATGGTCAGCCGACAGGAAGACATTTTTAAGGGCTCTGTTGTCCCGGTTGATCAAAACCTCAGGGGAACCAAAAGCTGGCACGTACTTATCCCAGCGGCTCGCCCTTGCAATCCAAAGGGGTAATTTTGCCAGCACTATGGAATCCTTCTTCTGTAAGATCTTTTAGACAGGCTTTTTATATGTAAGTAGGTCGGACATGACGAGGATGAGGTTTATATTTTTTAATTATGTGGTTTTGGGTACTGAACACTAAGAATGGCCTCACTCGTTTAAAAAAAATTATGTCACAAAAGAAAAAGTAAAATCGGCGGGAGCAACGCAGTGTTTCGATTTTTTAATTGTTATTTCCTCGCATTAGTTGTGAAAAGCACAATGTTTAGTCTCGGCCAAAAGTGCAATACATGGACTCGTACTAACTCGTCCATCTATTGCTTACTTTCTAGCCTCTACAACAATGTACTATTGTTTGAACACAATTAAACCAGTGCAGCAGTGGCAGTGTTTCCAGACAACTATGATATCGAAGCTTTCAAGAAAATGGTTTATACTTCCTATAAAGGCCGGCACAGATTGGGATTGCTGACTCTCTTTGAGTTGTTTGTATTTATGGGCGGTGGTGATCATTTCCCATCAGATGACCCGCTTGGTCGTTTACCTCCCGCTCATAATTTAAAAAAAATCTTTTGTTACAGCCAAAATTGATTTTAATTAAATAAATACCTTCGTACAGGGTCCGAAGTACAGTCTCAATGGGTGGCTTTTTTTTTGAAAATGTCTTCATCATCATGGAATTGGTACGTATAATAAAAAATCGTGTAATCTTTATTTAGTGATTTATTATAAAATACTTCTAACATTTGCCCCCTGTTTCACCATCCATTGATCAAATTTATTTGACGGATAAATGTGACGCCGTCTTTGTTTGTTTTGTTCTAATAGACGGAGACGGTATCTCATTTATCCGTCATTTAAAATTAATCAATGAGTGGTGAAACAGCCCCTTTAAGTTTCATTATCAAAAATGCCGATTAAAATAATGTACATATAAAATATTATTTTAGTTAAAAAAGTTTTTGCTCAGAAAGAATGATCACAATAAATAATATGAAAGAAAAATCAGTGGAATAAATGGAATTATTTACGTTAAACAGAGATCATGTCAAAATAAAAATTGATAACAGTCACCAAAGCGCAAAACATTGAAGGAACATTTATTTAAGTTCGGAAAACGGGAGTTCTATAAGAGGAACCCCCTTAGAAGTAAATAAATATTGACTGTAGTTTATACAATTTTCTCCAGCAAATCAAGCTGGTGCAGCAGCAGAAGCGGCAGAAAAGCTTAAGAAAAATAAATACAAAGGTCTTGGCTCTGAATACAACTTTGTTCCATTCGGAGTTGAGACCTTTGGTCCGTGGGGCTCCAGCGCAAAAAGTCTTTACAAAGATATTTGTAAACGGCTTTGTGACACTACAGGAGACCAAAGAGCTGGCAGCTACCTCGCACAACGTATCAGCATTGCTATACAGCGAGGTAATGCTGCCAGTGTCTTTGGGTCCATGCCGCGGGGGGGACCTTTTGTTAATTTTATTTAGTTTTAGTTTAAGTTAGTTTTATTTTATTTTATTTATAGTTATAGTATTAATTTATTATTGTTGTTGTCTTTTAAAAACAATTCTATTAGATCCTATCTTCGACAGAAATTTTCTCTCTTCTATTTCTTTATTACAACCGTTCGCGATTAAGGACATAATTAGAAATACTTTCTAAACACATTAATATTACTCAAATTATCAGCAAACACAAAAAAAGAATATTACATAGGCTACATTAGTCGTTGTAAATAAACGATTTATCAATATTGAAAGTAGATAAATAAAATATTTATTTTTTAATACATTTAATTCAACATAATTTTTCAAAAATAAATGGTCATTCGTTCATCCTTTCTGGCATCAGTTCACATTCATACTCTCTCATTCGCTAAAAAATAACAACAATAAAAATAACATTTAGTTCTATCTGCGATAATAATTTGTAAGTACAGTCCAGTACATTGCTTTAAAAGGCGTTGAGAGATATTATTTTGACCACAATGATGTCAGAAATGGAACACACGACTTTGCTGTACTTACGTCTTATATAAAATGACAGACTGTTCAATCCTACTCACACTACCTACACCTAGCTAATCCAGTCAAATTCTTATATTATCTTATCTTAATAAAAAGGTAAAATGTCACACTATACAAAATTAGTATACTTCGCTTGTGACTACTACTAGCAACGTGATGCATTCACTATTTTTAATATGCCCTATTTCATTTAGTGGGTCTATATACATGAACATTCTAAACCTAATCTGACTAAGCTCAACAACTGGTGCATTATTATGTCCATTATTAACTGACCTAAGATACAATAATTATTACATAGCACGTAAAAAATTTGATCAATCAACCTACATAATCATTGGTTGATAAGGTTTATAAACTCCGACGTGGAAACATTAATCGTTCAAAATATGTTTTCAATAAAATAACCACAGCTGAAATAATTTCTTAGTAAATTGAGATTTCTAACCAATAAAATAACTTATGTAAAAATAAACAGCGAGGTCATTATAGTTACATTTTAATTTGGGGAATAAATGTCCGTGTGTTTTTCGCTAGCACTTTATTTTGCATCACCACTAGAAGTGCCAGCAGCGGCACTACCAGCAGAAGAACTGGCAAAGGCTGTGCTGATTACAACGGTTCTCGCAATAGCAGGACCAATAAGTGTTACATAATTGTCATCTTCATCATCACCAGCATTTCTACCGCCAACGTTTCTATCTTCAGTGTCAATATTATCATCTGATCTCAAATCTTCGCCGCTAGAATTTTGGCGATCTCTATTCGTTACTGCCTCATTGTAAGTTGGTAGATCCAATCCCGCTTCCGCGTACAAACGTGGCATAACTGCGGCGTCATTGGAGGCTCGTGCATTTTGGACAGCTCGGTTTCGGGCCTGAACATTTCTATCCATCATTTGCCACACTTTACCAAAAGCCCACCAGAAAAGGATTACAAACGCCACCAACTAAAAAAACAAAAAAGTGTTGTGTCATAAACTTCCTTATAGAAAGAAAGATCTTGAGTAGTTCCGACGGTGGCCCTGCGAGTATACCGATTTGTGGAATCAGCCTGATAAAATAATATCAATATATAGTAGGGACGAGTCACATGTAATTTGATCACATTGGATTCAGTATCGGTAACAAGTTAACCCTAAGCATCGACTTTTTTAGGGTTCCATACCCAAAGGGTGAAAACCGACCGTCCGTCTGTCTGTCTGTCAGTCTATCACCAGGCTGTATCTCGTGAACGTGATCTAGACAGTTGAAAATTTCACGGATGATGTATTTTGGTTGCCGCTATAACAACAAATACTAGAAAACAAAATAAAATAAATGCATTTTATCGTTGCATTAAATTTTGAAAGATTGCCATCGACGTGTTTTAAATTCGTTTTATTGTTATTGAACATTAATTTTATCTTGTTTCCACCTTTTTCAGTATTTCTGCAGGCGGGTTTTTTGATTTTTTAATTCATTATTTTATTTACACCGCAGGCGGGTTTTTAGTTTTTTAGTCTTTGTGATTTTAATGTTTTTTCTTTACTTTGTCTTTCCATACAAATTACATTTATTTTGGCAAACCGAGCCCCAGCTGAACCTTCACCCTGAGCAGCTGGCCCGGCAATATCAGCACTTGTGGAAACCTCTACAGCCACCCTCACACCTTTACATTTGGCTTTTTTAAATGCCATCTTATAGAATGCAGTAGGTTAGGTATTTGATCAATTATAACTGTAGATCCACAGTCGCGCGCCCGAAAATGTCCGAGCCAAATGAGCGCCACTTTGATAAAAGTGGCCTTCTTTTTTCTCAGTACGTTGCGTGAAATTGTCAAGTTTAGCTGTCAAGTGTCAACCGAAATTCGACTGTAATGAAGTAAAGACTAGGTTCAAATTTCTGTGTAGGTGATGATTTTAATTGTTATGCAAACAAATAAAAAAGTTCGGACACTTTTTGAAGGGGATTTTGTTCGGCAATGTGTATCTTCAGTTATAATTGATCAAAGGGTTAGGTTTGTTTTATAACAATTCCGAAAAATAAATTGTTTCAGAAATAAATCACTGTATGTAACGTTGATTATGACTAATGATACATTATGACTTAAAATTTTATGGGAGAAAAGGGGCACCGAAAATAAATATTTAAGAGGGCTCCCATACAAAAAACGTGATTTTTTTTGCTCGTTTTTGCTCAATTATTGATAAAGGCAACAGGTAGACTCTTGAAATATTCACAGAAGTATTAAAGTGAATATATGTATAACTAAATAGTTATACAGGGTTATTTGTAATTCACTGACATCCTCTTAACCCTGAATTCCTATCACTCAAACAAATGTTTTTTGTTTTACGACTTTTTAAAATGAAGCACTTTTTTGCCCCATACAAATACACAGAGTATCGTAAAAATAAGAGGTAGTCTCAAATTTTCAAAACGTTATTACACCAAAAATATTAAGTTATGACAAAAGCCGTAAAACAAAAAACATTTGTTTAAGTGGTAGGAGTTTAGGGTTAAAAGGATGCTAGCTAGTGAATTACAAATAACCCTGTATATTCACTTTAAAAATTAATAATCAAATGAACGTAAAACAAATATTTAAGGGGGGCTCCCATACAACAAACGTGTTTTTTTTGCCGTTTTTATAGATAATGGTACGGAAACATTCGTGCGCGAGTCCAACTCGCACTTGGCTGGTTTAATATTTGCTGAAATGGTAATGAGAAAAAGAAAACTAAACATTCACCTCATTTGATTATTTTTAGGGTTCCGTATCCAAATGGCAAAAAACGGAACCCTTATATCTTCGTCATGTCTGTCTGTCTGTCTGTCGGTTTGTCCGCATGTCACAGCCATTTTTTCCGTAACTATAAGATCTATGCTGTTGAAACTTGGTAAGTAGATGTATTCTGTGAACCGCAGTAAGATTTTAACAGAAAAATAGAAAAAAAAAACAATAAATTTTGGGGGTTCCCCATACTTAACTGAAACTCAAAACTTTTTTTTCATCAAACTCATACGTGTGGGGTATCTACTATGGTTAGGTCTTCAAAAATGATATAGAGGTTTCTAATAAATTTTTTTTCTAAACTGAATAGTTTGCGCGAGAGACACTTCCAAAGTGGTAAAATGTGCGTTCCCCCCGTATAACTTCTAAAATAAGAGAATGATAAAACTCAAATAAAGTATATGATGTACATTACCATATAAAATTCCACCGAAAATTGGTTTGAACGAGATCTAGTTTGTCTGTCTGTCTATATCATTAACCAATATACAATGATCCTACACCGCGCACATTTTGCTTAGGAGCAAGGAGCATGGGTCTGCTAAGACTGGATGTTCATAGATACATATAAATTTGTACGGAACCCTCGGTGCGTGAGTCCGACTCGCACTTGGCCGGTTTTTTTGTTTTAGAGATTCACTCAAAAGGAATCTTTCCATATCGATAGTTATTATTAATTTAATGAGAATCATTAAACTAAATGAGGTGCAGGATATAGCTAGTGAAAAAAGAAATGTGTTACTACTCCTTTCATTAAGTAAAATGAGTATTACTCGGTTTGCTAACTCTGAATTCTTAAAAATAATAAATTTTAACTAACCAAGCACATGACGCAAAATTGTAGTACAACAGAATTCATCTTCAACTGTTTCGAAGTATCTTCCAGAAACTCACAATTTACTTTTTAGTGTCTTATATTTTTGAAAGTTGAAAATAACCACATACTGTTTGTTTTCCGTCGGTTTATGAAAATCCAACTCGACGCGGTACAAAGTCGACTGAAAATGAAAGGTGGGTAGATATTTATTAGTAAGTCAATGCAATTAATAGGGGGTAAGGCTTAGAATACGACTTAACCTGTCGACTCGGAATGAATGACAATAATGTACCGTGGGACCTGATAAATCAGATCCTCATGTAAATAACTATAAATTAAAAAAATTAAGAATCCCCGACGCAATTTGGTCACACATATTTTGAAAATAAAGTAAATGTCCATTCTGCGTCTATAATCCCTTCCGCAACTAACAAAACTGCTGATAACTTTGAAACGGCTTAACCAATTAGATATAAAAGTTGTCAAACATAGAAATTCGGACTTTCAACGTTTTGACAACTTTTATTTCAAGCTAATAGTTTTATTCTTAAAAAACTTTACACAATAATATAAAGAACACTGTTTTACAAGCGCAAATACCATATGAAGTTAAACAGTTACACCGTTTACCCACAATAAATTAAAAACTGTAAAAAATTTCAATTTCGCGCCTAGAGCGTGCCGTTCCACCTTAAGCGATGGTGTTACTTTTGTTTGACCACCTAGAAAGCAAAACCATAAACGAGATCATCACCTATTACATACTTTTTGCTATTAGATCTATATAATAGGGGATCATAATTTTACAACATTATGCTATTTGTACGCCCTAGTATGCGTTGTAAGCTTTATTCGATCTCATCATTATACTCCACGATAATTATGTAGGTATTTTATCTTTATAAATAACTTAATTCATTATACAAGTTATTCAATATATAAGTAATACGATTACTTCCACTTTGGCACTCGGGATATTTTGGTTTTCATCGTAAAGGTTCGTGTTTTTAAAACCTTAACCTAATTAGATATAGAAACTTCATTAATATTCAAAATATAAATAGACTATAGTCAACTTTCATAACATAGGTATGTGACGCTTAGCTATAGCTTTCAAAATAAAAGAATTTGCTGGGAATGAAATTATCTGTATTTTACATGTTTTTACGTTGAAAATAATTTTGGTCATGTAGGTATCTCGTGTCATTTGCACTTCCGAACTCTCCCGATGGATGTCGAAAATTGTCGAGTGCCAAAGTGGAAATAAACGTATAGTAGCTACTTGTTATTATACAAATCAAACACACCCATCAGAATACCTTCATCAGTAATAAAATTTAAATTAAATACTGCATGCCCAGGATAGGGAAGAATGGCGGAGGAAAGGGGAGGCCTTTGCCCAGCAGTGGAACATAATATTATAGGCAATAAAAAAAAAAAACTGTATCCCTTAAATACAAACACTTCGCTTAGCATTTATTGACCTACTGCACCATTTTGATATATTCTATCCACAGAAATAGCATTAAATTATAAGAATAACATCTTTTGAAATTATAATCTGTAATCTTATGTACCTAATATTATTAAAGTAGTAGTTATAATTTTGGGTTCCCAAAATAGGACAAAGAGTGAATTTTTGAAAGCTTACATTTCGAGGCCGCGCGATTGCCATGGAACAGAGACATACAACTCTTAAAAGATTATTTATATTGATGTACGATATTAGCGGCACCACACGTTGTGTCTAAATTTGGAACTAATGAGGTGCATGGTTGTCAACCAGACATCGATCACTATCACTAACTAGCAAGCCATCTATTTCAGCAAATGAACTGTAGATGGCGCTGTATCGAGAAATGGTTTTTATTTGAAAATATTGTAATTATTCTAATACTGGGTCCCAAAATAAAGGACCAGCGTATTACGGGATCCACTGTTTACATAATTTATAACTCAAGTGCAACCTTACTTCCGTGGTCACATTTTTACGACTGACTGAGAGATAACCCAAACATCTTTACTAGGCGATGGGCGTTGAATGAACGGACTAATAAAGTTGATTGAACGGTGTTGGAACTCGGTCCAGTGTAGGATCTCGGATCCTATTTAAGTTGGTTGGGTGTGGAAAACGGAGGAAATAAAATTTGTGCGTGTTTACCTGTCCGTGGTTTTATTGGAAGATAATTTGTCAAGCGCCATTTTGGCTATCGTAAAGCGTCGTAGGTGGCGCCGTCTAACGTGTTTTAACTTAACTTCTGAGATGTCCAATCATCGAACTAAAGATTGGCATAATGACACGAATTGCGTAAAGGATCTAATAGATGGCGTCACCTGTGACAAACGGTCCATGTAGAATCAACGTTTGGACAGTCCACCGACCGTGTGTCGACTAGTCGAATTCTTAGATAGCTAAGTTCACAATCAATTTCACAATCGTTCATATATCAACTAGGAAAGAATGCGATGTCGATACAAAATCATAGTCGGTTAAGACAGTTCATTCATATAGCCAAACAATTTTGAAATACGTTCCACATGATATAGAGTTCATATTTGAATAAGAGTTGTACTGTGTAGACGGGTATGTATAACAAAACCGAAGTACGAAAGACCGAATGTATTAAAACATCGAATGGGTCAAAAGACTGACACGATTTTTTTCTGAAACCGTTAACTTTTTAAGAATGATATAAAACAAACCTAACCTAACCTAACCTAATGAGTTCTGTATGATGCCGTTTTAATAAATTCTGAGAAGTTTACGGTTTCAGAAAAAAATCGTGTCGGTCTTTTGACCCATTCAATGTTTTAATACATTCGGTCTTTCGTACTTCGGTATTGTTATACATACCCGTGTAGACTAGTGCAACACAGAAATCGTCCCGTCCCGTTACCAGAACATCTACATAACGCAAACATCACGTCGACTAGTCGACGAATTCAACTAGTCTATGGACTAGTCGATGAACGTTAATGGACGGTCTAGTTGCGTTAACTTTAAAATCGTGGACGACCCATCGCTAACCTTCACAGACATTCCTATTTATCATCATCATCATTTCAGCCGAAAGACCGCTAACGATGGGCCTCATAAGAAAGCTCAAAGTCACTAAGAGGGTGATAGAGTGGGCTACTTAAGCTTGGAGTTTCCTGCGGGATCGCAATAGAAATTATGCAATCTGCAAGAACTAAAGTCACCGACATAGCTCGAAGAATCGCCAGACTCATGTGGCAGTGGGCAAGGCACATCACTCGTAGAATTGACGGCCAATGGGGCCGAAAGGTACTTGAGTGACGTCCGCGGACCGGAAGATGCAGTGTAGGTAGGCCTCCAACAAGATGGAGCAACGTCCTGGTTTATGTTGCGGGAACGCGTTGGATGCGGATGGCGCGGGACCGATCTGTTTAACGAACCTTGGGAGAGGCCTATGTTCAGTAGCAGTCTATCCTATTTATAATATCAGTAATTTTGTTGTATCAACTAACATTATCATCAGACGTGATGGAATCCGAATTCACCGACGTGACCACTATCGCATCCGTGATGACTGTAATTGTGATCATTTGTTCCACGGTGGTCATGGTTATACCCTTGATAACTATCTGTTGTACCATGACGATGACTATTTTCTTCGGAGCTGAAGTCAGTAAGGTCAGTAACAGGCCATCCGTTAGCCCAGTAACTGATGTCATTATCGCTGTTGCTTCTATTCTGATTTGAGATTTGATGCCCATTGCTCTCTCTGGCTGCTTCGTTGTTGAAACGCTTGCAGTATAAGCAGCAGTATACCACCAAGCTGAATATTATCTGGAATTAGTTGAAAGAAAAATAATGTACAACAATGAATACTAGAACATGTTTTAGAAGAGAGTCCCCTAAGCCTTTAAGCCTTAGAGTCTAAGGTATGGTTCCGAAGATGCTGGCAGGGTTCCGCTTTGAATAGCTAAGCTACTGCTTTGTCCAAGATAGCTGCCAGCTCTTCGGACTCCTGTAACATCGACTAGCCTCTTTGTAATTTCTTTATGAAACCTCAAAACGCTAGGGGACCAAAAGTACAGAATATATAATAGTACTAACGTACAGAATGGACACGCTCCATCCCGCACCGATTCGAGTTACCCCACCCCTCAAGACGCAGATTGCCGGACCCCGCCGGAATCCAGAAGAGTGCGCGCGCGATGTATGTAGGCGTACGCGTGTACAGACGTCGTCGTGCTTATGTAGATTCAAGAACGCGTATTTGTACGTCGTGTCCGCCCTTTGCCAAAAGTCAAAAGATATTTTATCCAATTTAGCTTATGTTAAGCACTTATGAATATCGAAGAATCTTCCACCGTTTCCGAAAAACCCTGTTGAGATTGTGATAATCCGGTATAACCCTTATTTGGAGCCTAGGAAACTGAATTTGTTTGCTTTTGCTTTTTCGACATCTTCAAATGCTACCAGCAGGGCTGCACCATTGCAAAACCTAGTAACTCTCAAAAAAACAATTTTGCGATTTTTGCATATAACGTGGTTTCTTAGTAAGTGCCTACGGGATACAAAAACATTTAGAGGCCTATCTCGCCCAATTTCATAGATACGAGTACCTCCAAACCTAGTAAGTACACAAAAAACGGGCTTGACTATTTCAAAACCTAGTATGGCACAAAACTATTTCAAAAACCTAGTAGGTTTATTAGGTTTGATGTGGTCAAACGATAATCAATACGATCATTTCAAAAGCCAGCATGGTACTTAATTTTAGATAAAACATATAATCTTCTTCTTCTTCTTCTTCTTCAGCCCATAGCCACCCAATGCTGAGTGTAGGCATCCTGCATTTCTCGCCACTCATCTCGGTCCAGTGCTCTCCTCATCCAGCACCTACCCGCCACTTTGACCAGGTCGTCAGTCCACCTCATCTCCTGTCTGCCAACGTTTCTCCGCCCGGTTCTGGGTCTCCACTCCATCACAGCTTTCCCCCATCTTCCATCACTCCTGCGACATATGTGTCCAGCCCACTTCCACTTCCACTTTCAAACATGTAATATAAGAAATTAAACATAAATATGTATAAGTATCTGGATATTCGTCTTAATCTAGTTAACCAAGAAAGTATCACTTTTTGAACAAATATTGCAAAATTTTGTACGGCTGAGACGAAACATGTTGTTTCGCTCTCCTGTAAAATTAGATGAATGTCACGTACTATGTTTTGAAATGGTGCTTCTATGTAAATCGAAATGCACATGGAATAAACAACGCATTGAAAAACTTGTTAAATTAAAGTCGATATTAAAATTTTATATCAAATGGCGTTTTTAACGAGAGTGAGGTACATATAGTACCGAGATTAATGATTCATTTACAGTTTTTGTATTATTTTACAAGCTGTTGCCTGCGACTCCATCTGCGAAGAATAGGGGTTTAAAAAACAGCCTACCACCTATTCATAGCCCTGCCCAATGTAGACAAACAATTTCATAAAAATCGGTCAAGCCGTTGCGAAGGAGTTCGATAAAAAGCATTGTGATACGAGATGCAGTCAGACTCCAACGCTATTTTGTCTGAAATGTAATTTAACCGATTTATAAGTAGGTTAATTATATTGCAAGTGTAACAGGGCGAAGAAAAAGGATGACTTCGATAAAACTTGATTTAATAAAAAGCCATAAAAACAGACATACAGTTGCACAAATCACAAATTCACCAGCGACAATTTTTCTATCTCTCAGTGTTACCATAGATAATCTTAAATTACGAAAAGGGCAAGGGAAATCACCCTTCATGCCAGCGCGTAGGCGCGCGCACTTGACGGGCGCGGCGTGAGCGCGGCAGGTAGGGCGAACAATACCCGGCCGAGCCGTCAGATAGCGCTATACAAGTCATATCAGCATGGTTGTGCCATTATCTGTATTTTCTACCTATAGACAAACAAACCTTTCAGAAATTCCAATTACTGAACAATGTCGCACGGGACAGCCGTCTAGAACTAATTAATATGCATAATATCAATATGACAATAGTGATATGATAATTTGTGCAGTCTTGCCATACTTGGATACTGTTATTATTAGTTGCCCAGAATTTTTGTATCCTTCGGGTATTCCATACTTTCGGGAAAAATAGCGTAAAGAAAAAAAACTGGTACATTATTAATTAATTCAGTTGTTTTCATTTATAGCTATTTAGTTAATGAAAGGGCTTGATACATGGTAAGATTCATCAGTACAAACCGATCGAAACGTACGATGGATAGTATGTCAATATCGTCAAGAATTTACTTTTTTGGAAGACGATATCGGAACTCGCAACATAAACCCGTGCCTCTACCATGAGTTACACTAGTTTACAGTGACCGTACTCACTAGCGACGGCGTAAATGATTTGTATGGAGAATTGTGTACAGCGCCTCTAGCGGTCACTTACGGAAGTAGAATTCTCCATACAAATCATTTACGCCGTCGCTAGCGAGTACGGTCACTGTAAACTAGTGTAACTCATGGTAGAGGTACTGTGCTTTCGTGAGTGAGTATCGTATCGATGAATCGAGTTTGTATGGCTCATTGCGTTCAACGATTTTATTTTGTCTCATTCTTAACGAAAGCGTTTATTAATATTAAAGTTACTTGTGTTACATATACTATTAAAATTAACTGTATACCTTAACATGAGCTTAAATAAACGTTAATTATGGGGGATTATGTTCATTGCGAATAATGATAAAACAGCACCAAATAAATTAATTTATAGGGGACTTCAATATACAATAAAGTTTTATTTTGCGTGTGGTACAGAAGATTTATTAATTTATCATTAAAATATACCTTACATGTACAGTCAACTTTACCGTAAAAATATGGATGCATTCAACTTGCTCATATTTATGTTCTCTTATATCATCGCTCAAAGGTGTCAGTACATAATTATGAGATGATTAATTGATTGTACATAACGCATTCATCAATATTAAAAACTTACCAAAAAAGCAATCCACAGATAAATAGTAAGATCCATTTCACAATGTTTTCAATTAAACCTACGATGCACTTGTATTGACACTTCAGTAACAAATGATTCAGAGTTTACAACACGCTATTACTAAGTACCGTAGGGTACGTCCCCGTTCAGTTTATCAAAGTACTCATGGTACTTCCATCGATAGATACCGCAATACTGGGAACCAACAAACTGCACATTCAATTTCATTCACAATATAATGTTTCTACTCTAAATAGGTTAGTCGAGAGTTTATTTTATTTTCAATATCAACATCATCATCATTTCAGCCGAAAGACGTCCACTGCTGAACATAGGCCTCCCCCAAGGCTCGCTAAACAGATCGGTCCTACACCATCCGCATCCAACGCGTACCTGCAACCTTAACCAGGTCGTCGCTCCATGTTTTTGGAGGCCTGCGTCTTCTCCGTGGACGCCAATCGAGAACTTTTAGGCAACATCGGCCATCAGTTCTACGAGCGATGTGCCATGCCCACTGCCACTTGAGTCTTGCGAATCTTCGAGCTATTTATTTCGCGTTATTTTCTACACAAACATCAATATCCTGGTGGTGGCATCCTTCCGCCACCGCCCTACGCGACAACACTTCCATCCTCACCATCTGGATGGTTGGCAGTCTTCTACTGTGCGTTTTTCCAGAAATTTCCTGCCTCGCACAGCAAAGCTCTGGAATGAAGTACCTGCTGCGGTATTCCCGGACCGATATGACCTTCAAGCTTTCAAAAAAAGAGCGTACTCCTACCTAAAAGGCCGGCAACACACTTGTGACTCTTCTGGTGTCGCAGGTGTCCATGGGCGACGGTAATCGTTAACCATCAGGCGATCTGTCTGCTCGTTTGCCCCCTATACCATAAAAAAAACAGCCAGCTCGTCGCTCCATCTTGTTGAAGGCCTACCTACACCGCGACTTCTGGTCCGTGGACGCTACTCGAGGTTGCGGGATCGTGTTGGATGCAGATAACACGGGACCAGACAGATCTGGCGAGCCTAGGGGGAGGCTTATGTTCAGCAGTGGACGTCTTTCGGCTGAAATGATGATAACGATGATTATTTAGCATCAATGGATTTATGTGAATTCATATGGGAGTAAGAAGGCGTAGTAGGAAGCTTAGGAAGCCCCCCCAACAAGATGGATCGACGATGATCGATCTGGTGATCTGGTGGTGATAAATAAATACCTAAATAAAGGTAACCACTTGGATGCATGCAGCGCAGGATCCGATCCTTCTGAAACTCTTTGCAGGATACCTTTGTCCAGCAGTGGACGTGCTTTGGCTGATATGATGATGACTAACTTATTTCCTTTGTTCTGTGTCGGATATCCTCGTTGCGGATTCTATCTTTCAGAGAAACTCCGAGCATAGCTCGTTCCATAGCTCGCTCGCGATGGGCTGGTCATATCTGTCGAAGAACCGACAACCGGTAGGAGTAAACGAGTTCTTGAGTGGAGACCGCGTCTTGGCAAACGTAGTGTAGGACGCCCTCTGGCCAGGTGGAGTGACGATCTGCGAAAGGCTGCTGGTAAAAGCTGGATGCGTCTAGCCGAGGACAGGGCGCAATGGCGCTCATTGGGGGAGGCCTATGTCCAACAGTGGGCTGTTATAGGCTGATGATGATGATGATGAACTTATTTCGTCATCACTTCGCTATTATCGATTCCCGGTCATTACCACCAATACTATGGCTATTGTTGACTTCGTCGATGTCTTGCGCTTGATCTTGTGTCACCTTCGTTTTTTTGGCACGCATGTCTTCGCAACACTTCCATATGCAAGCTGCGATGATCTGCAGATAGAAATAGTTGAATATTATAGAAAAAAACAATGTTTTATTATAGACAGAATCAAATTGTTATCACAAAAATAACAAGGGAAATCCTACTAAACTTTGTGAGGATGTGATTTTATTAGATTATTCTATGTTTATTAGATGTTGCCGCGACTCTGTCCGCAAAAAATAGAGGTATAAAAATAGCTTATGACCCATTCTCAGAGAAAAAAAATCATATAAATTGCTCTATTTCGGAGGAGTTTGATAAACCATCGTGACACGAGATTTCTATATACGGGGTGAATCGAAATAGTGATACAAAACTAGTGTTTCTAACTCAGTAAATGCTAAACATTATAATGCACTAACTGATTTAACTTAATTAGTCTTATTTTATTTGAGGTGTCCATACATTGAGTTAGTGATTTCATGGCAACAAAGCATGTTCATAAACCTAGCTGTATAAAAAATAGCCAACGACCTTTTCTCAGACCTACCGAATACAGAGAAAAAAGTTTCGTAAAAATCGGTCAAGCCGTTTCGAAGGAGTTCGATAACAAACATCGTGACACGAGATTTTTATATATTAGATCAGTTTCTATGAACGAATTCATATCTATAGTAACACGACCGCGCGACACCGACAGCCACGCGCCGTGCTTAGCCGTGTAATACATAATCAGGATCAGCAAATACGAGTGAACCCGTCACAAAATAAAAGGCCCGTTTTGACAGTTCACGTCCATGAAATTCTCTATTTTTTACCGATCGAAATGTTCTGAAGTTATTACATTTTTCATTGATAGGTACAGTACAACGCACGTAAAAAGAGCTCCTGGCAACATACCTGCGCAGTGAGCGAAATACGGACCAAATTGGCGGTGAGCGGTGGAGGACGTAGGAGCGCGCGCGCGGCCGTCACGCCATTGGCTCGTTAGTTGACAGATGCGCAAACCATTGGCTTGTTAGTTGACAGATGCGCAAACGTATCCCCTCCACTAGCCACCCAGAGCTCTTTTTACTTGCGTTGACTTGTAAAGGTAACGCCACCAGAGTTGAGGCCATGCACACAACCACATCTCATGTAATGACAGCGGGATTTTGACGTTGTGTTGTCGTTAAGGAAAAAAATAAATCGATCAAGATTTTTTTAAGGCCGATTCGCACTTGGCCGGTTTTATTTATTTAAATACTAGTGTTAGACCAATTAATTACTGAATTTCACCAGCTTGGAGCTCACAAAAATATTAAACGAAAGAAAATTGATCTTTCGTAACATTGTATCATTTCAAAATACCTACAATATCAGTTTAAGTTAAATTTTCTAATCAGAACTTTAATCCAATGCACTTCACAATACATAATTTAAATCGAAAAAATACTCATGCAAACTTGAATCGATTTATCGTGAGTATCGAGTACAGAGTCGTATGGTGGTTACATCACCAGTTACGTCGAGAAGACAAATGTCAAAACGGGCCTTTTATTTTGTGACGAGTTTAGGTAAAAATGGCTAAACCCGATCTACATGGCACGGCTAAAACTTTTTAACAAAAAAATTAAACCGCCGAAAAAACTGAAAAGCAAAAAATAATACCTTTTTTGTTTGACCTTAATCTAGGTATCAGTTTGAAGTCGGTGCCTCAGCACGAGCCAGGAGGAGTGATAGAAGCCAATCAGGTAGACGATTATAGGTCCACTCCTCCTGGCTCGTGCTGAGGCACCGACTTCAAACTGGTACCTAGATTAAGGTCAAACAAAAAAGGTATTATTTTTTGCTTTTCAGTTTTTTCGGCGGTTTAATTTTTTTGTTAAAAAGCTTTTATTTTATACTTTTTTCCCATCCTTGGGATAATTTTTTTTCCAAATTTATACATAAAATACCATACCAACTTCAACCCTATCCAATAAAAAAGAATTATGAAAATCAGACTACTATGTAAAAAGTTAGTCCATCATCCCCTGTTTTCTTACCTTTAGGGTAAGAATATTATTTCCAAATTTAAATGGGACCACCCTCGAGGTATACGCTTTCCAATAAAAAAAGAATCATCAAAATCGGACTACTCTGTAAAAAGTTATGCGTAAAGTTATACATAAAAAAAAAAAAATATTTATATATACACGTCGACTTGAGAACCTCCTCCTTTTTGTTTTCGTCGGTTGAAAATACGAACAGTGCCAAGTTGCTCAACAATTAAAGTTATTGACCATACCCATACGGTGCTTTTGTTTAAAGAAAATATAGAGGATATTACCAGACCAAATGAATAAAACAATGTAAAAAACAAAATTCACTCACCACTATCGCAATTTTAGCCAGCAAAACGTAGTACCATATAGTATTCATGCTTTTTCCTGTTTGTTGGACTTATCTTCTAAAAGGAAAACACGTCTGTCTTATATTACGCGTAGAAATATACTGCAAACTGGTTCGGCTGATCGTTGGAGATACCGTTGAGATCATGCAAGCTTGGCATTTAAATTGCACACTGTGGAGTTTTTTTTGACTTCGTATTATTGTTTCGGTTAAGAAAAGCCGTGGTGGCCTAGCGGTTTGACCTATGGCTTTTCAAACAGAGGGTCGTGGGTTGAAATCCCGGCTCGCACCTATAAGTTTTTCGGAATTTATGCGCGAAATTACATTTGATTTGATATTTACCATGAGCTATCAATAATTAAATTAAAATAAGCAAAGGAAGAGCGGGTCGTCCTCACACAGGCACTGTAAACCTAAAGGGACTCCCCGGAAAATTGCATTTGTTAAAAGAAATAAAGATTTTTTTTTTATTATTTAAGGAGGGCTCCCTTACAAAAAACGTGATTATTTTTGCCGTTTTTATAGATAATTGCACGGAACCTTTCGTGCGCGAGTTCAACTCGCACTTGGCCGGTATTCTTTTATAGAGGTGGGGAGAGAGAGGGTCAAAAAGGAGGGGAGGGGGGTTTTGGTGAGGACAGTCATTCTTCTATACTCAAAAGTTGCGGTACTTAACTAAACGTTAACAAACCGAAATAATACATTAGTCAACATTTTAAAATTTGAATAATATTATTTATATTTTTTACGTATTAATAATAGTACCTGGGCGACCGAGCTCTGCTCGGGCAGAAACTTGGTACCAAGCGTTTTCCCAGAGATAAGACCAAGCTAGATCAATTTTTCATCCCCGAAAACCCCCAAATACCAAATTTCATTGAAATCGTTGGAACCGTTTCCGAGATCCTGATTATATACACCGGAGGGGTGTGGGGGGGGTGAGAGGGGGGAGGGGATGCGGGGGAGGGAGCGCGGGGGCATTAAAGGGAGGATGAAAATTTCATTGATTTTGCCGTAGGATGCACCGTTTTCAAGATATTTGACAAAAACACCGGAGGTTGGGTGAGTCAGGTTAAACTATCGTCCGTAAACCGACTTTACAGACAACCGGCTTTTCCTGTTCTGTGCTCCCAATAGGGAACGTGCACATAGACGGTGCTGCCAACTGGTGCCATAAGGGTGCCATCAATTTGAATGTTTTACCTTGATAAGTTTGTTTTACTGTCCGCATAGTGTCTCTTCTGTCGCATTAGTGCTGCCGCCTATAGTTACTGCACGTTCCCTATAATACTTTTTCTAACAAAAAAGTAACTTTTTCTCACAATAAAGTAACTTTTTCTCACAAAAGAAGAAACTTGACGTTTTCTCATTAAAAATAAACTTAAAAAAAAACTAAAAATCTTGGAAAAAAAACGTGGAATCGAACCGAGGTCGGCTGGATCCGCGACCACCCGATTTCTAATGTGCCATTATGATCTGCTCGAAGTTGGCGAAATTTAGCTTTATATTCTAATACAAACAAAAATAGCCGGAAAACACGAGTAAAAGCGATTTTCTGAAAATGAAACATAGCTCAGATCAGTTTTTCATCCCCGAAAACCCCCACATTCCAAATTTCATCGAAATCGTGGGAGCCATTTCCGGGATCCTGATTATATATATACATATATATATATATATATACATATATACATAATATACAAGAATTGCTCGTTTAAAGGTATTAGATTCCCATCTATTGAGAAAGGCAGTCATTTGTACTGTCAAACAAAATTAAAACCTATCAACATGCACAAAACAACCTAAAACACCTTTTTGAAATTACGTGATACAACCTACCCATGATAAAATACCTAAAAAGCCGGGAATCCGAAACTTATTGCCGATTATTATGCGACTAAACTAAAGAATACCTACCTCGATAATGCGACGCGTGAAAGACAATTACAAATTATTGTATTCGGCTGGCTAACCCGACGCCATACCTAAAGCGGTTCTCAAGAGGCGATTTTAGTTGATCAACTTAAATCGGTTCACAAATTGAACGACAATCGCTAATGAGAACATGTTTCAACCAACAAAAAGTTGATTCCCTCTCAACTTTTGGTGTGCGAGTCGGTTCAATTTGATGACGTCACCGTGCAAGTAACAACGTTTCGAACGTGAGAACGATCCGTTCAAGTTGAAGCAACTGCCCGTTCGGTCCGATTGTCGGTGCGACAATGAGAACGCAAATCGTATCGATTTTTCTTGATCAATTGAAAGTTGATCAACTAATATCACCTCGTGAAAACCCAGCAACTGTTGGTTGTTGTTGACAACTGAAGTTTGCGTTTATTTATTTAAGTAGGTACCTAAATATTTATAGCTTGATCTTATTCTCGAAAAGGGTGTGTTTTTAAGTTTTGACACTAAATCACTCAGTTACTTTATAAATATTGAGAAAAAAAAGCTTATAGAGTATAAAAATATTTAATCAGTGCCTCCTCCACCGCCGCCGCTATCACAACCTCCACTATCAAAACCTCCGCTATCACAACCGCCTCCAGTATCACCTCCACCGGAGTCCCACCCACCAGTATCACCGCCATCCCCAGCTCCAACGTCAATGTTGGTATCATTATTGTAGAAGTGCGTGTCATTAGTGTCAAAGTCTCTTCGTTTCTTGTTTTTGTTTTTCAAGCTATCGCTACAGCAACAGCATTGAACGATTGCCACTATGAACTGAAAAAGAAATAGCAAAATGAGATTTAACCAACCGTTAATCCGAGTAACCTAAGGCGCAAGCCACACAGAAGAGACGTGGGACGGGGGCGCGTCGTAGTCCGCGTCGTTAGTCCACAGGCCGCGTCTCCGCCCCGTCTCTTCTGTCTGCATTGGATCGCGACGCTTCTATACATTTAGTATGAAACCTGAGTCAAGGGGCGCCGTGACTGTGACGCGCTCCCGACCCACGTCTCTTCTATGTGATTTGCACCTAACAGAATCCTTATAATGATCAATCGTGCGACTGCCTGTCGTGTATCATCATCATCCCCTATATGTCCCACTGCTGGGCTGATTCCTCTCAGAATGAGAGTACTTGGAGCCTAGTTCCCGCGCAGGTCCAGAGCGGATTGGAAAATTCACACACACCATTTAATTTCTTTGCAGATGCTTCGCTGGTTTCCTCGCGATGTTACCCTTTACCGTAAAGCGGTTCATTTGCATAATTCATCATTTCCTATTATACCTAACTCTTCTTTTAGAAGCAAATGTATAAAGCCCTACAGGATAACCGTTTCAAAATTTCTGAAGAGTAATTAATGGTTTTTGAGAAAAAAATAGTTATATGAAATGATGAATTATGCGAAAAAAATTTATGCCAAAAGACTGGACATAACGCTCATAGTTATATTATATTCGATTCAGCTGTAGCTGTTATAGATACTTGATACTTGGCAGATATCATCTTTTAGGATTATAAAGAAGCAATGATTTTACGAATTTGCATTGGTTAGAGTTATTTTATCTAGTCGTGGACGAAGTCGCTAGCAAAAGCTAGTATTACAAAGAAACACTTTATTTCCAACGTTTCTATTCACTCAAACTACAAATATATTAGCAGATCAAATAAAACTTACCATGCCAGCAAGAAAAGTTATGGCGGCACCAATTATCAATTTCCCAAACCAAGGGATCTGGTCTAGCATTTTTGATATCTAAAAATCACTAACTAAATCAACAGTTTTTTTTTGAACGATAAACACACGCACATTAGCTTTTAACGAGTTTTATGTCAGCTCATTTTAATTCGATTTTGTTTAGGTTAAACTTAAAAACAACGAGAATATGTAAAGGTATTAAACAGTGGAGAATACTATTTGGCGGCGCGTGCGGCCGATGAATGACTTTAAAAGTAAACAGTGTCATGAGTATATTGAAATAAACTGAGACACACTATAAACTACGTAGTAGTTATGGAGAATAGCCATCTGTCCCTTTCGCATACGCATATCCGCCAGAAAGAGACATGTTGTGTCCCGCTACGTGCGAGACGCTGGTAGGTTTTCCTCGTGCATGACAGAACCAGGCTGTTATACATAGTTTCGTATAGTATACTTTGATAGCTAATATCATTCAATGGGACAATTCATCCGCATTTTAAGTACAGGAGGGATAGCTTAAAAAAATAATTAGGAAGAAAAATCTAATACATATTTAAAATATTATCGTACTCCTCTTAAGCGGCTTGACCGATTTTTATGAAATAGTTCTCTGTATTCGGTAGGTCTGAGAATAGGTCGCAGGCAATTTTTGTACCTCTATTCTTCGCAGACGGAGTCGCGGGCAACAGCTAGTTCCAATATATTACATTTTAAAACACTACACACACTACATTTTTAAATTATCAACACTATGCTCACATAAATAAATAAAACATAAATAAATAAATATTAGCGGACAATCTTACACAAATCGACCTAGTCCCAAACTAAGCACAGCTTGTAGTATGGGTACTAGACGATAATAAACATACTTTATATAGATAAATAAATACTTAAATACATAGAAAACATCCATAACTCAGGAACAAATATTCATGCTCATCACACAAATAAATGCCCTTACCGGGATTCGAACCCAGGACCTCTTGCTTCGTAGGCAGGGTCACTACCAACTAGGCTAAAGCGGTCGTTAAACACACACACACATATCTGATGATTATAACTGGTAAAGTCCATGAATGGTAGGCTATAAGGCATTCAATCTTTGCTGTCGATTACTGGGGAACTACTGTGGTTAACATGTCCATAATTTGGTGCCGTCACCCTACGTGTTCGAAAAATTAGAAATTGGAATATTGAAAAAAATGGTTGTCATATTTCGAACATGACCTACGCAATCGATATCCAAATAGAAAAATGTAAGTTTTAGTTTTCAAAATGACCGGGTTCGATTCCCGAACTGAATACAAGTTTTTTTTTATTTATTGAATCAAGCGCTACTTTGCGGAGGTCCATATTAATAAACTGAAAAAATTACTTTGCTTACAAGTAACCAAATGAAAGCCAAGTAATTGTTTCAATTCATTTTTAGGGTTCCGTACCCAAAGGGTAAAGACGGGACCCTATTACTGAGGCTCCGTTATCCGTCCGTCTGTCTGTCTGTCCGTCCACCCGTCCGTCTGTCAGCAGGCTGTATCTCAGAAACCGTGATGTTCTTCACCATTGAATTTCTCCGCAGGCGTGTGCAGATTTCCTCACGAAGCTTTGTATTTTTTTCCTTTTGTTCTCTTACATAAAAGGGCCATTCTACTTTTAAGTAACCATAAATCTTTTGTGGAATATAAGGCATACCTGGTGATTTTTTCAAGTGTAAATAACTTATATACAAACTGAAACACCTAAATTTAATGTTTTAAAGCAATAAAACTATAAATTCAAAGAAATTTTGTGGAAAAAATTGGTAACTCAGCGGAAAATACATCAATTTCCATACAAATGGCAGGGACATGCATGTCCACTGCGTTACCTACTTTATAGATAATAATGATTACTTTTATACGTAGTGATAATTTTAAATGTAAGCTTAATTATGTGCGCATTTAAATCTTAAATGATTTAAACCGAGCACTTAACCTTTTTTGTAAAAAAAAATATTTGAAGAGCACAGTACAAAAAATTACTGGTTAACGAAAAGTAGAATGGCCCAAAAACTAGTCGTATTGGACAGAGGGAGGGTGAAGACTGATTCTTATTTTTTCTTATATAGAGGAGGGGGAGAGAGGGTCAAAAAGGGAGGAGAGGGGGGTTTGGGCGAGGAAAGTCGTTCTTCTAAACTAAAAAGTAGCGGTAGATGCAGTCAAGTGTAAAAATATGGGTGCACACAACTTGCTCATAAATATGTCCCATAGCTCTTATGTCGTCGAATTAAGGTATATACGATGGGAGGATTAAATCGATACTTATTTTTGCACTTGACCGTACTTAACTAAACGTTAACGAACCGAAATAATAAATCAGTCAACTTTTTAAAATTTGAATATTTTTATTTGTATTTGTTGTATTTTTTATGTATAATAATATTCTGTCTGTCAAACAAAAATTTAAACCTATCAGCATGCACAAAACAGCCTAAAACACATTTTTGAAATTACGTGACACAACCTTCCCATGATAAAAAGCCGGGAATCCGAAACTTACTGCCGATTATTATGCGACTAAATCAAAGAGTGAAAGTCAACTACATATACGGTAAACTGAGTTTACTTTCTTTAGGAAATTTTGGCGCTACTTTGATAGATTTAAAATGGTTAAGTATAAAAACGGAAATATTCATAGTTCGATTGAGCAAATGGCGTTGAAAGTTAGGTAATTTATCAAGTTAGTTATTTCACTGCCACAGATGGTCTAAAAAAATAAGGACACGGCGTAAAAACTGTTTTCCAAAGTAGCCCCTGTATTTTAAAGTAACCCCGTTTTACAGTATTGCATTCGGCTAGTTAATCCGATGCCATAGACAGTTGCAGTTTGTGTTCATTTAGTTAAATACCTAAACCTCGGAAAAGATGTGTTATGAGTTTAAACGCTCGATCACTCAGTTACTTTATTTAAACATTAAGAATAAAACGGCAAATGATTATAAAAATATTTAATCAATGCCTCCTCCACCGCCGCTATCACAACCTCCGCTATCACAGCCTCCGCTATCACAACCTCCACTATCATAACCTCCGCTATCACAACCGCCTCCCGTATCACCTCCACCGGAGTCCCATCCTCCAGTATCACCGCCATCCCCACCTCCAACGTCAATGGTGGTATCTGGTATTTCCATCTGATAGGAATGTATTCCGTCATTATTGTAGAAGTCCGTTACATTAGTGTCAAAGTCAAAGCCTCTTTCTTTCTTGTTGTTGTTGTCCAAGCTATCGCTACAGCAACAGCATCGACCGATAGCCACTAAGAACTGAAAAAGAAATAGCAAAATTAGATTTAACCAACCGTAAATCCGAATGACCTAAGGCGTAAGACATACACTACAGAAGAGACGTGGGACGGGGGCGCGTCGCATTCCGCATCGTTAGTCCACAGGCCGCGTCTCCGCCCCGTCTCTTCTGTCTGCTTTGGATCGCGACGCTTCTATACATTTAGTATAAAAACTGATTCAACAGGCGCCACGACTGCGACGCGCCCCCGTCCCACGTTTCTTCTGTGTGGTTTGGTCCTAACAGAACCGTTATAATTATTATGATCAATCGTGCGACTATCTGTCATATCATCATCATCCCCTAATACGTTCCACCTGCTGGGCTGATTCCTTTCAGAATGAGAGTACTTTCATTGTACTCTCTTTGGATTGGGAAATTCACATTCACCATTTAATTTAAGCGGTTCATTTGCATAATTTCATAATTTCCTATACCTATCTATATTTTTTAGAAATAAACGTATAAAGTCGCTCTTATAGGGGAGACCGAGGACAGTTGACACAGAGGAGAGTAGAAACAACGTCGATTTTTGAGAACTTATTAACTGCTAGAGAGCTCGCAATAGCGCGCGTTTTTTAGTTCAAGTCTCGAGCTATCAAACGCGCGCTATTGCGAGCTCGCTAGCAGTTAATAAGTTCTAAAAAATCGACTTTGTGTCTACTCTCCTCTGTGTCAACTGTCCTCGGTCTCCCCTAACTGATGGCCGATGGGGCAAAAAGGTTCTCGAGTGGCGTCCGCGGAACGGAAGACGCAGTGTAGGTAGGCCTCCAACAAAAAGGAGGGACGACCTGGTTAAGGTTGCGGGATCGCGTTGGATGCGGATGGCACGGTACTGATCTATTTGGCGAGCCTTGGTGGGAGGCCTATATTCAGAAGTGGACATATTAACCGTTTCAAAATTTCGAATTATGCGTATCAATTTTATGCCAAAAGACTGGACATAAAGCTCATGGTTCTATTCGATTCAACAGTAGCTGTTACAGATACCTGATACTTCATCATCAACATCATCATTTCAGGACGTCCATTGCTGGACATAGGCCTCCCTCATTGATGCCCAATCATTACGATTGGAAGCGACTTGCATCCACCCTGAGCCTGCGGCCTTCACCAAATCGTCCGTCCATCTCGTTGGTGGACGTCCCACGCTGCGCTTGGGGCACTTGATACTTGGGGTCATCTTTCTAGGTACTTGACAAATACATTTTAGAAATATAAAGGTGGAATGAGAAAGATTTTCCAAATTCGCATAAGTTAGTGAACGGGAGGTTGTCTGTTAAATTTAGTAGGTAAAACGCGGACGAAGTCGCTGGCTAAAGCTAACATTACAATGAAGCACTATATTTCCAACGTTTCTTTTCACTCCATAAACAACAAAATATATATTACCAGTTCAAATAAAACTTACCATGCCAACAAAAAAAGTTATGGAGCCACCAAGTATCAATATTACAAACCAAGGGATTTGGGCTGGCATGTTTGAAATCTAAAAATCACTAACTTAATCAACAGTCTTTTTTGAAACGATAAACACACACATATTAGCTTTTAACGAGTTTTATGTCAGCTCATTTCAATTAGATTATGTTTAGATTAAACTTAAAAACAACGAGAATATGTAAAGGTATTAAACAGAGAGAATACTATTTAACGGCACGTGCGGCCGATGAATGACTTTTAAAGTAAACAGTGTTATGAGTATATTGAAATCAACAGAGAAATACTACGACCTACGTAGTATTTATGACGGAGAGACATCTGTCCCTTTCGCACACGCATGTCCGCTAGAAAGGGATTTAGTTGTGTCCCGCTACGTGCGAGACGCAGGTAGGGTTTTCCTCGTGGAAATTGCTGTTGGCAAAACCAGACTGTTTAACATTTAGGGCCGGCGCCCACTGACGGCATGGCACGGCGTGGCATTTTATTACTATCAAGTTATTTTGAATCTTATTTCAATGAGTTTAGAATTCATGTTACTTTATTGGTTATGCGTTGCGTCATCCCTCATCGGCATCGGCATCGTGGTATCGAAATTAAGAAACATGAATTCTAAATTCTTTAAAATAAGATTCAAAATAAGTTGATAGTAATAAAATGCCACGCCATGCCATGCCGTCAGTAGGCGCCGGCCCTTTGATATAGTATAGTTTGATACTTCTCAATGACTTTCTTGCACAAATTCAAGATTGGTGTTTGATGATAGCTGGCATTATTTATTGCAGAAAATATGCAACTGCTGCAATATGCATACTTAGTTAATACCTAACAGCCCGGCTACGACTTCTCGCGACCGTTGGCAGCGGCGAGCGTTTTATCAGTACATTGCGTGTTCCGCTAGATAATCACTGTGCGACGAGCAGCTCCTCCGCGCAATGAATGAAGAAAACGCTCATCACTGCCCCCTGTCGCGCAAAGTCGTGGGCGGGGCCGTAAAAGAGTCATCAAATGATAACTACATACCTATTTACAGAAATACCACTGCGTATGCTCATGGATCTATTAGCTAAGAAATTCCCGGTGATGTTGCTACAATACTCTCAATCACTTAGTATTCTTTTGGCTTTGAACTTTAATACGTTGTCTTAAATCCGCCTTTTGCTTATTAACTTGTGACAACGCAATACAAGGTTAATAATGCTCATTTTGCATCAGGATCAACTTGTACATAATCATCATATTCTTCATCCTAGCATATAAAAATTCCAGCACAGGCCTACTCTCAGAAAAACAACTTTTTTTATAATTATATGATATAGGGAAAACGAGCAAGAGAGTCAATCGATGGAAAGCAATCACCACCGCCCATGGTTACTGGAGAGTGGATGGGAACTTATAGCAAAAAATAATCAAGAATAAATCAGCAACCTTTGAGTTTTTCGGAATTTATGTGGTGAAACTATACATATATTTTAAATTTATAATGAGCTTTACGGTGATGAAAAGAGATTTATAATGAGCTTTACGGTGATGAAAAGAGATTGTGAGGAAATCTACACACTTTTGTGAAGAAATTCAAGGATATATGAAGTTCCCAATATATGTGCGGGGGAGGGGGGGGGCGGGGGAGGGGGTTCAGGGGGTTTCAAAGGGGGGATGAAAATTTCATTGATTTTGCCGTAGGATGCACCGTTTTCAAGATATTTGACAAAAACAGGGGGTGAGAGGGGACTGCACGTTCCCTATAATACTTTTTCTCACAAAAAAGTACCTTTCTCTCACAAAAGAAGAAACTTGATGTTTTCTCATGAAAAATAAACTTAAAAAAAAACTAAAAATCTTGAAAAAAAACGTGGAATCGAACCGAGGTCGGCTGGATCCGCGACCACCCGATTTCTAATGTGCCATTATGATATGCTCGAAGTCGGCGAAATTTAGCTTTATATTCTAATGCAAACAAAAATAGCCGGAAAACACGAGTAAAAGCGATTTTCTGAAAATGAAACATAGCTAGATCAGTTTTTCATCCCCGAAAACCCCCACATACCAAATTTCATCGAAATCGTTGGAGCCGTTTCCGAGATCCTGATTATATATATACATATATACAAGAATTGCTCGTTTAAAGGTATTAGATTAGATAAACATCTGTCTCTCTCTCTCTCTCTCTCTCTCTCCCTCCCATCCCACCCCATCCTATCCAGTTCATTATTTACGTAATTTTTTTATGACAAATGATGGCCAATTAACTACCTAATATATAAAAATCTCATGTCACGGTGTTTGTTATCGAACTCCTCCGAAAAGGCTTGATCGATTGATTTTTATCAAAAAAAAAAACTCTCTATTGGTATCTGAGAATAGTTCTTAGGCTATTTTTGTACCCCTATTCTTCGCAGACGGAGTTGTGGGCAACAGCCAGTTTCTTTGTAAATATCTCCACTTACCATTCGAAAGCGGTGAATATTAAAACGTAACTTGAGAGAGGCAACAGGTAACCCTCGCGCAGGCAGCTTTCTCGCACAAAGACTTGCTATAGCAATTCAACGTGGGAATGCTGCCTGCGTGATGGGCACCTTACCTAAGGGTCGAAATTTAGATGGTAATTTTTAGTTTTTAATTTTTGTTTTCATATTTTAAGTTAGTTTTAATTATGTTAATTTTATACTTAGTCCCTGTTTTTATACCTACTTTTATTGTTAATTATTGTTAGTTTAACATTTGGTAGCATAGCATACGGTTGTGGTAACTCCGAGGATGAGCTCTGGTTGAGTTCGAAACGCGTCAGTGTAGCTTGGTGGTGGTGATAGTTGTGTTTATGTGATTTGTGTGTGTTCGTACAGTGTGGAGGTGGAGGAACTGCATGAACACACATTTCTTGCATAAACGTAACTATTGTAAGGTCGCGGGTGAGCAAAGTAATTGTTTTAGTTCATTAATATGGACCTCCGCAAAGTAACGCCTGATTCAATAAATTATATTTTGTCATTGGTCAATGTAACAATTGAGGATATTGTAATTAGGTAAATAATTTTGCAACTTAGTTACGTTGGCCTTTGACAGTTAATCTACTGAGTCAGAAACTAACCGCATTCGACGATTTATCTAAAACTGGCTATTGTTCGCGACTTTGTTTGCAAACAATTCATTAATAACGCCCGTGAGAACCAAGCAATATTCCGGGATAGGGAACATTGTTCGTAGAACTGGTAGCCGATGGGGCCAAATGGTCCTCGAATGGTGTATACGGGCCGAAAGACGCAGTGTAGGTAGACCTCCAACAAGATAGAGCAACATCCTGAGGCTGTATTGTCTAATGCATGAACGATTGCTATCGCATTCACCTTTTCTTTCGGTCAAACGGTATTGGATGTTGACAAAAGGAGATGGTAAAAGCGACAGTTATCCTCCACACGTTAGACAATTATGGCCTCTGGTTAACGTTGCGGGAAGGCGTTGGATGTGGATGGTGCGTGATTGGTCTGGTTTGCGAACCTTGGGAGAGACCTATGTTCAGCAGTGGACGTCTTTCGACTGAAACGATGTTGATGACGGGGGTTTAAAACGTGATCATGTTTCAGGCATTTTACGAGGTCTATGGCTCCACAAGTTTATCAGTGTTATCGATACGTATTAATGCAATTTCATGAGGTATTTGTTATAACTGATTATCAAAGAAAATAATCAATACCATAATCAGTATAATTTGTATAGATAAAATTAATTCTGTAAGCCGTCTAGAGATTATTTGTGAACATTCAGTTCTGGATAGCCACGATGGCGGTCCCCAAATCGTTATCAATTTTCTGTGTTATATTTGTTTCCTTGGTTAATGCTGGGAAGCATGATATCTACTCCGGGTATGTTATCCATTTCTATATTTAACTAGTTTTCTTATTTTATTATAATTTTGTCGGTAATTTTGATATTTACTTCTGCAAGCAACATACATAGTTCCAGTTTAATAATAAGAGAACATTTCGAAGGGTTTGCTTCTTTCGCACCAAGAAAAGAAGGTTTGAAAGACAAAGCAAAATTACCTTACCTACAACTTTTTACAAAGAATTTTTTTATCATGATCACTAATCTAGGCGCCAGGCAATAGCGCTTGCGCTGTTGTATTTCAGTGTAAAAAAACCGATGATTTCACTGGTATATGAGTTATTCTTCTCCGTATCTTAACCCTCTAAGGCCTGCTTGCGCGTATTAAGTTTAAAACTGTCGTTAATTTTGGATAAGGGTTGACAGTAATTAACACCAGGTTAACAATTAACTCGAAGTAACTTATTCCAAACTGGTCCGTCCGGGATAGCCCACCTTAGCTAACAACGCACCTGCGATCTAGTATTAAGGGTGTCCGTGTGTGGTAGTGGTTGTAGGATTACTAGAATTGCCAGTTTTACCGTTAATATTCTCTAGCTACACAGCCCATGGAGTGAAGCTGACATCCCAGTCGCACCTGGAGCTCCTGGCAGAACTGAGCGAGTCTTTGAACCTGGACGAGTGGCAGCATGGCGCCGTTGGCCAGAGAGACGCTCTTTACATGGTCTCTCCAGAGAACAAGGACAAGTTCCTCGAAGAGCTGGAGAAGAACAATGTGGAGAACTATTTGCACCTCGAGGATGTGGCTACGTGAGTAATTTAATACTGTGGCCTTAGTGACGGTTGCATGGTTGTGGGTAAGTTGTCTTTTATTGTGGTGTTTTAAAAAGGAGGCCTTTGTTCAACAGTGGGAGTCTTCTAGTTGCCGATGATGGAATTTGTGTCTCTTTTTTTTTGTATTGCTGGTTATCTACTCTGTAGGAGGCCAAATAACCAACGTAACGTTACCAGATTCGTAATTTCGAACTGAGGACTCTCACGCCCACAAATCTTAAAATAAGACGAATAGATATGAAGGTTTAAGATATGTTTATCTTCTTAGCTTAGTCTGTAATGTATACCTGCTTGAGTTAAATGTATAAAAAAAAATTATTGCAGCGATTGTACTTCTCAGAAAGAATAACACTTTAGTTTACCATTTTTTTAATGTTATAGTGTCTTGCTGCTGGGCAAAGACTTCCCCTCTTGGCCTCTCCACAGCTCCTGGTTAATTATTTCGCACAGGCTATTGTGACTTCAGTTGGATTTGTTAGTTATAATAATTCAATTGTTTTTGTTTTATATTTCCAGAGCTCTAGAAGAACATGATGCCGTAGTGGCTAGATATCAACAGAGCAGGTCTTCAAGGATGGTTTTTGAGAATTATCCGCGTTACGCTGAGGTAAGTAAATACAGAGTTATTAAGAGAGGCCAGACTTTATTTACTCTGAACGAGAAATAACCTAACATTTTACTTAGGTCGGCTTTTACTTTGAAATAAACTTTTAAGACATTGTTACGATCCGATCGCGTGGATTTAAAGACTTAAATTTTTGTGGTTGCTAGAAAACATAGTCCTAAGTGTTACAGGTTCTTTTTTTCTTCCTGCTGGGACACAACAGGATAGACAGAAACTAGATAGAGAGAAATAAGTTATGATGTAAAAATCTGAACTCGTATAATATGCAACAGTATACGTTTTTTTTAGGTCGATGCCTACTTGGAAAGGATAGCAGCTGAATACCCAGACATCGTCACTCTGGTACATGCTGGTAACAGTTTTGAAAACAGGGCCATCAAGTACTTGAAGGTACGGTTTTGGTTTATTTTAGGTGTATTTTGGCCTTGCCTGAGCTGTCTCCATTTTACCAGTCATCACTCATTGTTATCGTCTACTCTGCTGACATCTTACCCTAATCATGCACTTAGTTATGTACAATCAGAAGACTAACCCTAGTTGTTTATTTGCAATGGTCATTGCATGCGTTGGCATAAGGAAATCAATAATCATCATCCATTGTTTCCGTAGATGCATACGCGGCAATTACACTACTTCGTTCGTTATGTTGCAAAGAAAACTTGGCTGGCATGTATTTGGTTGGTGTGTGTGATTGAATGTACAGAGTTTTTACAAGGCAGCCTGCTAGATGTTAGATTTTAAACTGCGACAATGTAAAAAATACGATGACTATCTATAATGACTATCAATTAGCTACTACTATAATACTTGGTTTGAAGACGATGTTCCATGGCTGTCGCAGTCTAAAATCAAACATCTAGCAAGCTGCCTTGTGAAAACCCTATACATTCAATCACACACAACCAACCAAATATATATGCCAGCCAAGTTTTCTCTTCATAAACGTTATAGGAGACAAGTGTCTCTGAGTCTATAACAATTCAAAATATGGTATCGCTGACTCCAGAGGCCGAATTGTCTAACGCGCGAACACTTGCCTTCGCTTTCACCATCTCTTTCTGTCACCGTCTTATACTGTTTGACAGAAAGAAATAGTGAATTCGAATGCAAGCGTCAGCGAGTTAGACAGATTACAGGAGTATTCACACAGGAACCTGGCTATCACCCTACCTTATCAAAGTATTCAAATCATTCTCCTTTCAGATATCGACCACCAACTTTACGGACACCTCCAAGCCCATCTACTACATGGATGCCATGATCCATGCCCGTGAATGGGTCACCACTCCCGTGGCTCTCTACAGCATCCATCGTCTGGTTGAGGACTTGCGCGAACAGGACCGAGATCTACTCGAGACTATCGACTGGATCATCCATCCCATAGTGAACCCTGACGGCTATGAATACACGCATACCACTGTGAGTAATGAAGAGAATCATCCTGGCCTACATACGTCGCATCACAAGGCATGTCTTCTCCTAAAATGAGAAGGGTTAGGTCGTTGTTTCTACGTGAACCCAGTGCGGATTGAGTAATTCACAATTGCATTTCGTCGCAGGTATGTGCAGATTCCCTTACGATGTTTTCCTTCATCGTAAAGCTAATGGTAGATTTCAATTGTATTTTGCACATAAATTCCGAAAAACTCGGAGTCAAACAACTAGGCCACTACGACTACTTTAGAACGTTCTTTTCAAAGGTAATTTCAGACGTCTGAGCGTGCTTATTGTCAGTTTCCTTTCAAATTCATCTATTAAAATTCACGAGCTATACTAAAAGAACAACCGAATGTGATTGATTGGAGTCACGCTGTTAAAGCCACATAAACCAATCAGCAGCTTTAGTGGTGAACATAAAGATAACACCGTTGATTTTATGCGGTGACTGGGCAGTCCCAGTCCACCAAGGGTTTGTTTTCAGTGATAGCAAGAAAGGTCTTCAAAATCTCAAGCACCTAGTTGATTAAGTCCGGCCTTCGACTAAATTTCTAAGTAAATCTTTTAATTTCCTTGAATGTACCAGGTCCGTCTGTGGCGTCGCACGCGTTCCTACTACCCCGAAGTCAGCGAAACTTGCTGGGGAATCGACGGCAATCGCAACTTCGACGTCTCCTTCAACACCGTCGGCGTCTCCTCCAACCCTTGCTCTGACATTTACCCTGGCCACGAACCATTCTCCGAAGTCGAGACCCGTATCGTGAGGGATATCATCCATGAACACTTGGACCGAATGCAACTTTACATGAACATCCATAGTCATGGTAACTGGGTGTTATATGGCTTTGGAAACACGTCTTTGCCTACAAATGTGGCCCAAGTTCACCATGTTGGAGCAACCATGGGTGCTGAGATGGATGCTGTCAAGCTTCCTGAAGCAGGTTTCTATCTGGTTGGGAACAGTGCGCTGATTCTATATGCCACGTCGGGCAGTGCTCAAGATTACGGACAGGTATGGTTTTGATTTACCTATGACAGTTTTTAATGATTCTATTTCATATTTTTTTGCGTCTCTAATATTAAAAGTAATCATGATCTACATGTAGCAAATATTTATGTGTAATATTTATCTCTATCAATTGCATGTTAAATTGACAAATACCAAACATTTCAACTCCCGAAGGCAACGCTGGTTGGCTATATTCATTCGTATGGTAGCATTATCTGCATAATATTTTGAGCCTTTATTGTACAAATAAATACTCGTATAATGTACGTTATCATGGCGTCAAAAATATCTATGTATACAACTCTATGCCACTAACCATAAGGTTGGTGTTTGCATATATTTGACGCAATGACAGTATATATATTTATGCCTTGTAACGTGTATTTTATTCGGGACTTTACAAACCATTTATAGATTGATTGTACTTTTATGGTTTTATAGGTCATTTTTTAGTAATCTGTAACAATTGAGATCTTTACACAAGTTTTTTTGAAATCGTTTGCAATCAACACATTCTTGCAAAGCTTCTGACCATCTGACTGTTTGTCTAATTAACCCCCGATTCAAAAAGATGGGTGTTATAAGTTTGACCGCTACGTGTGTGTGTCTGTCTGTCTGTGGCATCATAGCTCTTAAACGGGTGAACCGATTTGAATGCGGTTTTTTTTTTATTAATAAGCAGGTTTCTTGGTGGAAGCTCAAAAAATAGCCAATATTAAATACGTATCCCAATCTAAAAATATTTGTAAAGCTTCTTGGGACATCATTAAAGACACGACTAAGAATAAGCCTATTTACTCTACTATTGAGAAATTAGTAATTGATGATAAAATTTTAATAAACCCTTCTGATATCGCAAATGCTTTTAATAATTTTTATTTAAATACGACATACAATAATATAAATAATGGAAAACCTGACTTCTCCCACATAATTTCAAATCATAATAATTTGTTTTTAGTTCCTACTGATGAATACGAGATAATCAAAATAATAAACTCATTAAAATCTACTAGATCTACTGGTTACGATGAAATCCAAATACATGTTTTAAAGTTATGTAAATTTGAAATCGCCCATGTGTTAAGTTATTTGGTTAATCTTTCTTTTGCAAATGGTGTTTTTCCTGAGCAATTGAAGAAGTCCCTTGTTAAACCGCTTTTTAAAAAAGGGAACAGAGAAAGTTTGCAAAATCATAGACCAATCTCCTTAATACCTGTCATGTCAAAAATATTCGAAAAGGCAATGCATACAAGACTATCGTCATTTCTAAATAAATTTTCAATAATAAAACCGGAACAGTTCGGCTTCCAGAAAGGGAAATCAACATCCCTAGCTGCATTCTGCCTGACAAACAACATCTTAAGTAATATGAATCAAAAAATTCCGGTAACTGCAGTGTTCTTTGATATGAGCCGGGCTTTCGACTTTGTATCACATGAACTACTCCTGGCTAAATGCGAGTTCTATGGTATAAGAGGTATAGCGAATGATTGGCTCAGGCACTACTTGCAAGCTAGAACCCAGTTTGTTGAAGTATCCAAAATAAACTGTGACAAGGTAGAAACTAAGTATACCTCGCTCACTAAAATAAATCGGGTTGGTGTACCCCAAGGAAGTATTTTGGGTCCATTATTATTTTTATTAATGACCTTCCAAACATAACGAAATATGATTGTACACTGTTTGCAGATGATTTGTCAATCGTAATACCATGTCATAATGTTAGGACCTACAATGAGGACATAAACCTGACAGTTATGGATATTGTTACATGGCTTACCAAAAATAATTTAAACATAAACACTGACAAAACTACATACATACAGTTTATCAATAAGAATGCACGTAAACACTCTCTGTGTATTACACTTGCGGGTGAAATGATCTGTGAATCCAATCAGACAACATTTTTGGGTATGTGTCTAGATGACAAATGCTCTTGGAATGAACACATAATGAAAGTGTGCAATAAAGTAAACTCTTTTGCGTACGCACTATGGCGACTCCCAAAAGTAGCATCTAAGGGAATGGCAATCCAGGCGTACCATGGCTATATTTGCTCACAACTCCGCTACGGTATTCTCCTATGGGGTAATTCATGCGAAGCAAAACGGGTGTTGATAGCACAAAAACAATGCATCAGAGCTATTTGCAACGTTGATAGTTTTGCCTCGTGTAGGCCACTGTTCAGAGAATTAGGATTGCTCACGGTGCCATGCATGTACATATACGAGGTCTGTTTATTTACTAAAGCACACTACTCGATTTTTAAAACAAAAAAAGACATCTGTAAATTTAACACACGATACCCAAGCAGACTCGTGATACCTGCCAAAAATACGAAGTTGTATGGTCGGAACACATATTGCATGTCAATTAAAATCTATAATTGTTTGGGAAATGACATAAAGGATTTACCTCTGAACATATTTAAAAGTAGGCTTAAGAAATGGTTAGTAAAAGAATGTTTTTACTCTATAAACGAATATTTTGATTATTTTAAATAGATATTATAACTTGTAAATTGTTTTAAATATTATTAATTGACTTATTTATTGATTGTTGCAAATTATGACATTGTTTTATTTATTTATTTTTTCTTTGGATTGGGTTGATTTATGTAAGATTGTCCTCTATATTATTATTATTATTTTGTACATGTAGGTTTTAATTAGAATTCACCTATTGGAAAAAATGTTTGCGTGCCAGCTCCTGGTTAAATGTGTGAAACGTTTGTAACTAAATAACATTGCCATCTTTTATGTACCACATTTTATGCGAAATAAACGTATTATTATTATTATTATTATTATTATTATTATTATTATGGTTCTTAGATATGTTTTGTTAGCCGCGGAAGGAATCTTAGACGTAAATTGGGCATTTACTTTATGTTCAAACATACGTGTGACATAATTGCGTTGGGGGTTTTTAAAATTTTTAATTTATAGTTATAAATAACAGACGTTGTTACCTATATCATCCACAGCTATCTTTAACATTATTTTTGAACTTTGAACTTCTATCTATCGCCTTCTCTGTTCCCAGGACGTCGGTGTCCCGTTCTCCTACACCCTGGAGCTGCCAGGCTACGGCCAGGACTTCAGAGTCCCACCGCAATACATCGACCACATCAACGCCGAGACCTGGCGTGGTCTGGCCGCCACCGCACGCCTCGCCAGGCTCTACTATAACGCCCGCAATGCCAACTAAAACCATAATATATTCTACTAGTCTCTACAGAGTAACTTTGAAGACATGATAGGGATCTATCCATGAACTAAATAAATATATACAAGTTGTTAACAAGTTGTTGAGGCATGCACTCACAAATTACTTAATCGTTGTTTTAATAAAATTTCTTACAAAACTTTGTTTTACTTATTAATATCGTATTTAACTGACACGTACTTATTGCACGGATCGCCCTCATGCTCCAAAGGGGTAATGCCGCCAGCATTATCAATCAAAACTGTATTGCAAAAAGAGACCTGAAGGTAGGGCAGATGCCCTGGTGTGGGCCACCGGGCCGGTACTGATCATTTTCTACTATAAATTGAGTTTGCTGAGGTACAGACAGACCTCTGAATAGACAGCTAGTAATTTATTACATCAGGCGTTGTTACTTTGCGGAGGTTCATATCAATGAACTGACACAACTACTTTGCTCACCCGTCGCCATAAATGATAGCTACGTTTATGTAAGAAATGTGTATTCATGCAGTTCCTCCACCTCCACACTGAATAAACTGGAACCTATCGATTCCTTTACTCGAATTTCATTTATCCGAAAACGGTTCTCCGACTTTTTAAAATCCATATGTTTTGTTTTTCCACAACTTCACAATGCCACGGATTCATTTAATCACAGTTTTATTTGCCAACAAATTCAAAATCCCGAATCACAGTAATCCCTTTTTTTATTTGCCAACCTAATCAGTTGCCATATTTTCATAATCTAAATGTAACGAAAAGCCGAAAGTAAGTTTTTATTATCTACCTAACCTAACATCAGACTAAGACAACATTGCTTAATTTTTAGCGAGCGAGCGAAGCGAGCGAGCAAGACGGTTCGGAGCGGAAGCGACTCGGATAGATTAGGTTCAAAGGGTAATGCGGGAGCGTAGCGGAGCGAAGCTCCCGTATCAGCCTTTGGTGTTAGTTATTTTTTTTTTATAACCACCTACAAAACCCCCTACCCACATAGCAAACTCAATAATATATTTGGGCAACATTAAACAACAAAACTAATATTACGCTCCACACATAATTGTATGGTCGCCTTTTGTACCCCTGACCTTTGCGGAATAATAATTTTGCGGAATAAATATATATTTGGCAAATGATCCTACGGAATTTCATGCAGTTGGATCTTGAATCATTTGGCAAATAAAAAAATGGATTTTAAAACATTTGGCAAAAGAAAATATGGTAAATAAAATTTCGGACAAACAATAATTTGGAAAATGAAAAAAAGGAGTTTCGTTTTCAGAACTTTAATATTCGGAAATGATCTTTTCGAGAATCTTGAAGTGGGGTGAGGGTGCGGGGAGGGGTGCGGGGAATCCAGAGGGGGGATGAAAATTTTATTGATTTTGCCGTAGGATGCACCGTTTTCAAGATATTTGACAAAAACTCCGGGGGGGGGGGGGGGGTTGTGAGGGGGGTGAGGTTGCGGGGGAGGGAGGCTGCAAAAGGGGGATTATACTTTCAATGATTTTGCCGTAGGATGACCGTTTTCAAGATATTTGACAAAAACCCTGGGGGTGGGGGGGGAGTTGAGGGGGGGTGGGGTGCCGGGAAGGGTACGGGAGAGAGGATGCGGGGGTATTAAAGGGGGATGAAAATTTCATTGATTTTGCCGTTGGATGCACCGTTTTCAAGATATTTGACAAAAAAAACTTGAAGTGAAACTTCTATAGGCATAGGCACGCTTGACTTGGGACGAACGCGGGTGTGCGGGGGGTGCTGTGTGGGAGGGCGTACGGGGGGTGGGTTGGAGGGTGCGAGGGGTTGCGGGGGGGGGGGGGTAATTTTTTTATATCGAGGAACTGAGGAGAGCCATAATTGATGAAAAAGCCAATTGGATAAAAAAATAAGCTGCCCAAATTACTAATTCCACGCGGACGGAGTCGCGGGCAAAAGCTAGTATTAATAATATATTATTATGTTTAGTATATTTTTATGTACTTACCTAAGTAGTTTTTTTTTCTGACGACGCGCGGAGCTAAAGTCCAAGCTTTCGTATTTTGAGAGGAGGCCTATGATGTGCCCAGTAGTGGGCGTATACACATGTTGCAAGTTAAATATGATGCTGATGGAATAATTCGGACTAAAAATCAAAATAAACGATGATAAATGAATTTGAAAACGTTCGCTCGGATTTTTAATTTAATTATTGGTCTCTTCAGATGTACAGTCAAGTGTAAAAATATGGGTGCACACATTGCTCATAAATATGTCCCACAGCTTTTATGTCGTCGAATTAAGGTATAGGTATGTAACGATGGGAGGATTAAATCGATACTTATTTTTGCACTTGACCGTACTTATTACCAAATAATTTATTTAGCTCTAATAAAACAAATATTCTCATAGAACCAATTTTGTAATGAAGTCTATCAAGTTACAAATCAATGTCAACAAAAACACAATATCTGATGGCCAGTAAAATAAGGTTTCAACACTCCCCCTGCATCAGATCAGGCTTACTCACCAGTCCTAGTGAGATTCGTGCTTTGAGAAAGCTTTCCTTTGGCAGAGCTTTCGTAAACGTATCTGCTACTTGTTCTCTCGAGGGTACGTAGAGGACATTGACTTTCTTCTCTTGATGCAGCTCTCGCAAAAACTTATAGCGCGTGTCTATGTGCTTTGTCTTAAAATGAAACACTGGGTTCTTGACAAGCTTGATAGCGCTTTGGTTGTCCACATAAACGGTGGGTATGACCTGTGTTCCTCGAATTTCTTTGTAAAGTCGATTGAGCCATATAACCGTCTGGGCTGCAAGGCTGGCCGCCACAAACTCCGCCTCAGTGGTCGAAAGAGTCACACATCTCTGTGTCTTTGAAGACCAGGCCACCGCTCCCCCTGCGGCCAGACATACGTAACCAGAAGTCGACCTTCTCGTGTCTTTGTCTCCGGCGTAGTCTGCATCACTATATGCTACGAAGGAATTTTCTTCAGCTGACGAAGACTTGTATAGTATACCAAGGGACTGAGTTCCTTTTAAATATCTCAAGACTCGTTTAGCGATCGCATAGTGGCGTTTTTCAGGTTTTTCAACATGTTTCGATAAAATATTTATCGCAAAACAAATATCCGGTCTACTCACAACCGATAAATATAATAATTTTCCGACTAATTCTCTGTAATGAAAATTCCTGACACTCGTGTCATTGTCGTAGTTCAAATTATCTGTCATTTGACTTTTATCTATAGGAATGAGCACCGAGTTTGCATCACACATGTCGTAACTTTTCAAAATAGTTTTTATGTAGGCTTCTTGGTTAATAAATATCGATCCATCACTTAGGCGATTAATTTGCAATCCAAGGTAACAGCCAACTTCGGAAGTGCGGACTTGGAATTCTGTGGTCAGGGCACTCAGGAACTCTTCCACGCATGTCTTATCTGGCGATAGGATCAAACCGTCATCAACATAGATCATGACGATGAGTTGCCGATCTTGGCTGATGAACAAGCATGGGTCCGAGTCAGTTTGCTTTAACTTGTACTTTGACAAAAAAGAACAGAATTTCTTGTTCCAGCATCGCGGCGCCTGTTTTAAGCCATATAGACTTTTGATTAGCTTGCAGACGCGACCTGATCCGTCTTCAAATCCCACAGGTTGCTTCATATAAATAACCTCGTCGATGTCGCCGTATAAAAAGGCAGTCTTCACATCGAATTGAGTCATGTGCATTTTTCTAGTAACTGCTTCGCTCAACATAGTGCGAATCGTATCCCAGCGAACAACAGGGCTGAAAGTTTCGTGGTAGTCGATCCCGTGCTCTTGATTACATCCTCTGATGACAAGTCGAGCTTTAAAACGTTCAATTGAACCATCAACTTTCTTTTTTATTTTGTAAACCCATTTGTTGCTAAGGGCCACTCTATTTTCAGGTAATTTTACTAGAATCCACGTGTTATTTTCTTCGAGAGAGTTCATCTCTTCTTTCATGGCAGCACACCACTCTTCACAATTCTCTGAATCGATTGCTTGTTTGTAAGTCTGAGGTTCATCTTCAGAAAGACAGACACAACAGCTAGATTTAGAACTGGAAGGTAGATATTTTCTGTCTCTAAGATTATATTGATGTCGTACTTTTTCTTCAAGTTCAGGAGGGGTTTCAACTTCAGTGGTATCGGGTGATTGAGCTTCATCTTGGACATTCTGACTAGGAAATTCGTTTTGTGCTTCAGTAGTTTCAGATGTTCCGTGGTCTTCATGCTCACCAAAAATAAATGGAAGCTTACAGAAGTCAGAAGAAACTGTCTCTGATCTGAACAGTACATCTCTTGAGATGATAACGTTATTCTTTTCAGGTATCCAGATACGATAGCCGTCTTTATCTCCGCAATATCCAACCAAATATCCTTTCATAGCTTTCTTATCGAGCTTCTTACGTTTCTGACTAGGAATATGTACAAAGCATTCTGTGCCAAAAATACGTAAATGTTCGATGTAAGCTGGCTTATTATACCAAAGCTCGTATGGTGTCTTCCCTTCAATTTGTGTTGGTCCAGTTCTGTTAAGTACGTAGCTTGCAGTATTAATAGCTTCGGCCCACAGTTTCTTCGGAAGGTCTTTGTTGTATAGCATGCTTCTCGCTGCCTCAACAAGAATTCTGTTTTCCCTTTCCGCAGCGCCGTTTTGCTCTGGTGTGTACGGCATACTCATTCGGTGATGTAAACCAACTGCTTCTGTAACACGATGTACTTCGGCATTGTTGAATTCTTTACCGCCATCTGTGAGTAGTTCCTTAACAACGTGACCAGCTGTTTTAATTTCAGCAAGAAATTTGGGTAGTACACTGGCTACTTCGGATTTTTGTTTTAAGAAGTATACCTTTCTGAATTTTGTGAAGTCATCTTTGAATACAACAAAGTATCTTCTTCCGCCAAGTGACAATTCAGACATAGGGCCACAAACATCCGCATTAATTTGATCGCCGGGTTTTGTGCCTCGTTGTTGTCTTGTACCGAATGACAATCTAGTCATTTTTCCGTATACACAGCCATCACAGTCAGATTGTCCTGGTGAAAATTTTATATTGTTGCGTGTAAGGATTTCCTTTACATGTCTTTTGTTTTGGTGACAGAATCTTTCGTGCCAAATTTGTAGGCTTGTTCCTTCTTTGACAACACAAGCATTAACAGTCTTCACTCTCATCAAAAGTTTATATAGATTACCATCTCTGATACTGACAGCTTTAACTTGGCCGCTTTTATCTTTGAAGACACGCTTATCCTTGTCAGCTATCTCTATATATCCATGATCCAAGGCTGAACCAGCTGAGAATAGATTTTGTCCTGCTTGTGGTACATACCAAACATTATTCAGATGAGCACGTTTCCATTTACCTTGTACCGACATTTCAACATCAATAATTCCTTGGCCGTATGCATACATAATTCGATCATCTCCCAGTCGTAAAGCTCTTGGGTTATCGAAAGGTGTGTAGCTTCTGAACCAATTGGCACTTGACGTGATATGGTGAGATGCTCCTGAGTCAACTATCCAGTTCGAATTTGAATCGTCAAGTCGAGATAGAAATGCATCACCATCACCCGGAATGGCTTCGTTGCCCTTATTTCGCTTCTTAAGCTTCTTCAGCAAGAAACATTGTTTCTGAGTATGTCCAATTTTGTTGCAATGTGAACACTTGACTTTGTCTTTCTTTTTGTTTGATAAAAGTGCATTTTCAGACGTAAAATTGGAAGTAGAAGGTTGATCTACGTCTCCAAGACGTTGTTCGTGAAGGCGAAGACGCTCCATAAGAGTAGAAATACTTCTGTTCTCCTTAGGTACAGACTCCCAAGCATTCTTGAACTCAAGATATGCTGAAGGTAATGTGTTAAGAATCCTATTCATTAACAATGATTGAGGGAGAGATCCTTCTTCCTTTAATTCGTCATTGAGTTGTTGCCATAATGCCTGCAGCTTAGAGACGTGCGTGGCAATGTCGTCAGCTTCATCTTTAGTGTAAGTGAACAGCTGGCAATACAACAAGTCTAGTCTTCTATCATTCTTCTGCTCGTATACTGAGTGAAGTATATCCCACATTTCCTTACCGGATTTAGCAGTGAGTATATGACGTTTAGGTTCTGAGGAGACGCTACAGCCGATGATACATTGGAGTAATGCGTCGCGTTCTTCATATTGGGTAAGCTTCCTTTGATAACTTGTAGTTTCGTCAGCCGACGCCTCGTTTTTTAGGGGTACAGGAACAGTTTCGACGCCTTTTACAATATCTTGCAATTTATGCATAGTAAGTTGCAAATTTATATCGAATTTCCATACCAACCAGTTTTCAAGACCGCGTAGCTTTTCAATATTAAAGCGATCCAATTTTTGGACACTCATATTTGCAAAACACAAATTAAAGGTAAAAACTGATCCCTAAATGAAAGAATATTACTTATAAGAGGAATATTTGTAAATTCCCATAACCTAATAAAACAAATATTCTCATAGAACCAATTTTGTAATGAAGTCTATCAAGTTACAAATCAATGTCAACAAAAACACAATATCTGATGGCCAGTAAAATAAGGTTTCAACAAGCTCAATAGGCTAGACGACTAAAAAAAAACTGTTTAGTCCGTCAGTTAGATTATTAAAAAATATTGTACACGTATTTTTTCTTTTGTTTAACAAACAAATAATGACGAGGATACAGTGCTTAGAAGTTTCGAGTGACGTCACCATATGGTACAATTTTTACCTAAGGGTGACGTCACAAGCCCCCACTCCGGAAGTTTGATGATCTATATCTTTGTAGATTTTTAATAATTTGATAAACCAAAAAATACGTGTCCCATATTTTCCCATAATCTAACTGACGGACTAAATGGAATGACATATTTTTAACCCAGTCGTCATCCCTATTTAGGTCACAAACCTCGTGGAAATTAATTAGGTAGGTTATCTTTGACGTACAAATAAAAATGCATTCACCTATTATAGTGCCGATTCAAATGAATGTGGACCATAAGCTGATACAAATAAAGCAGTGTTTAGTCTACCATAGCTCGAGACGACCCAACCTGTTATCGTCACCTTGCAATCCAACAGTTTGACAAACATTCGCGACGTTGCCGCTCCGTGCGAAACGATCGCGCCACAAACTTATTAATGCGTGCGGAAAAATTGAGAACTAAAATAACTGCTAGCAGTCAGTACGCGAGTAGCGACGCTGCCAACTGCAAGTGTAACTTTGTGCCGCACACGCATTTCTGCCAGTGAGTCAACGTATACACAGTGTCACTCTGTGTCTAGATTTCCTTGAGAGACGACGCGCGCGCATTGTAGTTGGAAAACGAGAGTGTCCATTTTGTAGTATTGCGCACGCGACTCTACGAAGTGTTTATGTTTTTTTGAGCTCTCGTCTAATTCATAGTTTTTGTGATCATGTTCCTGACGTTTGAAGTAATTGCCACCTTTGGCGTGTCAGCTGTAAGTAAAAATTTGTTTGGTTTATTAAATTATGCAAAATGACATTGGCCTTCTGCAATTATCACTGTTAGTATGTTATACATATGTACATTTTATTTTACGCTGGTAGATGAAATGTATTGTTTCGAGTGCATGTTTATTTGAGATGCGTGAAAAATAAAACTTATTGTTAATAAACACGTCTACTGGAATCGACCTACTTTCTCAAATTTCACAAAGTATTTCGTTTTGTATTTTATACATTGCTACTCGATAACTTCTATCGATGCAGGACACAGGCCTCTTCTTAGAATGAGAGGGCTTGGGCCGTAGTTCCCACGCGGGCACAGTGCTGATTGGGAACTTTACATACACCATTGAATTTCTTCTCAGGTGTATGCAGGTTTCCTCACGATGTTTTCCTTCACCGTAAAGCTCATGGTAAATTACAAATGTAATTTCGCACATAAATTCCGAAAAACTCAGAGGTGCGAGAACGGACTCGAACCCACGACCCTCTGCTTGAGAGGCCATAGGTCAAACCACTAGTCTAGACCACCACGGCTTCATATTTAGATATAAAGACTTTTCTCCAAGACAGAGTGAGTTACTAAATCTATAGACGTTTGAAACCAAATTGAAAGTGCGTTTAGTAAATACCTTAGTTGAGGAAAATAAATATAAGCAGTTCAGTAACTGAACTAATATAAAATAAGTGAGTAAGATTAAATACCGTAAGGTCAGATTTATCTGTAGTCTGCTTCAAAAGTTCGAAATGGTGAAAAATAGGGATAAAACTCATTAAAATATGTGTAGGTAATAGCTCATTGGATTCGGAATGATTTCAAGAAAAAATATTTTTCACGATTTTACTGCACATAAAATATTGTTGTGGTAAACAAAATGGATTGTGAAAAATGGTTTTTCGTTTTTTGGCTATTACTCAAAAACTATTCATACTTAAGAAATCATAATTTATTGAATCAGGCGTTACTTTGCGGAGGTCCATATTAATGAAAAGATGATGAGTGTAGTTTGGTGGTGGTGATAGTTGGGTTTGTGTGATTTGTGTGTGTTCGTACAGTGTGGAGGTGGAGGAACTGCATGAACACGCATTTCTTACATAAACGTAACTATCGTAAGGTCGCGGATGAGCAAAGTAATTGTTTCAGTTCGTTAAGAAATCATCCAAAAAGATTCTCAAAGAGGAGGAAATTTGCAAAAAAGTGCCAACTCTCGGAATTGTATCTGTATTAGTACCTTTTTAATTTTTTAATTTGACGTTGAATATAGGGCCAGTGCCTTTTTCGACGACACCGCGCCGCTGCCAAAGTTAGTGTCTCGTACTAATTAATTATCTTTTATGCCATTAAATTTATACTAATATTATTAATCTGAAGATTTGGTTTGTTTGTTTGGTTGAACTGTCTAATCTCAGGATCTACTGGTTCGAATTAAAAAAATATTATACATGTGTTGAATTGTCCATTTATGAAGGATTTATTATGTAATATAACGCAACGGGCAATAGGGGCGGAGCCTGCGACTTCTCCTGCGTTCATCATTTCCAAAAATCAATGTTCATCAATGATGAACGCGGGAGAAGTCGCGGGCACCAGCATCTTCTTCTATCTCCATATCTTCAGAATACTTCAAAGAATAACGTCCCGTTGGAATTTTTATTTTATGTTGAATGTTAATATTTCATAATTAACCCATAAATGTTTTGCGACGTGGAGCCACTGGAGCCCTTCTCACATGTACTCAACAAGCCGTGAAAACAGTTTTTAAACTTTCATATTTTGTTTATTATAATTGTTTAAAGTAATCAAAAAAATATAAATCCAGAAAATATTGATCAAGTAATACAAGTGCTTAACATTGTCGTGTCTCCAATTTCAGGCAATATCCTTCACCATCTCCTCGGCGATCCTGCTCCTCGTGGCAGCCAAGAAAGGGATGCTGTGTATGGGAAGATCCAAGAAGCAAGGCGCTGACAACCTTAACTCTGTGCCACTCATGCCACCGACTCCCAAAGACGTTCTGGCGGGCGAAGAAACACCCTTACAATCTTTACCATCCTCATAGACCACAAAGGTTTAAGTAGCCATTTATCGATTAACCTGGTCTTCATCTGCGATAAAAAGGTTAACCACAGTTCAATCTAAATGTCATCAAAGCTCTGAAGTAGGAAAGAAAGCAACAGCAGCAAGTTGTCCATCATTATTCTCATCATCTTCAACCGAAGGATGTCCACTTTTAGACACAGGCCTCTCCCAAAAGGCGCCATAATGATCAATCCTGCTTCGCTCGTATCTATGTTCATGTCTTTAACATTTCATCAGTCCATCTTGTAGAAGACCTACCCACGCTGCTTCTCCCGGTACGTGGTCACTTAGGAACACTTTGGCTCCAACAGCCAGTAACAGTTCGTTTTGGAACAAATTACAGAATGCATAAAATGTTGAGATGTAACATTGTCAAAAAGTTCAAAATGTTGGTGCCACCAGGTCATTTTGTATGAATATTTTAGGAGCAGGATATGCTTTGGCCAACATGTTATTTTAATCAAAATGTTTCTAAAGCAGCTTTCACTATGGTCTAGATGTCGTTGTGTCAAGAAGTTTTGAGGATAGAATACTTCGGGGCCAAAATGTTATGTGCTCATTGGCATTATTATACTTTTTGACTTTTAATAATAATTTACGTCCATTTTGTTATTAAAAAGCGTACCTACAAATAACTTAATCTTCTATTGTTAGTTAAATTGTACAATTTGACAAAGTGATATTCAAACCCACTGAGTAGTTTTGGATCTTGAACAATCTTCTGTTTGTTTTTTCTGTCATACAATAGGCTCTTAGGTTTTTCTGGCATCTAATTCTTTTGTCTTTTTTTTATATTAACATGTTTACATTTACATATTTTTTGACCGCTGTAAATTTTGATAATGAGACATTTTGAACCATTGTATATTTAGACATTCGTACCAAAATGACCTGTTACCATTCATAAATGTCGCTATTGCATTAAGCAGGGGTCAAAGTCACATGATTATCAATGGAAATGAGACGTTTCTACCTATAGTAAAACTAGCTACGCAGGTTTATTATTTAAAAAAAACGTGACTTTGAGTGGACATTGACAATTTTCTTAATTTAATCGTCGTTGGTTTTATTGAGGCAATAGTTTTAAAAGATTCATGGTTAATTACATTATACGTTATCTTCGAGATGTTTATCGCTATTACATCATAACCTCCTTATTTGTCATTGATTAAAATGATACATGCCATAGAAAATTGTCGAATGTTTACTGAAACACTACCAAAACTATAAAGTGGTATTCCGATTTTAGGTTAGATCAGTGCCAGATTCTATCAAGAATGTAGCAAATTCTATCAAGGGGCCCTTGGATTGTTTTAGGTTATCAACTTTAAATATTAATAGTTGGACATTTCGATGAAACTATTTTCTATGTAGTAAGAATTGCGGCTACATTGATTTGAAAAATATTTTCACGATTAAATCTAAATATTCTTTTATGGTCAGAAAACGTTGGTATGCGGGGCCCGCAGCATTTGCTACTCTTGCTACGTGGCTTATCCGCCACTGGGTTAGATTGTAATATTATTGACCGTATGAGCCATACTAAAGAATCTGTCCCATTCGAATTGTATTCTGAGTCACAAATTTTAATGTATTTTATATTATATTTTAATTATGTTATCGGTAGAATTAGTTATTTGATTACGAGAGGCAGATAAATTCATAACCAATTTCGACCATGGTCTGCAATTGTAGGCATACTGTTTCAGCACACTACACCCATATTATTACATGTAATGATAGTTGTTAAACCTGCACCAGAACAATCCTGCAGAGACGTATAACAGTATACAACCAAATTTATACACCGTGATTATGGAAAATCATAAGACGGATTTCTGACGAAGTAAAAAACGTTAAATGAACTAGGGGCCAACGAATCTTGGGGTTGCTGGTTTTTGTTCTCCTTCCTGCATCTATGAAAATGTTACATGAGTTAACATTTCAAACTAATACCAAATTTGCATTTTGTACCGCATTTGATTGGTTTATAACGATTTAAAGTTTTATTTCTAAAGAGTTTCAGATATGCAGTATCTGCGTGTTTGTAAAGCACAAACGGGAAAATATTACGTTTGTTAACTACCATAATACAATACAATACAATGACTCTTTATTGTACACCACAAATAATACAATACAGTAAAACAAGTACATGAAAAAAATAAATAAGGTAAGCAATAATAAATAAATATCACGGGACAATTCACACCAATTGACCTAGTCCCAAAGTAAGCTTAGCAAAGCTTGTGTTATGGGTACTAGGCAAAGGATAAACATACTTATACAGATAGATACATACTTAAATACATATTAAACACCCAAGACCCGAGAGCAAACATTCGTATTTTTCATACAAATATCGAACCCGGGACCTCAAGCTTCATAGTCAGGGTCTCTAACCACTAGGCCATCTGGTCGTCTAAATAATTAAGCAAACTAATGGCGCAAAGTATTAAAATGATATTTTGTTTGTATTACTAATATAAAATTACTTTTTGGTTTGTATTGTTATGGACTCAAGAGGTAAGCCACTCAAGGCGCTAAGATAGTTAATTTTTTTTTCTTATTTTCAGATGTTTCTTCAATTTTCGACCTTTTTTGAAATTTAAAATGTATTTAAGTTGGTCCAGATGCAATAAAGACAATCCGTCCACAGTTTTTGTTTGTGAAAAAAATATTGATTGATAATGTATTAGGTTAGTATACTGCGTCCCAAAACTCAACGAAAACCTACACAGTTCTAAAAATATATAGAAACTAGCTGTTGCCCGCGACTCCGTCCGCGGAGAATAGTATTGGTTTGTAGTACATGCTATGTATCAGAGATGGCGCTGTATATTGGTTTGTAGTACGTGCTATGCATCACAGATGGCGCTGTATGTGAAAAAAGATTTTCCCGCTTTTCTGTTGAAATTTTTCCTGAATTTTCTTTGCTATAAACCTCACGGAGCCCGAGACCTTTCCAACGAATGCAAAACCGTGGAAATCGGTTCGTGCGTTCTGGAGTTATAGCGTCAGGAAGGAAAACCCGACTTATTTTTATATAGTAGATAATCCATGTTACTTGATTAAGCGATCTATATTTATGAAGATCAAACACCTCTAAACACTATATGTATACACTACACACAATCTGGCCGTTTTCAAGTCTAGGGTGAATGAGCATTTACTAGGCAAGCGTGCTCCATCGTATGTCTCATCTTCGCTTTCCATCAGGCGTGATTGTGGTCAAACGCAATCCCATTTTGTACAAAAAAAAATTTTTTTGTTCGAAAATATCTTATTAAATACTAAAAGTCATTATTATGTTAGATGAATCGATTATCGCTTAACTGTACTCTGTTAAAACGTTGGCTGCGGCGCTGATTTTTACGTACATTCAAACCGTGCGTTACTTACGCGACACACAGCCCCGCCCGCACAGGCGGTAAGACGCGTACCGTGCGGAAAAGACTTGGTTTCGCAGCCAACGTGTTAAGCGATGATTGTCGATAGTCGTCTGTACAAAGAGTATTTCCTTAATTTTTCCAGAACCGGTAGCAGCTTATCATTAAGTTTTGGGACATCTGTATAAAACTACTAATCTCAGTTTGTATATTTATATATATGTTTAGATGTAAGTTACAACAAAGTTGTAAGCAACATTTGAAGTCCTGACAAATTCACTTTCAGTCAATTGTAATTATATATTTCATTTTTACCATTTGAATAAGTAGTCAGCTTGGAAATAATTACGTAGTTCATAAGTTTATATCTCATGTAATCGCAACTACACTAGAGTTAGGTCAAAATTGTGATCAAAACGAGCCTTCGCGGCAACACTAAGTCTTTATTAATTTAGGAAAAATTAAATTAACCAACGAACGGAACAGATTTTAATTTCTAACCACAAACCCCTGGGGATTCAACCTCGATCAAGCAAATTAAGTTTTGCCAAAAAGCAAAGCGTTGAATTTTTTATAACCACTAATTCATTTACCGAGCTATTGCCTCGCTCTAATAAATAATTCTCTGTGAAAGTTCTATTATCAGATGGAAAATCTTAGCTTAGCTTATAGAGTAATATCCTAAAGCCACCGGACATAATATTCATAATACTCATTTTATAATCTACAAAATATCTATTTACGCATGTAGTCTGATGTGGCTATTAGTGTGCAGTTTATTTATTTCTAAACAGCGATCTGGGTGTCACCAACGGTACTGGATGAAAATCAGCGCTGAGGTGCTACGAGTATAAACGCCTTAGCCAGCATTATGCTTAGCCGGTGTCCGATTTGCAACCACAATGACAATGACACGTTCTATCTTTAGCTTTCGTGTTGTCTTTTGTTTTGTAAAAATATTGATGATGGGTCTTGTGTTATTGTAAATACTTAATAGTACATTATTGTCGTGGCCTGGAAGTAGGCAATTGCTGGCTGAGTATGAGTATTAAACGGACGAGCTTGCGAGTCCGTTTAACTAATACGAAGCCAGTAATTGCTATTCCAGCCGAGACTAATATAAAGCTTTTCTCAAAAATGGTGAAGGAAAAAAAATTAGAATAAACTTTTATTAACTTAAATAGGTACAAAGAATTGCAAATCACTTGTCTTAAAATTAAATTCATTTAACCCTTTCCCGCCTTTTTTCATTTAAAAAAATCTGCAGGTGTATTTTTCCACCAAAATCACCACAAGCTGTTTCAAACACATTAAAAAAAGTCCGGAGTTCCAACAAAACAACTGATACCAGTCATTTGAGTTGGCTGTATAATGAATAGTGCCAACTTATTACCATGGCCGTTTTAACTTTTTAAAAAGTTTGAGACTCGACAATAATGGAATTTGTATGCGACATTGTTGTCGAGTTTATCGAGCCTGCAATGTTTTTAACTTTTAAATTTTTTTACTGACCATAAACTATGCACTTCGTGTTCTGATTTGTAAAGAATAATGACAACTTTTACGGATATTTTTGAGAAAATGTATTTTCTTTCTTTTTTTCAAAGTAACGCCTGATTCAATAAATTAGTAATATTTACAGTAAGATTATTTCTACTTTGGCACTCAAAAATTGTCGACATACATCGAGAGAGATCGGAAGTGTAATACCCGCTGAGGTTTTGTTATTAATTACATTAAATAAGTTTGGATAATAATATTTTGTGTGATACAATTTTCGGATTTTATATAAGTAACCTACCCTATGAGAAAACACGAACCTTTACGGTTAAAGCTACGACGACCCGAGTGTCAAAGTGGAATTAAATAATCTTATCTCTCACATGTTCATCACACGGTCACAAACGTTTCCCATTTTCCACCTGAGACATTTCCCCGCAAATACCTAAGCAAAAATGCTTTAAAAGCACTTACAATCAAATCAATAAATGGTTCCCGATGAAAGACTCCGTGAATTTTTCACTTCCTTTTCTTGCCGGAGTTTTTTCCGGCAATTCCCATAAAACGCGCTTTAAAATTCGATTCCCAAGCGGTTCCGGGCCGATGCAGAACACAAGGAAATAAAATAGTACACTTTTTTAAGGAAAGTTGCTCAACGTGGCATGGAAAGGGTTATGTTCGGAGTTTCTCTGAAAGATCGAATTCGTAACGAAGTGATCCGACAGAGAACCAAAGTGATCGACAAAGCCCACCGCATTAGCACGCTGAAGTGGCGATAGGCCGGCCATATAATCCAAAGAACTGATAACCGTTGGGGTAGACGAGTTCTTGAGTGGAGACCACGGATCGGCAAACGTAGCGTGGGACGTCCTCAAACTCGGTGGAGCGATGATCTTCGCAAGGCGGCTGGCAAGAGCTGGATGGGAGTGGCAGAGGATCGTGCTCAGTGGCATGCCATGGGAGAGGCCTATGTCCAGCAGTGGACGAGCATAGGCTGATGATGATTAATAATTTACTCCTCTGTCTATTCCGGAACCTTGGGACAGGCCTAATTCAGCAGTGGACGTACAGGTTTTCACCGCCTAATTTATTTGGCCATATTTTTTTAGACGTTCCCAATCCGCACTGGGCCCGCATGGGAACTACAGCCCTAACCCTCTTTCTGAGGGGAGACCAGCTGTGCCCTACAGTGGGACGTATATATGCTAGGATGATGACGAAGAGTCAGCATTTGTTCTGTCACATACGTGTGTCACATATTCGTGTTCAAATACTAAGATATTACTCAGAATTCAAAATAAAATTCAGAAATAAAAAGCCGTGGTGGCCTAGCGCTTTGACCTTATGGCCTCTCAAGCAGAGGGTCATGGATTCAAATCCCGGCTAGCACATCTCGAGTTTTTCCGAATTTATGTGCAAAAATACATTTGAAATTTACCATGACCTTTGAAGGAAAAAATTGTGAGGAAAACTGTACTCACCTGCGAAGTGATTCACTGGACCCGTGTGGGAACTACGGCCCAAGCCCTCTCATTCTGAGGGGAGACCTGTGGCCTGCAGTGGGACGTATAGGACGTATATATAGGCTGGGATGATGATGATGATTTTTTAGAAGTGGCTGTAGATTTTGATTGGTCTTTCGGTTATTATATTCTGTACGTCTACCATATAAGTGGAAAATGTATCAGAATCTCCAGCCATTTCAAATGTGACCAGATAAATGGGGTAAATGAGGCCGTTGAAGCTCGAATAAATGCCCGGACGTAAAAATTAGTCGCTTCGCTTCCTCCGGTGTACGCTGTAACTCAGTAGGCAGTCAGGAAGTCGTGTGACGTGGTTATGCGGTCGTCTTTGCAGATTTACCGCCATTGGCGGAGGAAAAAAGTTACTAAGCAATAACCTAGGATCCGAGTATACAAAGACCTTGTGCGATCTGGTTAATGGATGAAAAGTATTTTTTATTAAATTAAATTATGTTAATAAATATGTTGCAAGTGGGTTGACTAAAAAAATTGAGACCAGAATATGATTAATTTTTTTTTTTAATTTTACCGTTTCGGTTAATAGATAAATGACATGCCAATCAAAAGTATAAAGCCTATAGAATATGCAAACGTTAGGTTGACTAACCAGACCAGTGCAAATATCGATTTACCTGTTTTTAGCTGTTTGTTTGGGTAGGCAGGTATAGATACCTACGTTTGCATATTCTATAGGCTTCATACTTTTGATTGGTAGGTATTTTATTTGTCTATTAACCGAAACGTTGAAATGAAAAAAAATGTAGGTACCAGTACCTACACTGAAATTTTTTAGTCAACCCACTTGCAATAATATTTATTAACATAATTAATTTTATATAAAATACTTTCATCCATTAACCAGATCGGTGAAGGTCGTTGTATAGGTACTCGGATCCTTGGCTACAATATTTAACGGATAGTCACACTATAAAGAGGAATTAAGTGACTCAATAAACTTCCAATTTGACGGTTACTGTCCTCCTGTCCGCAGCGCCATGTTAGTATTAAAACACAAGATCCGCCATAATGCTTTTATTTCATAATTTGTCTGTCCCTCTCTAACACTTTACGTTAACCCTATATAAACTAATCTTCTCTTTCATTGATCGCTCAAACTCACTATTCATCCGTCTCTGTCTTACATCAATAAAATCACGCATTCTGTCTCTTGCGCACCCTGACGTTCCTATTAAATATCACCTTACAGCGGTTAATTTGACACCTTTGAATCACACTAAAAAGCCGTGGTCTTTTAATCAGTGTATGTTACCAGTGATGACATATGACTCCAAGACGTGGTGCCTTACTATGGGCCTGATGAATAGGCTCAGAGTCGCTCAGCGAGCTATGGAGAGGGCTATAATTGTTGGAGTTTCTCTACGGGATCGAATCAGGAACGAGGAGATCCGTAGAAGAACAGGGGTCACCGACATACCCAAACGGATTAGCATGCCCTATAGCACGCAGAACATATGGCCGTTGGGGCCCAAAAGTTCTCGAATGGAGACCACGGACTGGCAAGCGCAGCGTGGGACGTCCACCAACGAGATAGATGGACGATTTGGTGAAGGCCGCAGGTTCAGGGTGGATGCAAGTCGCTTCCAACCGTAATGATTGGTCGTCAATGAGAATGCCCAGCAGAGGACGTCCTACGGCTGAAATGATGATGATGATGATGATGGTGAGGTATTCTAAGACCATCCTGCCCTATCGGCCGTCAGTTCTAAGACCAATGTGACCTGCCCAACGTAACATAAGTCTAGCGGATCTCCGAGCTATGTCAGTAACTTAGATTCTCTAGCGCATCTCAAATACCCCCTTTTAATTTACGTAGTTTCTAAGCCACACCTTTCACCTAATTTTGCTAAATTATTGTAAGTATCACACAAAGCTTAACTTAGGTTGTACCTAAGAGTGCCTTTCTACCAGAGATGTGCTATGCTGCGAAGATGTAAAAGCTACGCTACGAAACTGTGTGACCGTTTCCACTAATGCTAAGCTACGTAGCTGAGCGAGGAAGATGCGCTATGTAGATGAGCAGCCGCGAGGCAGCTGTGCGAAGAAGATGCGCAGCGCGTGCTATGCGGTGTATCGACAGGGGCCCGCGGAGCGGCAGCGCGGTGAGGAGGAGACCATCCATAGCACGCATCCGTAGCACGCATCCAGGGCACGCATCTTTCTATATAAAAATCATAGCTTGGTTGAACCCGTTTCCACCCAGTACTATGCTATGTGGACCAATGAACATGATTGGTGGATATCAGACACATCCATAGCAACGTAGCGTAGCACATCTCTGGTAGAAAGGCACCCTAAAACTGGAACAACTTCCAACATTGGCGCTTGCTAAGCTTTTTCGCAAACACTTGAGCTTTGCTCAGTCGAAAGTCCTCGAGTCAGAGCTTTTGCTAACTTTTACTTTCGGAGTTCAACCCTATCCTGCTTTAAACATATTTTAGGATAATTCTTTTCGTTTTATCTCTTTGCTTGAAAGTTGACGTTGAAGCTAAAAAAAGGTTTCCCAGTTTTGTCTTTACCCTAATAAAGTGGAGCCCAAAAAGGGGGTTTTGGTTTTTATTGTTATGTTTATGTACAGTCAAGGAAACTGAATCCGGTTTCATTTCTAATGTCAAGTTGACATTCCATACATCGGCTAAAGAAACCATCGTGTATTTGGTTATGAAAAGGTTTTACCCCGGTACGCGATTCAGTTTCCTTGACTAATATAAAAGAGAAAGTTTTGTTCTCCAAATGAGAAAGATTGTTAAGTTGATTTGATGTCTCCCCAAATCTGTCTATCTGTTGCGGGAGATACGTAACACTACAACAAAGACATAACATGTTATTATAAATTAGAACTATAGTCTTATTATTGTTAGAAGATAAAAGTCACACAGAATGATAATAAAAGGAGAATATACATAGCGAAGGAGGTATATGACATAAGGTTCAAAGTAGCTTTTTATTTTTATTACTTTGCTTATCGTGATTCAACATTAGAATGTTACTGTTAACTATTTACATTTAACATTAAACTCGCTCATTGTATAAAAACATTATGTGATCGCCATAATTATGATAACAATTTTTGATGTTTGGTGTACTTAATGCTTATTTCTTCCGAGTGATGTATAATATATGGATGGCATCACGCGGTCGAGTAACATTACAATTGTGATATTACTCGCATTACTTACACATGTCTATTATACGCACGGTTAGGGACAGGGGTCACGTACCAAAGGTCAAGTATAAACACTTACCTTCGCCTACGCGCGGACACTTCTTCTGCAAAGGTTATAGGATGTACGGTCGGGATAGCTACTTCTAAACGGGAATCGTCTAAGAACTAGTTTTTACCAGTTTTTTGCTTGTTGGGTTTCTATTCATCAGAATAAAATTTGTTCAAATTTAAATATAATTATTGCGTGGGCATAAGTTCTACATCATCATCATCATCATCACCCCAGCCTTTATACGTCCCACTGCAGGGCACAGGCCTCCTCTCAGAAGGATTGCGAACTTCACACACACCATTGAATTTCTTCGCAGGTCCTCACGATGTTTTCCTTCACCCCATAGTAAATTTCAAATGTAATTTCGCACTTAAATTCCGAAAAACTCAGAGGTGCGAGCCGGGATTTGAATCCACGACCCTCTGCTTGAGAGGCCATTTGTTAAACCGCTAGGCCACCACGGCTTTTTCTATGGTTTTTTTTTTCTGCGGGTGAGCAAAGTGATTGTTTCAGTTCATTAATATGGACCTCCGAAAAGTAACGCCTGATTCAATATGATCTCACACTGTGTACATTTTACTTAGACGCAGGGTTCTGCTAACACTGGATTATTATAGTTACGGCTGTTTACGGCGTATATTTTGTCATACCTTAAAGTTTGTACGGAACCCTCGGTGCGCGAGTCCGACTCGCACTTGGCCAGTTTTTTCTTGTAGAGCTAAACCGGGCTTTTAGCACATGATTTCTTTGTTTGTCCACAATTCCTAACTAAAGGCGATCTTATTCCAAATAGCTAAGATAAATCTCTGAGCCACCCAACGGCATAAGTTTGCCTCTTACCGTAACATTTAGGGATCGTAAGACAGATCGCGATAGGCTTTTAGGACTAACTTGTAATAAAGTTTAGGTTCCTAAAGCGATGAGACTGCAGAATTGAGAATCGGGAGGCTACACTTTTATTGAGCAATGACGAAAAGACAGAAATATGTTTCGTCAGCTTTGCTGTTTGAAAAAATCGTATACGTATAAGCTAGCTGTTGCCCGTGACTCCGTCTGTAAACAATTCGTTTATCAATATCCCGCGGGAACTATGCAATTTTCCGGAATAAAAAGTATCTGTTCCGGGGTAAGAGGTTAGTCAATATTTTAGACTATCGCGGTCATTACTAATTTTATGAATTGAAATCGGGTTTTGTTCCGCGTTCCTTGATTTTGAATAAGCCCGATATTTCGGCACAGTTGCATGCGCCATGATCACGAGACGAAATATCGGGCTTCTTCAAAATCAAGGTACTACGCGGAACAAAACCCGATTTTAATTCATAAAAAAAAGAGGTAAGTCATTATCATCATATTTTTAGGGTTCCGCATCTCGAAAGAAAAAAGCGGAACCCTTATAGGGTCACTTTGTTGTCCATCCGTCCGTCCGTCCGTCTGTCAAGACGGACTCCAAATGTGTTAGAGTTTTAACATTTGGTAGCATAGCATACGGTTGTGGTGCTGGCTCTGAAGATGAGCTCTGGTTGAGTTCGAAACGCGTCAGTGTAGTTTGGTGGTGGTGATGGTTGGGTTTGTGTGTGTTCGTACAGTGTGGAGGTGGAGGAACTGCATGAACACACATTCCTTGCATAAACGTAACTATCGTAAGGTCGCGGGTGAGCAAAGTAATTGTTTCAGTTCATTAATATGGACATCCGCAAAGTAACGCCTGATTCAATAAACAATATGGATGTTTGTTCTCTAATCTTGGCTGTTTAATATCTGTTTAACATTTATTTAGGTAAACTGTTATCCACGCTACTTTCCTGCATTTTTCTTTCAAACTGGAATCGTAAATGAAACGTTGTTTTGAGCTATTCTCGACTCTAAATACCTAACAACTAGGAGCGGTGTTAATCAATTACCCCCATTGTCTAAAAACAAAGAAACAAGGAAAACAAAACTGCATTGTTCTTATTTCATTCCAGTTTAATTAACTTCGTTTTGTTTGATGGAAGACTCACGGTGACAGTTGTTGAGGAACACCTTGGAGTACGAAAATAGAAGAAAACGGATGAAATAGAATGTACGAGTACCGCAAGGCCGTGGTACAGTCAAAATCAAAATCAAAACGTTTATTCTGTAAGTAGCGCCTGCAAACGAGCTATATGTACTTGTCTCTTTTATTAAACTACCAGTCCCCTACTTCGCCAACGTGACAATTGTCAGTGACATATTTTATGTCGATATTGTACCACTAGCGGGTTATTGGCACTGAATGTGTTAATAACAATTATGATGTGAAACGATAATATTTTATTCTAGTCGACATGTTTGTAGATTAACTGTCGGTAAACCTTGACAATGAGCTCAAAGTTGTGTATCTTTATATTATTCGCATGTAATTAACCCTTAGATGCATACGGTATCAAAAACGATACCATGTCTTTGCTTCGTTTCCTCACGATGTTTTCGTTCACCGTAAAGCTCATGGTAAGTCATCACGAGCAATACACTGGTGAAAGACTTTTGATTTGAGATAATTGCGGTATATTGGATGACATCATGATTACTCGGAACCTGGATGAATGGTATCTACGGAACCTCAAAATTAGCCCATTTTTCATTCAAACCCGAATGATTCCACAGCCCGTGTGCTACTTCCAAAAGTGTTTCAGGCGTGCAAATATTGAATTATAACCTCTGTCTGTCAACACCTCCACGAGTCCAACATACGAGTAATATTTTTTTCAATTTTTCGCCGAAATAGGATTCAATTTGATCCCGCTTCGTTCGATACCTTATTCGCCCACGACGGCTTTTATTTTTTGTTTGGATACCTAGTTGGTTGTAACGTGTTAGAAAAAGGGAAAAAGACGGCCAAGGTGCGTGGTGGATTCGAATGCGAATGTTTCCCTTTGATTTATGCCTCCCGTAATTGGATAGACTAGGCAGTGCCGGACTAACCGGGGGGGAGGGGGGGGGGGGGGGCGTTCCGGTCCTGGGGGACTTCAAAACCTTTGTCTGTTCCCCTGATCAAATCCTAAACAAGACTTTAAAAATATGCTTAGTATTTAGGTACCAAAGTATTATATTGCCCCATCGGCCATCAGTTTTACAAGCTGAGCTCAGTTACAGCCACTTGAGTCTGGCGATTCTTCAAGCTATGTCGGTGAAAAAGTTCATGCGCGGCTTTCATAATTTCTAATGTGATCCCGCAAAGAAACTCCGAGTAACTCTAAGCCCTCTGAGTGACTTTGAGCTTTCTTATGAGGCCCATCGTTAGCGGCCACGTCTCAGTGCCATAAGTCATCACTGGCAACACACACGTTACTGGTCAAAGACTTTTGACTTGAGACATTGCGGTATATTGGAAATACTAAGAGAAGAATTACTAAGAGACTAGGTTGGTAGAAAATATTTAAAGCAAAATAAAAGAGTAAGTTTCAATATATGAAAATATTAAAAAAAAATGTACAAATGATAAAATTTAAATGTAATTTCGCATACGAATTCCGAAGAACTCAGGAGGTGCGAGCATGGTCTCGAACCCACGACCCTCTGCTTGAGAGGCCAAACCGCTATGCTACCACGACTTGAATTTGTGAGTAGTTTGGAAACATCGACTATATACTTGTGTCTGCATATGAAGTGACCGAATACGTTAACAAAAGATAAAGTTACCAATTAGTATAATTGTTTGGAACCCAAATTCGTATTCAGTCCTCTTCTATTTTAAGACCAGCTTGGGATACACTATCACATACCTAATATTGCATTTATGTTTAGAATATTAAGACGTGGAGTTGGAAAAAAACTTGAGCTTCTACAACCGCTGATAATATTACTAAAATAACATAAGGAAGTCTGAGTCTGACTGATAGAAAGGTTCCGTGTCTCTGTACAATGTTGTAATTTAAAAATAACATGTTATAATCGAATCAAAAACGTCAGAAACAAACTCTTGAAACCTAGATGTAGTCAGGGTCTGATGATGGAGCCAGAAGGTGGCCAAAGGTAAGAATCTACCACCCGTTCGAAAAAACCCTGTTGAGAAAAATCCGGCAAGAAACTCAACAAGGTATATTTTTGCAAACCGATCTACAACGATATTAAATTACATATAACATCTAAAGTTGTATTTAACACAGTAGATACGCTATTTGATACTAGGGGTCGCCAATGCGGATCTGAAATTGTTTCCAAACATCCCTGTCAATGATAGTCATTAACTTTACAGTACGCCTTACATATTAATGTTTTCTTCACGATGAATTCGAATTTTCTATCCGTTTGGTCTGTTATTGATAAGTAGTGATCGTTATCAACGTCAACGAGCAGTTTTGGTAGCAAAGTATTTGGTTGGCAAAAAAAAATAACAATAGACAGGTACACATGAGAAAATTCAATATAAATTTTTACTGTAAAATATTTACTTCAGGCAGGATATAATTCTTCTCTTTTGCTACGTTTTAAACACTTCAATTACAAAATAGATAGAGAGAGACATTTGCCTTCGCTTTTACTTTTTCTTTCTATCACCATCTGATACCGTTTCATAATCATCATCATTTCAGCCGAAAGACGTCCACTTCTGAACATAGGCCTCCCCCAAGGCTCGCCAAACAGATCGGCCCTGCGCCATCCGCATCCAATGCGTTCCCGCCACCATCACCAAGTTGTCGCTCCATCTTGTTGGAGGCCTACCTACACTGCGTCTTCCGGTCCGCGGACGCCACTCGAGGACCTTTCGGCCCCATCGGTCGGAGCGATTTGCCCTGCCCACTGCCACTCAAGTCTAGCGATTCTTCGAGCTATGTCCGTGACTTTAGTTCTCGCGCGGATTTCATCATTTCTAATGCGATCCCGCAGAGAAACTCCAGGCATAGCCCTCTCCATCGCCCTCTGAGTGACTTCGAGCTTTCTTATGAGGCACGACAGTTTGTTGTTGAGGTTTGATAGAAAGTAAATAGTGAATGCGAAAGCAAGTATCAGGGCGTAAGACAATAAGCGTACAGAGACCGTATTGTCTAAAGCGCGGACACTTGCCATTACTTTCGCCATCTCTTTCAGTCATTGTTTCATTCCGTTTGTCAGAAAGACATAATCTATTGAATCAGGCGTTACTTTGCGCAGGTCCATATTAATGAACTGAAACATTACGTTGCTCACCCGTGACCTTAAGAAAAACGGGTAAGCATTTCAATTCATTAGAAAGAAACAGTGAATGAGGCTAGCGTCAGACCGTTAGACAATAAGCGAGCAGAAGTCGTCATTTTCGTGTCATTTTTGAAACTTTAATGACTTTTAATTTCTTATACAGCCATCTTAAGCAAGTTGTTGACGTCATGGAACAGAATTGGAAAGATGATAATATATTGTCAGAAACTGTTTGCATTAATTTGTTATCATCGTTAGCGAATAGGGTTTATCACTCCGTTTAACAGAATATGATAGATCAAACTAATAAAGAGGTTTTTGCGCAACTCTTCATAATCATGTGGGTGTCAAGGCTGCCAAGCTGAAGTGAGACTGGGCAGGCCACGCCAGCTGCATGTATTCAAATCGGTGGGCTTAAATAGGCACGGACTGGATACCTCAAGATGGATGGCGGCGACGAGGTAGGCCCAGGAGCCGTTGGCAGGACGACCTAGTCATGTACCTTAGGGGCTGGAAGGTCACCGCTTAAAATCGGGATGAATGGCAAAAATGGGCCTTTGGCTAATTAATATAATACAATTATATGATATTCATAGTCAAGGAACAGCCTGATGTGTTACATAGTTTAGAAAGGTTACATGTGTAACAGTTTTAAGCAATTGCAGTACGGGATGATAGATCTACTTTCCGCTGTTGGTAATTTGGCCGTGTAATGTGTAATTGGGTTAATTAATGACAATGTTTTAGACGTTTGTCCATGGTGTGCGCCAAGTTTCGTATAAATCCATTCAGCCGTTATTGTATGATTGACTAACAATTATTCAAACATCCAAATACAAACATCTTCCTAAAGTATAAAAAAGACCAGGATTAGTTAGTCTCATTTTGTTTTTGGAAGAGCGATGCCTCCTAACACAAGTCACTGAATTAATGGGAGGACCTTGGTATAACATACTTAGTTAAGTAAACCTTATTTATTTTGGCTAAAATCCCCTTTTAAATATTAATAAAGTCGGGAGACGTGTCCTACATCTTTGCAATTCATCCCCATTTCCTCCATTCGTCCCGATTTTTATCATAATAAACTTTGTAAACTTACTCACCACAACTGTTGGTGAAAATGAATCCATATTCTTAGTAAGTTTAACATCACTTAAAACAGATACCTAATTATATACCTAATTATATAATTAAATATTCCATTGCCAAAATCGCAAAACACTTATTATGAGCAAAATTATTAACTATCATTGAGGTTAAACGTATTGTTACTGAAAATAGCACAATCATAAACAAACTCTTATACACACAAAAATTCGCAACCAAATTTTTATAACACAAAATCGGCTTTAAAGCCACACAAATAAAGTTCATTTAAAAACAACAACCGAGCCCCTTGATAAAATTTACAGCAAAAATTAGCACCAACTGATATGCAGCTAACACAAGTGATAAATGTTTTCCAACTATAAACTTAAAGACCTAACTTTTAGAACTAATAATAATATGGAACTTAAATCATAATATTGAACGTCAATTTCTCTACATAGAAATGTTACTACCTTACTACATGCAAAATGCTTTTTTGAAGTTTTTTTTTACTTATTTAAGCGTTTGAGACAAAGTGTTTTATTTTGGCACTATTGTGCTGGCGGCAGGTGACATTCATGGACATGAATCGAAAATTTGTGCAGGATACATTACATCGCTTCGTTTGATTGGTTATGCGCAACTCGGTCTTCGGCGATCCCGCAATGTAGTTTGCATAATTTGACATATCCTATCAATCGACTCATTTTGGTAAATTTATGTATATGGGCGCTTTTAGCCTTTGTCCGCAAAAAACAAGGACGAGTTTTACTACGCAAAACCCGTAGGAATAGCAAATTAACATGATGTCATTTCATGATTAAAAATAAATACTTTGATGTTTTAAAGGTATCTCGTAAAGTCCACAGTCTCAAAATTAGTCTAAATGTGCGCTTTCCGTAATATGTACAGTCTATGTTGAAAATATATTTACACACATAGCGGTCAAACTTATAACACCCCTTTTTTTGTGTCGGGGGTTAAAAAGCCTATTTAAGTCCAAACTTGTTTTTTTGTAAACTTGTGCTCTTTGAGTATCGTACCGAAAGGGTGCCAAAACGGGAGATTACAATAAAATAGCAAAAAAATCTAGAAATAATGTCGACGTATTATATAATTTCAAAAATAGGGATTCCTTGAGGATTATATTTGTAAAAAACTACATATTGACACTGACAGGTATCTATACTAAATACTTATTTATTTTCTAAAGAAAGTAGCGTATATTTTTCTAAACAAAGTGACTTAAAGAGAAATATACGATTACAGTATAGACATGACTTATGCTCAGCCCCTCTAGCTACTTAGAAAGAGCGCACATTGTAATGGAATAAAAAAATTCAATCCCTTGTCAGAAGATAATATTAAGAAAATTGAAAACTATAACGTTTTTTGTACAAAACTGAAGAATTACTTGATCTTGAAGAGTTTTTATAATATAAGAGAGTATTTTGACAGTCATCAACATTAGAAAGAAAGAAAGAAAGAAATATTTATTTGTGACAACTAACATAGACAAAAGAAAATTAAAACAGAATAAGCAACAAGAGCAAAAATAACACAATGAAAAAAAAAAAAATAACATGCTTATGTCACAAAATGGTCCCAAATCAGCAAAATATCGCCAATCTTGCGAATGGCGCTGATCTTCCTTAGGGACCATTAGACTTTAAATTAGAATTATTTGACATTAATAAATAAGAAAGTATGCTAATTAAGTATTTTATAATGGTTAATTTAAGTGTATTGTTGTGACCTTACAGGGTTTATATTGGGACATATTTTTTAATTGTAAGACCTTGTAAACATATAAAGCAATAAATAAATGATTATGATTAAGATATCAGATCACAAGACGGTGCGCAATTCAAAGAAAACTTAATATCTTCTCTGTAAATGTTTTTGTAATTAAAATGAATACTTTTTCGAAACACATTAAAATTATAAGAGTCAAGTGAATAATATTGCACGTCCTAAATGGGAGTTGTTAAAGGATTTAAACTATAAACTACCACAAATTCAATGTACACAGTTTGGACAATGAACTTTTATTTTTCTTAATGTAAATAATTTATTGAATCAGGCGTACTTTACGGAGGTCCATATCAATGAACAGAAACAATTACTTTGCTCACCTGCCTTACAAGGTAGCCTTATAAGGTTGCGGGTGAGCAAAGTAATTGTTTCAGTTTATTAATGTTAATTTATCAAAGTTAACGGAAATAAAAACAGAGTGTACCTACATAACATTAAGTATTTAAAAAAACTAAAATTAGTACTTCTTAACGTATTTATAAAATATCCTTTAAATTTTACATTCCAGTATTTGACGACGAAATCTTTAAAAACCTAGATATAACATTTTCAGCCGATTTATTTGCAACATTATTATTTAATCTTTTGCGATTCCAACTCATAAAAACAGCCACTCCTGGGACTTAACCATACAACAAATAAAAAAATATCAAAAAAATAACATGACAAATCTGCGTCAGTGGAAGACGAAAGGGCTACTTTGACGTTTCGATCACATTCTATTATAAAATAAACAAACAATACGTGATTAAATTCTGGTGTGGAAGTTTCCTAGCAGCGTCTACTCTAAGACGTTTAGTGTAGAAAAATTACTAACATTAGTCTTTGGTTCAAAGACGAATTAATTGGTCCATTAAAATTATTAAAGTAATATATATTAATCTGTTGCGGTGTCTCCACCACCGCCACCACTATCGCCTCCTCCAGTGTCACCTCCACTATCACAAGTGCCGCCATCGCCGCCCCCACCACTGTCATAAGTCGTTCCACCTTCACCACTGTCACATTTTCCACCATCATTACTACTGCCACCTTTGATGTCAGATCTAAAACCAACATCACAATGTCCGTTCTGACTTTCATGTCGCGACCCAGCAGAAATTCCAGTGGCTTCTGAATAACTAGGTGGCATTTCATTGACTATAGTGTGGGTTTTGGTCCAGCCGTAAGCATTGACGGTGGTATCATTGTCTATTGAGCTGGTAAGATTGTTCTGGGTAGTTGTATTGAAATCATTAGTATCGAAACCAAACGGTGGATCGTCATTTACCATCTCATTATACACTGTTGTATTTCGAGTCACTCCAGAGCCAAATGCTGATCTGTTTGCCCCATAGGTTGGGCCACTTCGGTTCACCCTGTTATGAGATGGACCATCCCGATTCACCGTGGGAAACCTTCCTTGCTTCTTTGCGTAGCAAAGGCAGAGGCAAAAGCAGCCGCAGAATATTGTAAACGAGACCTGAAAAATTAGAGTTTTATAATTTATTTATTTATTTCATTTAATTAGTCATGTTCATTACAATAGGTGACATATTAATCAGTTGTATACACGACACCCTGTTAGGAACAGGCAAAAATGATAATTCCCATACTATTTTAATTCTAATTACATATTAATAACTACATATAGATTTGTTACATGGATTTGGTAGATAATTGTTGTCATGAAAAAAAGCTTATACATATGTACTAATACAATACAATACGATATGAATTTAATGTAATTTTCTAAATATAGTTAAATTGAATATTAGCATATCTTTAATAATGTTCAATGTCTAGTTTAATTATTGTTTATTATAAAAACAATTATGTCATCATTCAACTATGTCTTATAATGGAGGAATAATCATTTTTAATTTTATTAATATAATTAGTTTTATGAATAACATTTTAGTATAGAACTATGTATAGGCATTTATTTAGTTTATTTCACAATTTATTATTTAAAAAGTCATCAATTTCATATTAACATTTTTCTACCACTAATTTCTTTAATTTATTTTTAAATACATGGTCGTTTGTTTCTAAGGAGATCGTTTCCGGTAGGTATTTTATTAGCTATGTGTATGCATCGGTAATAAAGACCATTTTTAAACATCGCTAGTTTTGTTTTTGGCATTAAAAATTGTTTTATATTTTGCCTATGTGACCTAAGTGTCTTTCTTGTTGTAAATAGGTTCGAATGTTTCCTGACAAACAATGCCGTTTCCAATATAGAGGGTGTTTGGTAGCTACGTGCAAAGCTTTAAGGAGATGATAGACGAGGTATTTTTGAACATTTTTGGCCATATTATGTCTTAGCCGAAATTTGATATTTTTTTTTAAATTGAAGACTTAGATATTTTAGGAAAATACCCAGAATTTGATAGTCACGACTCAATATTGCCTCAATGAGCGTTAATTTGGAAACAAATCTTTTATTTCGGATAGTTTAATGTGTATTGGACCAAATGAAATATTTTTTAAGTGTCTTTCTTGCCACAAAAACAAAATTGAGGCATTCGAAATTACTAAAAATGTCAGGTTGGAATAGAGTCATTTTTCTGTGCCATAGGTAATAATATTGTTATTGAATAATGAAATTATACAGAGAACAACTACTGTAAAGGATTTAGGAGTGTACATTGATAGTAAATTGAGTTTTTGTGAGCGTATACATTACGTTACCAATAGGGCATTTAAACTTCTGGGTTTTGTCCTTAGGATTAGGAGGGAGTTCCATAGCCCTAATACTATTCTTGATCTTTATAACTCCTTGGTCAGGCCAATCCTTGAGTATTCTTTGGCTGCTTGGAATCCTCAGTATAATGTTTACAAGGATTCGATTGAAAGAATTCAAAACATACTGATTAAGCCTTTACATTTTAAGGCCTCGTGGACTGGGCAACATTTTAATAAAGAAATTGCATCTCTCGAGAGTAGGCGCACGTTCAGAGATCAGGTTTTGTTATTCAAAATATTATTGTATGATATTGACTCCCCGTATCTTCTAAGTAAATTAGGTTTGAGAGTACCTCGCCTGAATTCAAGAAATTCTAACTGTATGCTGCATGAACCCTTTACCCATCGTAAGTATGCTGCGAACTCTTTTATTAAACGAGTTTGTAGAATGCACAACAGCAAATTCTCTGAAATTGATATTTTTAGCATGTCTCTAAGCAAATATAAGTCTTTCATTAGTAATAAATAAGTAATTTGTTAGCCATTTTTGTATTTGTTTGCCGAGAATGGGTTAGGTGCACATTCTCGTTTTCTTTTTCTTAGTCGTAGTTTTTTGCATGCATGTATGTTGCTTTTACGCCCGTTAGATACCTATATTATCATTATTAAGAGTGAAAAACCTGTGGCAACTTTGTTGGTTAATTTTTTAATGTAACTTTTTGTAGTATAAGTTTTATTGTACCGTTTGTGCCCAAAAACATAAATAAATAAATAAAAAAACAAAAAATCCTTGAAATGTTCAAACATTTTTAGAAACATGCCTGTTTATTGTTATTTCTTTTATGGTATCACTCATTGACATTGCTTGCTAAATCTGAGATAAAAAGTAAAAACCAAACTCAGGGAGCACTCGCTAAGAATGCACTAGTCTTGAAATTTTACTAGTAAATAACATGTGAAAAAGACAAGTCTAGGTACGTCATTTTTGTGTGCCATATTTAAAATTTCCAAATTAACGCTCATTTGGGCAATATTGACTCGTGACTATCAAATTCTGGGTATTTCCCTAAAATTTCTAAGTCTTCAATTTAAAAAAAAAAACAAATTTCGGCTAAGACATATATGGCTAAAAATGTTCAAAAATACCTACCTCGGCTATCAAACCCTTAAAACTTTGCACGTAGCTACCAAACACCTTATATATATATATCGTCGTCTAGTACCCATAGTACAAGCTTTGCTTAGTTTGGGACTAGGTCGATTTGTGTGAGATTGTCCCCTAATATTATTATTATTATTATTATATATATCGAAGGAATTGTTAGAGTTTTTTGTTGTATAAAGTGCTGACGACAGCTGTTAGGTATCCGAGTTAACTTAGTTAAATGATTTTTTTATCCAAAATTAAATTAAAAAATCCTAGTTGTAAATTTTTGGATTCAGTCACATTCAAACTCAAACTTATTATGATTAATAAATAATACCAAAAATACGTCAAAATGAAATTCAATTGATGTGGCATATCTAACCGTTCAGATAAGATCAACTTATCATTATCAACAAAAATCCAGAGTTGTCATTCAGGAAATTGCACAATAATCTTAACCACCTATACCTTACTTTTAAAAAATTGTAAAAAGTTAACTTTATATTTTTGTAAGAGTAATCTCTGAAACTTTTGAAAACTGTTTCACTAATAGTTATCTGTACTAACAAAAGTTTTAAAATAATTTATTGAATCAGGCGCTTCTTTGCGGTGGTCCATATCAATGAACTGAAACAATCACTTTGCTCACCCGCGACCTTATGATAGTTACGTTTATGTAAGAAATGTGTGTTCATGCAGTTCCTCTGCCACTAAACTACACTGACACGTTTTAAACTCAACCAGCTCATCCTCGGAGTATCGCAACCGTTCACTATGCTACCAAATTTTAAACTCTAAGATGTTGGAGTCCTACATACAACCATCTTCACAAACTTTCTTTTCTTTAATAGTTATTAGTAGGAAGTGTGATAGAATAGGCTTAATTAGCCTGGAGAAGTGTACCACAGCTTTGCAAAGGCATTTCTCCATTTTATCCATTTAATTTTGATCATAAATAAACATTGTAGAATTACTCACCACAGTCAAAATTGTCGGTACAATAAAAAATGAATCCATATTTTTAGCAAATCTAACAGCCCTTTAAAACAAGTACCTAATAATATAATTTTTTCATGGCCACAATTCGTCTAACACTTAAAAAAAAGCAAAATTATGATCTACTTTGAGGTTAAACGTATTGATACCGATAATAGTAGCACTATCATAAACAAACTCTTACAACATAAAAAAAATATCGCAACCAATTTTAGACAACACAAATTCGTCCTTAACTACAATCAAATAGAGTTTAATAAGGAACAACAGCAGATCCCCTTAATAAAAACTAACAACAAAATCGAGCACCAACTGATACGCAGCTAACACAAGTTGTGGTTAATGTTTTTCAACTTGGCCTTGCTTGTATGCAATAGTGTATCGAATTAATATGGAGCTTAAGTCGTTTTTAGAATACAGAATGTCAATTTCTGTACAAAGAGATGTTACCATTTCATTCAAGAGGGGCTGTTTGCAAGTTTTTTAAACCTACTTATATTATAGCGTGTCACTTTGAGACACAGTGTTTTGTGTGTCACAACATTGTGTTGCCGACCGCAGGATTGTCGCATGATGTCATCCATGGATAAGAACCGTAAACTTGTTCGAGGTACATTACATTGCAGCATTTGATTGATCAGCTATAACTTGTTGTTCCGGCGATCCCGCAATGTACTATTTCTCAAACATGCTTTGAAATGTATGCGTTAATGTCACGAAATGAAGCCATGAAGTTTGTTGTTTATGGCTCCCTACATTACTTCTTAGCCTAGGCCATAAAAGTAAGTATGAAACACCATTATTGTCCGCTGCTGTAACTTTTTAAATTTGCTTACTAACATTAAACTGACAAAGGAAGGAAGGAAGGCGTTTCTTTGTGGAGGTCCATTAGACCATTGATATCAATGAACTGAAACATTTACTTTGCTCACCCGCGACCTTATGATAGAACGCTTATGCAAGAAATTTGTGTTCATGCATGTGTGTGTTATTTTGGGTAAAAATAAAATTGTAAGAGAGAGATCTCTCTCCAGGCAGTGAGTTAAATAGTATCTACCTACTCGTTCCGAGGTTAAATGCCTAGAGTTAATCAAAATCGAATCAAAAGTCCCATTTACATTTATCAGCCCGGAAGAATCTAAATAACTCGACATAAATCACCGTAAAAAGTTCAACCTGACACCGGAATTTTAAATTTTCGACGTAAATTGAGTTTGGGCCATGTGTCGGTAAATTCCCGTCGTAAATTACGCCGGAGTTAACGCCACATACGGGGACCCACGGCACTGAGTCTTTAATAGAATATAGCTATGGACTCCGCTAGTAGGCGCCATCATCGTCATCATAAATTCGGCCGAAGGACGTCCACTGCTGAACAAAGGCCTCCCCGAGGCTCCAAACAGATCGGTGCCGTGCCATCCGCATCCAACGCGATCCCGCAACCTTTACCAAATCGTCGCTCCTAATGTTGGAGGCCTGCCTCCACTGTTTTTTAGAACCTTAATAAACTAAAACAATTACTTTGCTCACCCGCGACCTTACAATAGTTACGTTCATGCAAGAAATGTGTGTTCATGCAGTTCCTCCACCTCCACACTGTACGAACACACACAAATCACATAAACCCAACCATCACCACCACCAAGCTACACTGACGCGTTTCGAACTCAACCAGAGCTCATCTTCAGAGTTACCACAACCGTATGCTATGAGTTCGAAACGCGTCAGTGTAGCTTGGTGGTGGTGATGGTTGGGTTTATGTGATTTGTGTGTGTTCGTACAGTGTGGAGGTGGAGGAACTGCATGAACACACATTTCTTGCATAAACGTAACTATTGTAAGGTCGCGGGTGAGCAAAGTAATTGTTTTAGTTCATTAATATGGACCTCCGCAAAGTAACGCCTGATTCAATAAATTTTAGAACCTTACTACCCTTATTGCCCCATTGGCCATCAGTTTAACGACCGATGTGCCCTGGCCACTGCCACTTGAGTTTGGCGATTCTTCGAGCTATATCGGTGACTTTAGTTCTTGCGCAGAATACATCATTTCTAATGCGATCCCGCAGAGAAACTCCGAGCATAGCCCTCTTCATTGCCCACTGAGTGATGGGTATACAGGGTGATCAGTCCAAAGTCAGTATGGAGAAGTTTGAAACTATAAGGGATAGCGAAATCTAAGAGCCATATGTCACGGTGTCACGGCGGTGGTGTCACGGGTGTCGGTTTGGGAACGTATTAGAAACGGAAGCTACTCAATAATGTCCTAAGGGATTTTCGATTACAAAGTTACACCTCGTATAAACCAAAACCTGTCATGTCAGTGTATGAGAATGCCGCTCCCCTGTCATCAATTACCAACTCGACAATGATGATCGAGAAGTGTTCGTTACAAGTTCAGTCGTGTTCTGCCAGTTAGGGATGGCAATATGTGAGGCTGAATAAAAAGTTTTAAACATGAAACTACCGTGAGACTCACTCATTGTGAAAATAAACGGATCACTCACGTCTTAAAACGAGATTAACTCGACATGTTTCGGGCTAATCCGTAGCCCTTCCTCTCGAAGTCGCACGTCACGGCGGCTGCCAAACGCGCACCCGTTTATTTTCACTATCATTCTGAATTAAAAGGTTTACATTTGTGGCTGTGTATTATAAGAGATTGTAATCTATTTTTTAATGTATCGAGTGATGGCACTATTGACAGCATGCAATAGTGCTGTGAAAGACTCTATTTTACTATCGTAAAAATTTCAGTTGTGTGAGAAGTAGATTTTAAATAATTTACTATCGGACCCGGCAATTTGCCGGCGTCAAACGTTGTTTTGCCATACTAGGGGTATAAAAATCCGGCCAAGTGCGAATCGGATCGCGTGAAGAGTTCCGTACCATATATCTTTAAAAACGGCAAAAAAATCACGTTTGTTGTATGAGAACTCCTTAAATATTTATTTCATTTTATTTTTTAATATCTGTTGTTATAGCGGAAACTGAAAAGCATCATCTGTGAAAATTTCAACTGTCTGTTATAGCTATCACGGTTCATGAGATACAGCCTGGTGACAAACATACAGACGCACGAACAGCGGAGTCTCAATAATAAGGTCCCGTTTTTACCCTTTGGGTTCGGAAACCTAAAAATAGCCTAGAACTTATTCTCAGACCTACCAAATATGGATAAAAAAAATACATAAAAATCGGTCAAGCCGCTTAATAGGAGTTCGATAACAAACACCGTGACACGAGATTTTTATACATATTAGATTAATGCATACAAGGCTGGGATGATGATGATGATGATGAAGTAAGTCAGAGACCTAAATCCAATCCTTCTGGCCTCAGCATTTTCAAACTATTTTGACATTTTCTCTCAATGAATGTGACAGATCTCATCTCGGTCTAAACTAACCCTAACAAGCTCTGTAAGGCAAAGCCGCGAACATAAGCTAGTAATCCAATAAGAACAGCCTTGAAACGAACGCTACAAATAACAGGAGTAGCAACAATCGATTAATTACAGGGATTACAAGCTCAGTGAGAGTAATTATTGGCTAGGGGATGTTCATTAAGAACCGCGGAGAACTTCGGCAGCGTTCGGGAACCATCGGTTTTTTTTCGGGCGACGCGTGACAGATACGATAGTTAGTTGGGTGACATATCGATATAGCTCTGCGCTGGGTTTACGTTAAGGTGGCATTTTTATCGTCAACTAGCCTTCTGTCCGCAGTTTCGCCCACGATAAATTAATTTTCCCGTAGGAAAAGGTATTTTTCCGCGGTTAAAAGAAGCCTAAGTCACTCAGTGATAATGTAGCTTCCTAACAGCAAAAAAATTTTTGAAATCGGTCCAGTACTTTTAAGTTTATTTGTTACATACAAAAATACAAATTTTTCCTCTTTATAATATTAGGTATATATAGTGTAGATGTAGATAACTGTACCTTACGGTCGTTGGTGAGCAAAGTTATTGTTTCAGTTCATTAATATGGACCTCCGCAAAGTAACGCCTGATTCAATAATTTTTTATCGTTGTTTGTATCTTATGGGAAAAAATAGGTCATTCATTATGATCTTAGCCTATATACGTCCCACTGGAGAGCACAGGCCTCCTCTCAGAGTGACCTTGGACCGTAGTTCTCGCTCGGTCCCAGTGCGGATTGGGAACTTCAAACACTCCATTGAATATCTAAGCAGGTGTGTGCAGGTTCACTCACGATGTTTTCCTACACCTAATGATAAATTCAAGTGTAATTTTGCGCGTATATCTGAAAACTCAAAGCTGTGAGCCCGGACTCGAGTCCACGACCCTCTACTTGAGAGGTCATGGATCAAACCACTACTACCACGGTTTTCTTTAGAACAAATAGGTACCTTAAAATATTACATAGTATCGTCAAAATATAAGTCTAACGTTGGGTAGCACAGTGAACGGTTGCGGTACTCTGAAGATAGATAGTTGGGTTTGTGTGATTTGTGTGTGAAGTGTGGAAGTGGAGGAACTTCATGAACACGCATTTTTTACATAAACGTAGCAATCGTAAGGTCGCGAGTGAGCAAAGTCATTGTTTCTGTTCATTTATATGGACCTCCGCAAAGTAACGCCTGATTTAATAAATTATTGAAAAATTTAACCGCCGAAAAACTGAAAAGCAAAAAAAAACATTCAGACGAATTGATAACCTCCTCTTTTTTTGAAGTCGGTTAAAAATAATACCTTTTTTGTTTGACCTTAATCTAGGTACCAGTTTGAAGTCGGTGCCTCAGCACGAGCCAGGAGGAGTGATAGAAGCCAATCAGGTAGACGATTATAGGTCCACTCCTCCTGGCTAGTGCTGAGGCACCGACTTCAAACTGGTACCTAGATTAAGGTCAAACAAAAAAGGCATTATTTTTAACCGACTTCAAAAAAAAGAGGAGGTTATCAATTCGTCTGAATGTTTTTTTTTTGCTTTTCAGTTTTTCGGCGGTTTAATTTTTTTGTTAAAAAGTTTTTATTTTATGCTTTTTCCCATCCTTGGGGTAATTTTTTTTTCCAAATTTATATAATACCAACTTCAAGGTATACCCTATCCAATAAAAAAGAATTATGAAAATCAGACTACTCTGTAAAAAGTTAGTCAATCATCCCCTGTTTTCCTACCCTTAGGGTAGGAATATTACTTCCAAATTTAAATAGAACCACCCTTGGGGTACCTATACGCTTTCCAATAAAAAAAGAATCATCAAAATCCGACTACTCTGTAATAAGTTATGCGTGGTCATATAGTACGATCAGTGACTGAACAATCAATCATCCCCTGTTTTCCTACCCTTAGGGTAAGAATATTATTTCCAAATTTAAATGGGACCACCCTCGGGATATACGCTTTCTAATAAAAAAAAATCATCAAAATCGGATTACTCTGTAAAAAGTTATGCGTGATCATACATAAAAAAAAAAAAACAAAAAAATATACACGTCGACTTGAGAACCTCCTCTTTTTGTTTTCGTCGGTTGAAAATATATTTTGTCTAAATTTTATCTTCGAATTAGAGTTTTAACATTAATTTGATAGCCAAAAAATGTGACATCCCCGTGTGATAATCTTGCCCGGAAAGGCGTTAGTTTTATGTTCGTTTTAACATTTCTTTTAATTGAAATGGTTCCAACTCTGATGAAAAACAAAGGTTAAACCGGAGTGGCACAAGACATAAGAGTTAAGGTTTTAACAATATATTTTTATTGGACTCTACCCAAGATAAATTTTAAACATGATACTAACAAAATGAGTGTTTCTAGGCCAGTTAATGCTGGACTGTATCAACTCAATTGTTTAAATTTGTCTGATAAACTATGGAATGTTCATCATCATCGTTATTTTAGCGATATTCCACTGCTTGACATTGGCCTCCCTCAATGATATTCTATCACATATATTCAAATGTTCACATTTTATGAAATTAAAACACATAATATATATGATTTATTGAATCAGGCGTTACTTTGCAGAGGTCCATATTAGTGAACTGAAAAAATTAGTAGATAATATTATTATTTTAATGGACATAGCTCGAAGAATCGCCAGACTCAAATGGCAGTGGGCAGGGCATATCGCTCGTAGAACTGATGGCCGACAAGGCAAAAAGGTTTTCGAGTGGCGTCCGCGGACCGGAAGACGCAGTGCAGGTAGGCCTCCAACAATATGGAGCGACGACCTGGGTAAGGTTGCGGGAACGCGTTGGATGCGGATCGCACCGGATCGATCTGTTTGGTGAACCTTGAGGGACGCCTATGTTCAGCAGTGGACGTCTTTCTTGATGATAATGGAACAGATGACACCTATGACACTCTCCCGTCGCTTGCGCCACATTAATTTCACAGCTCCGCTTCCTGTCCAGGGCGAGTGAAATTCGTGTAATTAATCGCTGCAAATTTGGCCGGATTCCTAAAACACAAGTTTTTGGTAATTGCGAAGAAGCAGATTAATGCGGAAGGAAACGGCGATAGCGTCAGAACCGTTCATTGTTGAGATACAGACGAAAATTAAACATTTTAGCGCTGCCATCGTAAATATTTCGAGCCAGGGAATTATGGGGTATTATCTTGGAAATATTTCGACGGTCCCCACGAACACAGTCGTAAGGAAAAATACGACGAAATAGCTTTTTATACAGATTTAAAGTGAGCATCAAACGAACTACATGACTACATTTTTATTTATTTATTTCAATTCAATTCAATTAAATTTTTTTATTTCGTCATCACAGGTAGATTTTGTACAGATGATAGGCATTACAAAGTGGTTCGGCTATGATGTACCTTTTGGCATACGATAATTTAAAAAGAAAATACATAAAATTCAGTGCAAATGTCAAAAACTTAAGGCTTAATTATTTATACAATATTATGGATTTCATCTAGAATTATCATTATCATAAAGGATTAAATACGCAAACATGCAAATACAAAACAAAAATAGTGATAAATTACGAAAGTCAAAAGTAGCAATAGATAAATAATAAAACTAATCAAACATCAATATCAAAATCACAAAGGTAATCATTAAAATCATAATAACATTTGTCCACAAGCAGTTTAAACAACAGTGCTTTAAAATGACTTTGGGTCTTGTTTTTCATATCACTAGGTAATTTATTAAATAGCTTTGGACCCATCGTAACAACACTCTTTTTCATGAGGCTAGTCTGGCAAATATCAAAACGCACACCAGGGTCTCTAGGGCGAAGATTGAAACCCTCAACCATTTTTTTCCTTTGAAACAGGTCTGGGTTAGAGTTTACAAACATGCAACACTCATATATGTAGAGGGATGGTAAAGTTAATAATTTTAATGATTTAAAATGAGGCTGGCAGCTTTCCGAGGATTTTAATCCACAGATGGCTCTAACGCATCTCTTTTGGGCTCTAAACAATATGCCCCTATATGTTGCGTTCCCCCAGAAGATTATCCCGTACCGTAGGGTGGATGCAACAAAACCGTGATAAGCCACTAATACTGTACTACGATATTGTGTTATATTTGTGTTTTTTTCTTTTGTGTTGCGGACCGGAAGACGCAGTGTAGGTAGGCCTCCAACAAGATGGAGCAACGACCTGGTGAGGGTAGCGAGAACGCATTGGATGCGGATGGCACAGGGCCGATCTGTTTGGAGAGCCTTGGGGGAGGCCTATGTTCAGCAGTGGACGTCTTTCGGCTGAAATGATGATGATGATATTTACTGAGATACCCAATTGAACATAGTATTAAAAATTAAAAAAGTCCATTCCTTTAATTAAAGGTACAGTCGACCAATTTGATTTCTAGGCAAATAATTAATTAATGAGCAAAGTAATTGTTTCAATTAATTTAAACAAGTTAGCTATGAAGTATCTTTTTGTATTTATTTTTTCAACTTCATTTTTTTTATTACTTTTACGGTCATCCCGTGAAATCATATATTTCTTACTAAATACAAACTGAAATATAGATGCACAGAAAAAAGCCCAGAAAAAAGACCAATGCTGGGAATCGAACCCAGGTCCTCAGCATTCCGTGCTGCGTGCTAAACCCCTACACCACCACTGGTCTAGAGATTAGACACGAATCTTTCCTATACATCATACATTTCAGTCTGCTAAATCATCACCTTATGCAGTGACAAGCGCACATCTATGTTACACCCTCTATCGAGAGATTTCAATACTCCTTCGGAATTAACCGCTCACCTGGACAAGAGATGGCGCTACTGTGTAACTTTAAACAAGTTAGCTATGAAGTATCTTTTTGTATTTATTTTTTCAACTTCATTTTTTATTACTTTTACGGTCATCCCGTGAAATCATATATTTCATACTAAATCAATCAATTCATTTAGTTAAGTAGGTACCTAAACATTTCTAGTATACCTAGGTACTGCATTTTATATTAAAAGTATCAGTCAGATTCATTTTGGGACGATTCCAATTGTATTTTATTTAAAGATACTGTTTTTTATTAAAAACCATTTCAGCCTTGTGGTTTGACCTATGGCCTTTCAAACAGGGGGGTTCGAGCTTAAGCTCGGTCCTCTAAGTTTTACGAAATTTACGTGCGAAATTGCATAGCGTGAGATTTACGGTGAAGGCAAACATCGTCATATATCATCATCGCAGCCTGTATACGTCCCACTGCAGGGCACAAGCCTCCTCTTAAAATGAGAGGGCTGGGGCCGTAGTTCCCACGCGAGCCCAGTGCAGATTGGGAACTTCAAATCGTCACCAAAAATTCAATGTTCGTGTGAAGATACCAATACGCACTGGGCCGCGTGGTAACTACAGTCCAAGGCCTCTCATTCTGTGAGGAAGCCTATTTCCTGTAGTGTATATTCTACATTTCTTAATTAGAAAGAAAGAAATAAAGAAAATACATTTATTTACAACAACACAAGATACATAAATAGTACATTGTGCATCTAGGGCCGTAAGTAGGGGATTACTAACGAGGGTCTATTAGAAGCCCAACGCTGAAGGCGGAGGGCTTTTAATGACTCGAGTTTGTAATCCCCTTACTGCCCATGACACACACAATGATTTTCACTTTTTTCAATTCATCTACCATAAATAATGTAAACTGAACTAAAACAATTACTTTGCTCACCCGCGACCCCGCAAAATGTCCGAATGTAAACTGTGTTAGAATTCAAATGGCCCTACGGCCAGATTCTGTCAACATGTTAATAAAATACTTACTAAAATTATTGCAAAACTAAATTTAAAATATAAAAATAACGAAGTTTCATGAAGCGTAGATAAGTTTTGTGTAGTAAAATTGGGTATACATATATTACAATACCGAAGTACGAAAGACCGAATGTATTAAAACATCGAATAGGTCAAAAGACCGACACGATTTTTTTCTGAAACCGTAAACTTCTCAGAATTTATTAAAACGGCATCATACAGAACCCATTAGGTTAGGTTAGGTTTGTTTTATAACAATCTTAAAAAGTTAACGGTTTCAGAAAAAAATCGTGTCGGTCATTTGACCCATTCGATGTTTTAATACATTCGGTCTTTCGTCCTTCGGTATTGTAATACATACCCGTAAAATTGGGTTATATAGTTATAGCTAAGTTTTAAACACATAAATAAAACGTTGGCTGACTTGAAACCTCCTTAGTCTGAAATGATAATAACAACTATCTTTTTTGCTAATTTTAAAACTAAATTTAGAACTCCCTTGGGAGGAAGAACTGTACGTAAATCCATAACTCCCTTAACCCGTCACGCGTCCACCATACTAAAATTAGTAAAATTTATTTTTATGCGGGATAACGAACGCGAGACTTCAGTAGTAGGTAGTCTCTAGGACATTTCCCGCAAAAAAAATGTTAGGGACTAACGTAGACCCTGGGACGCGTGACGGGTTAAGAACAACTTAGGCCATTGTCATTTAGTATACAAGCATGGAATAACACCATTGACGAGCAAGTGTGATGAAAATATTTTTAAAATAAGGCAATACGAAGGCTAAAGATAGAGTGTGTCATTGCGGTTGTAAATTGGACACTGGTTCAGCATAATGCTGAAGCGTAAATCAAATAATGATGAAAATGACGAATGAATATTTAATGATGTTCGTGATGATGGTTTTATTTATAAATTTTGGCGGTGGTTAGCATATTATAATATCTACGAATAAACCCACTCCCCATATTGCACGGCCGCCGCGACAAACTCCGCTGTTCAAATATTCATTCGCAATCGGAACTATTTCAGGCCCCTCGATCAATGCCACAAGGTTCTTTTTCTGCTGAACTCGATTTAAAAGCGAACCTAATGCTAGAGCTTAAGGTTAAATATTGCATGCGTTTAAGGTTTAGCTAAAATTTGGAAATTTTAAAACTGTCAGTGTTTGAATAGATTAAAATAAAACTATGACATATTATACTTTTGATCAGAGTGGAAAATACAAATACGAATAAAAATACATTGATAGATTTCTAGACTAATCGAATCCTTTTAAACTCACTCTTAAAATACCAAATTACTAGTAAACTTTTCAGAATTTATTAAAACGGCATCATACAGAACCCATTAGGTTAGGTTAGGTTTGTTTTATAACAATCTTAAAAAGTTAACGGTTTCAGAAATAAATCGTGTCGGTCTTTTGACCCATTCGATGTTTTAATAAATTCGGTCTTTCGTACTTCGGTATTGTAGGCATACCCATTATGACTTACCTAGAAATTTGTAAGTTGAGACCCTCGGTGCGCGAGTCCAATTCGCACTTGACCGGTTTTTTGACGCCATTAGAGTGATTTATGCGGCGCTATTTGTTTATTTTCAAATTTCGTTGTAACCGGTAAACAGTTCTGTCTTCTTGACACCAAGTATTGCTTTTTGTGGAAGGACCAATGTTGTTTTCCTTATAGGCAGTTAAAGGTGGTTAACCTTTTGTTTTGAAGTTACAATTCTAGCAAGTCACGAAGGCGAAAGGGCATTACTTGGGCAAGCCAATAGCTAGTTTCATAATTAGGCTGCGTATCCACCGGAGCTGTGCGAGGATACGTTGCGAGAGATGTGTTTGTCATGAACCAATAGAAACACTTCATTTACCTATCCTTGCTCAAGGAAAGATGTGTGCGAGGAATGTGTGCGAGGAATGTGTTTCGAGGAATGTGGTTGTTAGGCGGCGTTGCTCCGCTCCCGCCTCACCGCACCCCGCCTGCTTATTTGAGAAAAGCCCGCTACACATCCTCGCTACGCATCCTCGCACCGCTCAGCTACCTCGCACATCTTTGGTGGAAACATTCACACCGTTACACAGCCTCGCACCGCTTAGCTACCTCGCACATCTCTGGTGGAAACACAGCCTTAGAGAGGTCTCTAGCTACTCTTTTTGTATGTTACTCAGAGAGCGATGAAGAGGGCTATGCTCGGAGTTTCTCTGCGGGATCGCATTAGAAAAGATGAAATCCACGCAAGAACTAAAAGCTACCGACGTATTTCGAAGAATCGCCAGCAAGTGGCATTGGGCAGGGCACATCGCTCGTAGAACTGATGGCCGATGGGGCAAAAAGGTTCTCGAGTGGCGTCCACGGACCGGAAGACGCGGTGTAGGTAGGTCCAACAAAATGGATACGGTTAAGGTTGCGGGAACGCGTTGCATGCGGATGGCGCGGGACCGGTCTGTTTGGCGAACCTTGAGTTTCTTGCCAGATTATTCTCAACAGGGTTTTTCCGAACCGGTGGTGGATTCCTGTTCAGTTAGTGGTAGTAGATGATAGACATTGTTGGTCTCTAAATATATTGCGCGTACGTGCGATCTGACCTCGCGGACCGCACGGGTCAAGTTGAATGCGGGCTGCGTTCAATTTGACCTGACCGTGACCGCAGAACGCATCCAGTTTGACAAATCCTTAAATGCAATAAAGAATTTCGACTTTATGGGGGTTGTCACAAGGGGAATATGATGAGGGCGATGTGCTAGGAGTAGCAATCAAACGTCATCTCTTTCCACAACATATATAATTGTCTGCTCAGAAGGTCAGAAGAATTAATTATTATATACACAACACGGTAGAAAATACAGAGAAAGAAAATTTGGATTAAATATACGGCAAAGCAAAACATGACAAATAGTACTACGCAATGACGTGAGTTGATGGCCAAAAGTAGACAACCATTTCCACTCCATCATCACCCATTTCAAGATTCGCTCGTGAAAGTTCGGCAGGTGCTCGGACGGGCTTGGGCGCTCGGCTCAGTTCGCGTGCCGAACAATCGCGAGAGTGCCCGAAGCCTGCCGAACGGACGTGACAATACTCACGTCTAAAACGAATGACTACAGTCGCCACAACTTTGACTTTGACTTGGAAAAACCTATCATGTTTAGCAGTATACGTCTTTCGGCTGAACTCATTATGATGATAAAGGATAATGTTGTTAAAGTAGTAATGTAGATAAAGCCGTAGAAGCCTTTTTGGTCTACGGCATCTCAAGAGAGGATTTCGGGTTCGAGACCAGGTTAGCACCTCAGAATTTTTTAGAATTTTCGTGCGAAATTATAATTGAAATTTACCATGGGATTGCTATTGTCTTTGGATTCTAAGAAGAGGCCTGTGCTCTACAGTAGGAAATCCCGATGATGACGATTAATTAATACTGGATTAACAGTTTAACTCTGAGTTATACAGCTAACCCATCATCATCATCAGCCTATAACAGTCCACTGCTGGACATAGGCCTCCCCCAATGAGCGCCATTGCGCCCCGTTCTCGGCTAGACGCATCCAGCTAACCCATTTCTCAGCAATCCTGCTTAAGTAATAAACTCACGACCACAACGCCCAACCGGCCCATAGAGTCACAAAGGGGCTTTCCAGTTTGATCTGTTTACCATTAATTTATTCAATCAGAACGTATTCGCGTCCTTTTAAAACAAACGGTCTGTCCCTCGGTAAATATTTATGAGTGAACTTATTTAATTTTCCGTCGGGGTGTCCACCGTTCGGGGCTCTAACACGATAGTTTGAACTCGCCGGGGGTTTAAGTAACGAGAGGATTACTATATCGTAGGTTCAGTCCAGGAATTTAATTTATGTGTACGTACTACAGATCTTATCATCATCATTTCTGCCGAAAGACGTCCACTGCTGCACATAGGCCTCTCCCAAGGCTCGCCAAACAGATCGGTCCCGTGCTATCCGCATGCAACGCGATCCCGCAACCTAACCAAGTCGTCGCTCCATCTTGTTGGAGGCCTACCTTCACTGCGTCTTCCAATCTGCGCACGTCACTCGAGAACCTTTCAGCCCCATCGGCCGTCAGTTCTACGAGTGATGTACCCTGCCCACTGTCACTTGACTCTGGCGTTTCTTCGAGCTATGTCGGTGACTTTACTTCTTGCGTGGATTTCGTCATTTCTAATGCGATCCAGCAGAGAAACTCCGAGCATAGCCCTCTCCATCGCCCTCTGAGTGACTTTGAGTTTTCTTATGAGGCCCATCGTTAGCGGCCACGTCTCAGTGTCATAAGTCATCACCGGCAACACACACTGGTCATAGACTTTTGATTTGAGACATTGCAGTATATTGGATTTCAAGATATTGCGGAGCTTCCCAAATGCTGCCCAGCCGAGTCGGATTCGTCAATTGACCTCTTTCTCGAAGTTGAGCCTACCTAATTGGATTGTATGTCCCAGGTAGATATAGTCGTCAACAACTTCAAGTGGAGAGTCTCCAATTATAAAGGAAGATGGTGGTACAACATGGGCAATCGACATGACCTTCGTCTTGTCCATGTTCAGTTTAAGACCAACTCGCTCAGAGACCGCGAATGTCTTCTAAGGTCTCAGTCATATGCACTACGTCATCGGCGAATCGATGGTGAGTGATTTGTGTTCGCCCTTCTTAGTCAAAAGTCTTGAAAGCATCCTCCAATGCAGCGGTGAACAGTTTTGGAAAAATAACATCTCCTTGTCTGACTCCCCGCTGCAATAGAATAGGCTTTAAAAATATTGTATTAGTAAAAACAAATTATCGATAAACCATTTTGTTTCATGCAGATTAGAATGGTAGGGCAAGCCGTATTACGTCAATAGGTAAATTACTGTAATATTTTGTTGTTCTCTATCACAACTCAAGAATCGCCTGTGCATTGTTTACTAAAAGGTCCTCTTTTGCCTTGGGCCATGGCCCGCCCGGGGCAGGGTCCATTTACCTGTTGTTAAGTTTTTCCTCCGTACAAACGATTTGCGTATCCTAATAATCCGCGACCCGACCCTCACTAGTTTTGGTAAGGGGAGCGGTAAAAAATATCACGGTCTGCTTGGAGCAAAAAATGACCAGTATTTTGTTTATAAATATTATTATCTGTGAGTGGGTGATGAAAGGATAAAAACTGTTATCACCATTGTTTCACTTCTAGCCACAAGATATTATCACAATGTAGGCTTGGGTTATGTTTCCGCGTGGGCTCATTGCGGATTGGTAACTTAACACAGACCATTGATTTGTATCAATTCATCATTCATTTTATTGATTTTTTAACTTTCTTTCTTTTCATCGCGAATGTGTGCCATATAAAATAAAATACACTGTGATGTTAAATCGGTGATCAGAAGTAATCCCTTGTGAAAATGGAATTTAATAGATTACCTCTCGAGCAAAAATTGCAAGCAGAAAGCATATTTTTTTTTGTCTGTCTGTCTAGATATCAGTAACCAATCTACAATGATCCCACACTGCGCACATTTTGCTTAGGAACAGGGGTCTGCTAAGACTGGATGTTCATAGATACATATAAATTTGTACGGAACCCTCGGTGCGCAAGTCCGACTCGCACTTGGCCGGAAGGTACCAATTTGTCAGTCGTCAATATAAGCTCCATTTCTGGTTGCATTTCTATGCCACTCTGCAGTTACTCGGCCTTACTGATATCCGGCAAAAGGTTAACTTTTACCTGAGGACGCTACAAATACTTACTGCAAAACATAAGGGAAGTATTTGTCAATAGAAAAAAATAATAAAATACTAGGACGTTATAACAGTTTTTTTATTTTCTACACATGTGAGAACAATATTGTTTTGTACTGAGTAGGCGTCCCGGCCTTTCTGGGTCATAGTCATAATCTTCAGGCTTAAAATGCAAGCTGCAAATTGTCGAACGCTCTGACACCTTTCCCTTTATCGGTACAATCGACAGCCAATTTTGCCTCCTTCTTTCATCTTTTGGAAAACTGCAATGTTAAATATTATTCATGTTAATTTTAAAGACACAAACAATAAACATGTTATTATATACTGTGATATGAATTATGAAGATAGAAACCGTACCAAGTTGATAGATTTAGCTCCATTCAATACGAATAAATACCATGCATGAAAAAGGATTGGTCACCCTAGTAGTAAAATCACACATTCTTCAATTTTTCATTTAAGGTCATGTTTAACTCCAAATAAACAAAATATACTTCTAACGTATCATTATAAACCTATTCGTGGGGTTTTTGAATAAAAACTAACAAAGCTTGCAAGCAAAATATAGGAAAATTGATTGCCACTAAGATTTATGAACATTTTTGTAAAATAAGTACTCACCTGAGTATTTCGGCCTCCAATTACTCCTATAATGCTTTACTATGCAATACATAGCACATAACCCAAGTAAATCGACGAAAAACGTCTATTTAACGTAAAAATCCTCTGAAATTGGTGAATGACTTCTGACAATTCTGACGTGATTCTGACATATCGGCCATATAGTGTTGCCATAGTACGCAGGAGGTGCATACCGGTGAAATGAGGATTTTGACTGGGTTCTTTTTTTTGTATAATACAAAGAAAGCTAAGTAAATTTTATTGCAGAAAGTTTTATAAGAAAAATTTAAATTTCTGTTGAAATTAGCTTAAAGTAAATTAATTAGGTGATGCCGGATAATTCGTATTTCTAAAAAAAATAAGGTTTTTTTTTAAATAACCTGGCAATATATCACAGTGTTGAAAAGAGATAGATCATAGGAGCAAAGGTGAATGAACCTGGCTTCAACTTACAGTTCGGCAGGCAACATTCAGTTTTTTATATAATATTCTTGGACAGAATCATCGATAGTATCAATGGAGCTATATTTTTAAATATTGAATTGAATTGAATTGAGGTTTTAGTGTCATAGACTAAATCATGTGTAGGGTGACAATATTTATAATTAAAAAAAGATTTTCCAAGTAACTATTATTTAAAAAATAGACCTTTACTTTCATGAAACTGCTACTTAAATTTAATTTATTGAATCAGGCGTTACTTTGCGGAGGTCCATATTAATGAACTAAAACAATTACTTTGCTCACCCGCGACCTTACAATAGTTACGTTTATGCAAGAAATGTGTGTTCATGCAGTTCCTCCACCTCCACACTGTACGAACACACACAAATCACATAAACACAACTATCACCACCACCAAGCTACACTGACGCGTTTCGAACTCAACCAGAGCTCATCCTCGGAGTTACCACAACCGTATGCTATGCTACCAAATGTTAAACTAAAAAACCAAAACAAATGTTTTAACTTGTCACTGTAACTTCACAAGTACCCACTTTATTTTTCTTATTCTCAAACTACCCCACAAAAATTAACTTTTATTGACATATTATAAAACTACCTTGAATTTTTGTTTATTTATTTATGATGAGCTCTGGTTGAGTTCGAAACGCGTCAGTGTAGCTTGGTGGTGGTGATGGTTGGGTTTATGTGATTTGTGTGTGTTCGTACAGTGTGGAGGTGGAGGAACTGCATGAACACACATTTCTTGCATAAACGTAACTATTGTAAGGTCGCGGGTGAGCAAAGTAATTGTTTTAGTTCATTAGTTCTGCTACTTAAACTTGGTCACCAGCGAATACTGATCAAAAAATTTATTCCTGATCACCGATTGAAAATCATCGTGTACAATGACATGATAATGCAGGTACAGTCAGTAAAAAAGCTTTCCTTAAAAATGTTTTATTTATTCCGTTTTATTTTTGCAACTGACAAAATCCTTAAACCGACATGACACTCTTAAGACCAGAATTATCAATTTACTCCGACGATCACTACAATGGAGAACGTACAAAGAAATCGCGTCGCTTAGTTCGACTGTACTTTCATCGAGTTTTGCAGTACAATAGGAGAAAAGCATTCAGGTTTTCGCACAAAGGCTGAAACAGGTTCTATTCGGAGCTCAAGCGAATCTTTGGACTGAAGTGCTGCAAGTTTTGTGTCTTAAAAAAAACAAAAAAAAAACGTGGTCGGCAAAGAGTATAAAAGAAGGTTCATCCCAGAAAGTGCATGCTTACCTAACTATACCCTATTCAAGTTAACGAGTGCTGAAAAATGTATTATAGCCGTGGGTTAGTCAAATATCTCATCATAATCATCATTTCAGTCGAAAGACGTCTACTGATGAACATAGGCCTCCCCCAAGGCCTCGCCATCCGCATCCAACGCGATCCCGTAATCTTAACCAGGTCGTCGCTGCATCTAGTTGGAGGCCTACCTACACTGCGTCTTCCGGGACGTGGACGCCGCTAGGGAACCTTTTTGCCCCATCGGCCATCAGTTCTACGAGCGATGTGCCCTGCCTACTGCCACTTGAGTCTGGCGATTCTTCGAGCTATATCGGTGACTTAAGTTCTTGCGCGGATTTCATCATTTCTGATAGATCCCGTAGAGAAACTCCGAGCATAGCCCTCTCCATCGTCCTCTGAGTGACTTTGAGTTTTTTTATGAGGCCCATCGTTAGCGGCCACGTCTCAGTTCCATAAGTCATCACTGGCAACACATACTGGTCATAGACTTTTGACTTGAGACATTGCGGTATATTGGATGACAAGATATTGCGGAGCTTCCCGAAAGCAACCTAGTTTTTTAAAATCCCATTTAAAGAACGCTCACCTATGCATGGCACCGACAAATTCAGTTATAAATTTAAACCATACTCAGCAGTTTAAATTGGATTCGGTTCCCAGGAGTATAAATCTGTCCCCGTATTTCACATTTTTCCCGTAAAGTTTGGACCGCCTGTCAAATCACTAATCCTTTTATACCGCTTGATATATATTTCTAATCGATAATATATCGCCACAACGCGGGTTATGAACCGTCTGTAGCTACGGATAACTGTAAATTATTTAACAAAAAACCCCAGTGCAATTAGGTCGTATACTTAGAGTACCTATACAGGGTGTCCCGTAAGTAGTATGACCAACTGAAATGGGAGATAGGTGGGCAGGTCATCTACCAAGTATTAAAAAATTACCTCAGTAAAAGACGCAACGTTTTCAAGAACGATTTCTGTTTTTTTGAAAAAACGTACACCCGCACTAAGATTTCGAGTCGTGTTATTCGGAATTAATTATTTCTTGCATTATTTTTATTGAAAAATAATCTTGAATAGTTGCGTTACCAGATGCAAGAAACTTTAAGAAAAAACTATTGCAGTTTTTTTTTACCCAACTGCGAAGAAGGAAGGGTTATGTGTTTGACCCGTATGTATGTAAGTATGTATGTATGTATGTATGTCCATTCCTATGTCCTCTCGTAACTACACAACGGCTAAACCGATTTTGATAAATGATACGTCATTGGATTTGTTTTGATAACGCGAGTAACACTGGATACAAGAAATTCTTGAAAAATTAAAATGGTGGTTTTTGGCGCCAAAAAGTGAGTCTTCAAAAAAATTTTTTTATTCAAACATATCGAGTAGGGTATCAAAATAAAGGGATTTTAAAAGACATTACAACAATATATACAAGTTATGTGTTTAAATTTAATTTGGAATAGTAAATTGACAATCAATGCATTAAAACGACGACGAACCTACTTACTAAGATATCTTTGAGCAATAATTTTTACTATAAAACCCATATGGAAAATTAAGTACCTACATATTTCAAAATTGGTTTTGAACTTAAACTAAATTTAAATACGGATTCCTAATTCAAATACTCAATAATTTAACTGGGTCTCAGGAGGTTACACTAAAAAGCAAGAAATAAAAAAAAGTAATTAAAAAAAATGAAAACCCGCCTGCGGTGTAAATAAAATAATAAATTAAAAAATCAAAAAACCCGCCTGCAGATATACTGAAAAGGAGGAAACAAGATAAAATGTTCAATAACAATAAAATTTAAAACACGGCAGTCTTTCAAAATTTAATGCAACGATAAAATGGGAGTCAGCGGCTTCATGGGATTTAATGTCACTTCATGCATGCCTCCGACTGCATTTTATCGTTGCGTTAAATTTTGAAAGACTGCCATCGACGTGTTTTAAATTTTATTGTTATTGAACATTTTATCTTGTTTCCTCCTTTTCAGTATATCGCAGGCGGGTTTTTGATTTTTTAATTTTCAATTTAAATTTTTCCTATATGAGTTTTGGCCAAACATGATTAAAATCGTTAAATTAAAGTGTTTCGAATGAAAAACATGGATTTCAACTATTGCCTTTAGTTCATTCTACTCGTTTCCACTTCGTTTTTATGGAAGCACAGACTTATCCAACCAGTTAAACTATTTCAGACCTAAAATGCAGGTGCAGCGCAACCGGAGCCGCCACGTGCATAATTCATGCGACGGACGCTGCAGTCGTCGGAGTAGACGGAACATGGACATAGAAACTAATGCTTACATCTCGACTCGAGAAGCATATGGTTTGATGTGAGATTTCTTAACTTTTCGAGTGAGCAGTACCAAAATTTATGAATGTTTTTGAACTGAAACAATTAATGATCAACGAAGAGTCGAGTTGTTGAGTTCGAAACGCGTCGGTGTAGCTTGGTGGTGGTGATGGTTGTGTTTGTGTGATTTGTGTGTGTTCGTACAGTGTGGAGGTGGAGGAACTGCATGAATACACATTTCTTGCATAAACGTAACTATTGTAAGGTCGCGGGTGAGCAAAGTAATTGTTTTAGTTCATTAATATGGACCTCCGCAAAGTAACGCCTGATTCAATAAATTATTTGAAACAATTACTTTGCTCACCCGCGACCTAACGATAGTTAAGTTTATGTAAGAAATACCTACCAGTTCCTTCACCTCCACACTGTACGAACACTCGCAAATCACATAAACCCAAATATCACCACCACCAAACTACACTTACGCGTTTCGAACTCAACCAAAGCTCATCTTCAGAGTAAATAGGTATCACAACCGTACGCTATGCTACACATACATTTAGTAATAATTTCTTACATAAACTTAATCATCGTAAGGTCACGGGTGAGCAAAGTGATTGTTTTAGTTCAATAATATGGGCCTCCGCAAAGTAACGCCTGATTCAATAAATTATTGGCAAACATTTAAAAACAGACAACAATTTAAAAGAGTTTGTGAAATTTGACATTCAAGATTTGACCCAAACAAAACGAACTTGTAAAATAACTACTATTGTAATATTTAACGAATACGCTATCTCTGGTCGTGCCCCTCAACCGTTTATGAAAGAAAAACAAAATGAATAAGTACTTTTGCGACGTTTCGAAGTAGCATTGTGCTCTGGTTTTTTAATATTGTGTGATATTAAGCTTTCAATAAAGAGAGTGGAGTGCTTGGAGTGCTTCTCAAGATAGTGCTGTTTTTATATTTAGTTACATCGTCTGAGAGCTTTTTAATGAAACGTTGGAGCAATATTTAATACAGTTTACTGTACGTCGTTTCGTTTCGTCTCGTTGTTTTTCTGTCATGCTTCGAAAGTGAAATCATATCCAACAACATCTCGGTCTATACACGTCCCACTTCCGAGCCCAGACCTTCTCTAAGAATGAGAGGGCTTGGGCTGTAGTTCTCACGCGGGCCCAGTGCGGATCGAGAACTTCGCAAACACCATTAAAATTCTTCGCTTCGCTTTCGTAAAGCTCATGGTAAATTTCAAATGTGATTTCGCACGTAAATTCCGAAAAAGTCAGAGGTGCGAGCCTGGTTTTAAAACCCAAGATCCTCTTAACGGGACCCTATTACTGAGACTTCGCTGTCCGTCCGTCCGTCCGTCTGTCTGTCCGTTTGTCACGCTTGAGAGGGCAAAGGTCAAACCACTAGGCATCCACGGCTTATATGTATTACATATCCAACATACAGGACTAAAAGTATAGCGGCCAGATAGAACCATTACCCCCTCGCCGCAGTCGGTTCCGCGCGTCGGCAAAAGTGATGAAGCAAACTTCTCACCGGCGCGTGGAACTGCGCGGCTGATTTCGAATTGAAGGCCGGTCATGAAGCAGTGGTCCAATCATTCCTTGCAGCGGCACGGTCTGAACCAGAGCTCTACCAAGTCTCCTCCGAATACCCATAACGCTAATTGAATTCTTAAGCCTGTTTATTATAAATACTTTTTGATACCTTATATTCTTTTTCACTTCTCATGCTCTTAAAATGTTACTTTAGTCTCTGTATATCGGGACTAAAGCTCTTTTTTGATCTCTAGAGATTAAAGTAATTTTTTTTTAATTTACTTTGGTAACTCCTTAACTGCCAATCACGGTGTTTGTGGATGGAGAATTATTGCCCTTTTCAGCGACTGGGCATAGACAATTTTAAAGCTTTCCACAGATCGCAGCGCGCTGCGGACGCTCCGAAGCGCTCCGTAGCGCCCGCTCCGTAGCGCTCCGTAGCGCCCTGCGCTTCGGTCTGTGGAAGCCTTTAGTGCGTGGAAATAGCTAACCTCAAAATGACAACTGTATAAAAATATTTTAAAAACTAATAATTTCGTGAAACACCATGAATAATTACGAATATTAATCTATTTAATTATATTAAAGACGAATTCATTTTATTATGCATACTTAGTCCAATTAGCTATGAAATAATTTTCAAGTTTGAATCTGTTGGCTAAATATGCAAACATTTAAAGTGTCACTAAACAAAAAAAAACCGCGGAACAAATTTAAATTGCTATATGAATTCTGAACAGACGTCCACTGCTCGTATTGAGCGTACGTTTTATAAAAGTAATATTGTAGATTAGTATACCTAAAACATCGTTTTTTTCCTCGCATTCAAAGTGAAAAGTAGTGTTTAACGCGAGACAAAACTGCCATAATGACACAAGATATTTAGCCACCCGAGCAGAGCGAGTGTTTTAGTCCCTTGTTAAACAATCTACTATTTATTATACAGTAATATTATTTCCACTTTGGCACTTGGCAACCCTCGATATACATCAAGAGAGATCGAAATTGCACTACTTAGGCTGAGGTTTTACATTACATTAAGTAGGTTTGGATATTTTATATGATTAAATTCTAGGATTTTATATAAGTACCCTATGAAAAAACACGAATCTTTACGGTTAAAACTGAGACGTACCGAGTATCAAAGTAGAAATATTTTTACTATACGTTCGTGTGCCTTTTGATGCCGTTTTTCATCATCATTTCAGCTGAAAGACGTCCACTGCTGAACATAGCCTCCCCCAAGGCTCGCCAAACAGATCGGCCCTTGGCCATCCGCATCCAATGCGTTCCTGCCACCTTCACCAGGTCGTCACTCCATCTTGTTGGAGGCCTACCTACACTGCGTCTTTCGATCATCCGCGGACGCCACTCGAGAACCTTTCGGCCCCATCGGCCGTCAGTTCTACGAGCAATGTGCCCTGCCCACTGCCACTTCAGTCTAGCGATTCTTCGAGCTATGTCCGTGACTTTAGTTCTTGCGCGGATTTCATCATTTTTAATGCGATCCTGCAGAGAAACTCCGAGCATAGCCCTCTCCATCGCCTTCTGAGTGACCTTGAGCTTTCTTATGAGGCCCATCATTAGCGGCCACGTCTATCCCTGGCAACACACATACCGTTTTTATTATTTTATTTACTTGTATCTTTACGAAGCCTCAAGAGCACCTACAAAACTATAGTTTTGCACCTACGCCATGCAATGTAACGAAGCTTGTATTTGATGATACTCATATTTCGCGCATCGTCTTTAAGAAACTTAATATCCGGAGGCAAAGCGCTAGTCAGTTTTATGCCTCGTAGAAAGACTTTCAGATCTTCGGGTTGCTTCGGCAAACATCGGATATGATTCTCGTATGCGATATCCTTGAAGTGTAAGGAAAGTAACGATATCTTTTATCAAAAAGAAAGCTGTCAAACCGCCTAAATACAGGTTAAACAAAATGGTGATACAAAATGAGTGTTACTTACTTAGTTAAGAGGATACGATGGCTGAGAGAGTTTTGAGAAATAGGTATTTTAATGAAATGTCGCTGTCTCGCCCGAACCCTTCCGTTATTTCAAAAATAATTAGAGGACAGATTTAGCTATGCCCCTATGTTTTCCTTTTTTGTTTATATGAGGGATTCTTTTCTGATGGGTGTCTGAAAATGACGTTGAAATTGGGCAAGTTTTTCAGTTTAATTGTAATTATGTTAATTGAAATATGGAAAAAACGAAACAAAGGGGCATAGCTGTGGTAGATACAGATTACACAGTAAAAAAATTTGGCTCTAAAGCCATTAATTATCCAGGGATGAAACAGGGGACTACGTTTGTATGGAGAAATGGTGCGCATCATATCCTCTGAATACTGGACAATACAGGGTGTCTCATTTAAATCGGTCAGCATGGGAACTGATTCAAGGGGCGCCGCGACCGCGAGGAGCCTGCGTCCCACGTCTCTTCTGTGTGGCTTGCGCATTAAATATTAGTGTCTAAATATTTTGACGACCAGATGGCCTAGTTTAGAGAACCTGACTACGAAGCTTGAGGTCCCGGGTTCGATTGCCGTGTCGGGGCAGATATTTGTACGAAAAATACGAATATTTGTTCTCGGGTCTTGGGTGTTTAATATGTGTTTAAGTATGTATTTATCTATATAAGTATGTTTATCCGTTGCCTAGTACCCATAACATAAGCTTTGCTTAGCTTACTTTGGGACTGGGTCAATTGGTGTGAATTGTCCCGTGATATTTATTTATTTATTTATCTATTCGTCAAGCGCTACTCTCCCTCCATACTGTTCAAGAAGGGAACTCTCTTTATTTATTATTTTATTACCCCTTTTTGTGTTTGTAGAGGTAACATTAATGCATCCTGTCATTCAGTTTTGGATACAAAATGTGAATCATCACGCCAATGTAGCTGGAAATAACTCTACCTACTACTGACGTCTGAATGCCCCAATATCCGTAGCGCGCTCGCTTGTCAGCTTCCGACCAATTCTCATAGCTCGCCGCAGGATGAAAAGGAGTCATGTTTATCTATGCAATTGCTCTGCTATCGCTATATTTTTTTTAATGAAATTTTTTTGTGTACCGAGTATCTGTGACTGCATCTTTAGGCTATACGCGCCGATAATACTACTGATTATATTGTATCACGTCATTCTAAATAATCGATTCTAAATTTAAAAAAAATAGTTCGATAAAGTTCGATTTTTCATTAGCAACATAACATTGGCAGTAGGCGAAGTTGTCAGCAAATCCAGTCCTCATGCTTGTTTGATTACTGTTTGCTTTTGCCATAGTTTTCCGTAGTTTAAGTTAATAGAAAAAAACTTGGATGGAGAAGAAAAAATATTTTATGAAATGGTGTATAATTTGGTCTAAACGGCTCGTGCCGTCTTCCATTGCGATACTCACATTCGGTCATATCGCAACACACGTCACTCACCTTTTAAGACCTCACTTATACTTTTTCACACATTACCCACATAATAAAAATTTATTTTCTATACATGATTTTACAAAGCTCAACAATATCCTGGTGTGTAACGGGCGAGAGTGAACTTATACTTGTGAGTGGTCTGGAAAAAATACGAAACAAAATCTATGTCACGTAATTAAGCGATATCAAAAAGAGAGGGTTGGGCTGTGTAGCTCTCACGCGAGCCCAGTGCTGATTGAGATTGAGATTAAATGCCGATTGAGCTGTTTCCAGCTCAATTTGTTTTTTTATCCTGGTTTCCTTGCATTGTGTTCTATTGCTTAAAAGCTCATTTCATCATCAGGTGACATGTACTTTCGCAGATGAATTTATCTTGCAAGTCTAGGTGAGCCCACAAACCTCTATTCGAGAGGCCATAGGTCTTTAGGTATTTCTAACACTAAGCAATTTGAATGCTTCTACCATGAACTAGAAATTATGGCCGCTATATTGCGTAGGCGGCGTAATTTATGGAATGTCATGAATCTATTAGAACAACTAGTCTCAAATAAATCTCCCTTGACAATTTGATGAATGCACGTGCTCGATGCGCAGATTATAATAAAGAAACCACTTGAGTTGAACAACCTTTTACTTTTTATTTTGAAATGTTTCGTAATGATAGAAGGATTTGACAATATAGGATGACATTGGAGACGTTCCTAATCAAAAGAGATACAACTTCTTAAGCAATAAAGTGAGACTACAATAACATAGGTATGTAGGTGATTAAGTGGAGTAATCACAACAATGTTTAAAATTAACGACCGCTTTAGCCTAGTTGGTAGTGACCCTGCCTACGAAGCAAGAGGTCCTGGGTTCAAATCCCGGTAAGGGCATTTATTTGTGTGATGAGCACGAATATTTGTTCCTGGGTAATGGATGTTTTCTATGTATTTAAGTATTTATTTATCTATATAAGTATGTTTATCGTCGTCTAGTACCCATAGTACAAGCTTTGCTTAGTTTGGGACTAGGTCGATTTGTGTAAGATTGTCCCCTAATATTTATTTATTTATTTATTATTTAATTAGATAATTTAGTGCTAATAGCGTGGTCACCCTACTAACCAGAAAAAGATGCAATAATATACTTATCTCCCTTCCCAAATGTGCATTTTCACCATTACTTCTTTTATCATTTAATTATCTTTGCAAATCCAAAGTCGTGGTGGCCTAGTGGTTTGACATATTATGGCCTCTCAAGCAGAGGGTCGTGGGTTCAAATCCCGGCTCGAACCTCTGCGTTTTTCGGAATTTATGTGCGAAATTAATTTGAAATTTACCACGAGCTTTACGGTGAAGGAAAACATCGTGAGGAAACCTGCTGTGAAGAAATGGCAAAAAACAGTTTAGGTTTTGGAATTGTGTATTAGTCTTTTACCATTTTTCATAAAAGTCAATATATATTCTTTTTTACAAACGAACGTCGCACAGCTATTTTAAGCTAGTACATAAACATAACCAAAGAGTCCTATTACAATATGTGCGACACCTGCAAATTCCCAATCCGCACTGGGCCCGCGTGGGAACTACGGCCCAACTCCTCTTATTCTGAGAGGAGGCCTGTGTCCTGCAGTGGGACGTGTATAGGCTGGGATGATGGTCTTTTCAAATGTGACTATCATACTTCAAGAAAGAGATGCAAGGATAAACGTATCTCACTCCCCAAATATGTACTTCACCATTGCTTCATTCATTTGAATATCTCTTTAAATCCAATTAAGTAAGTACTATTCTTCATCACTAAAATAAATAAGGGGGAAATGAACAAAACGAAATTGTAGTGAAAATAAACGGATCACTCACGTCTTAGTTTAACTCGACATTTTTCGGGCTAATCCGTAGCCCTTCCTCTCGGAGTCGCATGTCACGGCGGCTGCCAAACGCGCACTAGTTTTAAGACGCGATTGATCCGTTTATTTTCACTATGAGTGAGTCTCACGGTAGTTTCATGTTTAAAACGAAATTATTTTGTGTAAGGACTATTGATTGTCAACGGCTATCAATAACCGATTCTGATAAAGTGATTTCTGATTACGTCTCCAATGTTGGGCTTAAATTTAGCACACTTTTTCTTTCTATCTCTCCAAACTCAAAAATAACATTTGCTTCTTCAACAAATGGCTCCGCTGTATAAACACCCTGTGCCAGCTAAACGTCATCAGGATAAAATGAATGTCTGCCCCACACCGTAATGTGTTTCAGAGCATCGCACAATACACGTCGCGGTGTTTCACTCATAACTAAACTTTATGTGATGTTTTTGTTTTTTTCTGTTTGTTTTTTTCATTAGTTGAGTATTTCTCAAAAAAATGTAAATTTCATTTTAGACTCCAAATTGCATTAAAATTTTCAGGTAAATAGCGTGAATACAACAGAGCCTAACTAACATAGAGCCCCCAAAATGTCCTGATTCATTGCATTGGAAATTTCCTTTTTATAAGCTTTTATTAGTTCGACCTACCTGTCCCGATGTCTGACTTTAATCAAATCTCGCAAGTTAAATTTGACCCACTTCCCGTTTACCGGTTGAGCTGAAATTTTGCATGCATGTTTAAATCAGGTGACAATGCAATATTATTGTGATATGGAGCTGATCTGATGTTGGAGCTGGAAGGACAAGTGGCCATAGGAACTCTGTAATATGACGACATAACCCGGTCGAGTTTGGGCTCGTTTGATTCGTCTTGACAAGTACTTTGATCGGGTACGTATCAAAATATCTAAAGTTTAAAATTAATAATGGACGAAATACATAATGGTCATTTGATATAATGCAATTTTCTTGGAAATTCTCAACTTTACAGGATTTTCATAAAATAAACCTAACCTAACCTAAACCAATCTGTAGATTACATGATTAAAAAAGTTCATTTTATCAATAGTTTCATAGAAAATTTTAGTATGTATTATGACCATTATGGTATTTCGTCCATTATTCGTTTTAAACTTTATATATTTTGATACGTTCCCACTTTGATCCCAGATGGTAACCAAGGTCTGATCATGCAGCTGGAAGCTACAACCAGGGACAAAAAAAAACTAGTATTAAAAGTAGATCTTTTAACAAAAACTTATTAATATTTGTTATGAACCATGAACAACATATTGTGTGTTATTTTGGTAACAAAAAAGGAAATTTCAAAGAAGCATATTATTATTGGTATTTTGGAGGACATCTTTGGAAGCTGTGTTAGTTAAGCTTGGTTGCATTCACGCTGATTACCAAATTTCTATGCATTTGGGAGTCCAAAATTAAATCTATAAATTTAGAGAAATGCTCATTTACTAGCTTTTACTTGCAGCTTCGCCCGCACAGACAAATGGAAATTTGAAAATTTTACTAAATTCCGTAGGAAACACCAAAACTTTTATAGAAGCCTCTGTTTAGCAATGGACATCTTTCAGCTGAAATGATGATGATATCTACACTACAAACTAGAACTATGATATATCTGTATCTAGAGATGCGTTACCGGAAACGGTTAGCCGTGCGGTCTTCGCGACGTCGGAACTACCTTTGTGACGTGTGCAGTATTTAATTCTTAATGACGCTGCTGTAAAACTGAAGGCCGAATGTGAATGTGAAATGGTGGTAACATATTCTTAGTGATCAGATGGACATAAACAATGTTTCATAGCGTCTTCTTATTACCCGATCCAATATTGTGTGGATTCCGTTTTGACATCGAGGTAACCGGTAAGTAATACGAGACATAAGAACATATCACATAGTTATTGCTTCATCATCATGATCATCATCATCATCATCATCATCCTAACCTCGTTAATCAATAGTCTTCCCATGATTAAAACTGATTCGGGAACAAAGGCCATTCGCAGCGCATGTTTGTCCGCCTGTGATGTCGCACGTGACGACCGTAAAAACGGGAATAAAACAACGTTATGTGTTCCAGCAAAGAAGTTAGCGGCAGAATGCTGAAGCGGGTGTTGAGTGTGGGGCTTATTAACCTCCGGCGTAAAAAGAGGAGCCATCATCATCATCATTTAGACGATCACAGGATGGCCTAGTGGTAGAGAACCTGACTGCGAAGCTTGAGGTCCTGGGTTCGAGTCCCGGTCGAGGCAGATATTTTTGTGATGGTACAGCCATGTTGTAGCTAGCCGCTGCATCACGAATGGGCCGGCTCGTCCGGGGCAGTACCACCCTCTTACAGAATACCGGCGTGAAGCAGCAGTACTCCTGCTTCGTTTCGTATGGTCAGTAAGAGCGCTGGGGGCCCAATACCTCTCCCACTCCTCTATTCCCTTTCCTTTTTCCTCTTCCTTTTAGGGCCGACAACGCACTGGCATCCGGTAAAGTGCTGCGGGTATCTATGGATAGTGGTGATCATTTAACATCAGGTGACCCACTAGTTCATTTGTCTGGCCTCTCTAACATAAAAAAAAATTGTGTGACAAATACAAATGTTTGTGCTCGAGTCTTGGATGTTTAATATGTATTTAAGTATGTATTTATATATATAAGTATGTTTATCCGTTGTGTAGTACCCATAGTACAAGCTTTGCTTAGTTTGGGACTTGGTCAAAATTGGTGTTGATCATCCAACGATTTATTAATTATTTTATTTATCATCATTTCAGCAGAAAGACGTCCACTGCTGAACATAGGCTTCCTTCAAGGCTCGCCAAACAGATCGGATCCATCCGCATCCAACGCGATCCCGCAACCTTAACCGGGTCCATACACCATCTTGTTGGAGGCCCACCTAAACCACGTCTTCCGGTCCGTGGACGCCACTCGAGAACCTTTTTGCCCCATCGGCCATCAGTTCTACGAGCGATGTGCCCTGCCCACTGCCACTTGAGTCTAGCAATTCTTCGAGCTATGTCGGTGACTTTAGTTCTTGCGCGGATTTCAAGACGGGTATCAAATCAAATAACTTATTTTCCATAAGTACACAGGTATACATGCAAATGCATGTACAATATGAAGTCGGAGAATATAGTTAAAAACGCTGAAAAAAACACGTTTCTTGTATGACGACCCTCTTTAGATTTTAAGTTTATTTTATTTTTAGTATTGGTTGTTATAGCGGTAACAGAAATACATCATCTGTTAAGATTTCAACTGTCTAGCTATGTTCATGAGATACAGACTGGTGACAGACAGACGGATAGTGGAGTCTTATATATAATTATTATACTAAACGGGACTTATCTCGCGTGACCACGGCTGCTGCAATGTGGCCGAAACGTCGAGGTAAATATTGTTCGCGTGATAAGTCCCGTTTAGTATAATAATTATGAGTGAATATCACGAAAGTTTAAAACAGTATAGTTTTAGTAATAGGGTCCAATTTTTACCCTTTGGGTACGGAACCCAAAAACCGCGCGCCACGCCGATTTGACCCGACCTCCAAATACCCCCAAATACATCGAACCTCCATCGATGCGTCAAAAACTTGGCCAGGACGTGATCAATCTTGGGGCCCCGGAAATAATAAATACGGTGGTCAGTGACGTATTCAAAAGCCCGTGACGGGGCTCCGGGATTCTTGGGATTTATTTGCAACCTGTTTATGCCGGATATCTCGGGCCTTGGGCCACAAAACAACCGGAGCCGTCATTCGCCACAGTTTCTGCATAACCGAAAAAAGTGAAAGTTAGAGACGGTATGAGGGGAAGTTGTCTATGGTTAATAGGGACAGAACCATTGATTTTATAGTTTAATATTTCATGTACCACTTTTAAAAAATATGAAATTTTTATAGGAAAAGTACGAGCAATGATAATGATTCTTTATTAAGATAACAAGGATTCAATGAACTTTGCAAATGAGTTAGAAACTTCCATAGTGTTTTATATGAAACAGTGAAAAGGTATCAGACAGACAGAAAGACTAAATCACCCATTGACATCAAGCATTTTTATTTCGTTAGGTATTGCTGCGACCTCTAGCGCCACCTAGTCGTCAATTAGAGAAACCGCTATATCGCGCTCTTGAAGTTTATCAACTCTGGTGCATAAATACAACTTTCAACTCTCTTCCTTCGGACTTCGGTCCTCATAACATCTGCCTGGAGAGAGATCTCTTTATTATGGCATATTCCATAATGGTATACAGGGTGATTCAGGAGTCATGAGCAGGAGTGAAAGGCGTGATAGGGAGATTCACTCTGAGCAACATTTACCACGAATCAGGCCCGAAAGCGCGCTGGCAAGCGCAGCGTAAGACATCTACCAACGAGATGGACGGACGATTTGCTAAAGGCCGCTTCCAACCGTAATGATTGGGCGTCAATGAAGGAGGCCTACGTCCAGCAGTGGACGTCCTGCGGCTGAAATGATGCTGATGATGATGAGGCCCGAAAGCACGAAAAAAATCTAATCAAGAGCTCATTCATCATCAGCCTATGTTCGTCCACTGCTGGACATAGGCCTCTTCCATGGCACGCCACTGAGCACGATCCTTGGCCACTCTCATCCAGCTCCTATTAGTATAATATCAAAATATATGTTCCTCATTTCTGAACGTGTCTTGTTGTACTGGCGCCACCTAGCATGTTTGGTGAATAAACGTCAGTCTGTTGTAAAACATTATACAGTAGGTACGTTTACTTTTAGTTTACCACTGACAGATGGCTTGCCTTCATTTCATTTCCAACTTTAACACAATACAAATAAAGTAGCTATTACAAAATCTGCAAACGTGGGTAACAGTCTTCTAAAACTGGCTTTATTTGAAGGTCGTTAAAGTTGAATATGAAATGAAGGCAAACCATCTGTCAGTGCTTAACTTTATGTAATTTTACTGTACGGTCGTTTTACTTTTATCAAAGATCATCGCTCCACCGAGTCTGAGGACTACGCTATGTTTGCCGATCCAACAGTTAATTGATCAAGATTAAATCAAGAGTTAATTAATCGGTCATTGATCACTATCTGAAATGTATGGAACAGCATATTTTTTTCGATTTCGTGGCTGGTCCCATAGTGAAAGTTGCTCAGTGCGACCTCGTCACCCCTTTCACTCCTGCTCATCCTGAATCAGCCTGTAGAAAGCTTCGTAGTCGGCTCCAGTTGGTTCAATGCCCGAAGGACCACTCCGAGTTGCGGTTGTTTATTTACGGCACTGCCGCTTGTGGTTCCAATTGAAAGAGTTTCGACCAACTCCAACGGCTGATGATACTGGGCCAATGTTTAATGTAGAAGAAGTAAGGATTATGTAGTTTTATGCCTCATGTACTTATATTATCATCTTAAAACAAACTGCCTAGTGGTTACAGAACCGAACTATGCAGCTTGAGGTCCCGGGTTCGATTCCCGGGCGCAGCAGATATTTGTATGAAAAATACGAATGATTGTTCTCGGGTATTGGGTGTTTAATATATATTTAAGTATTTTTCTATCTTTATAAGTATGTTTATCCGTTGGCTATGAAATGAAATGAAATGAAATTTATTTATTTGCCTTAAATGTAGTATACATGGTATTCGATAATTTATCAGTCTCATACATTTAAACTTTATAAGTCATGCAAATATTGAATTTAGTTCATGCTTTTACTATGCTAAATAACAAAACAAAATAAAATAAAATTACCCTAAAATAAAAAAAATAAAATTATTTACACATTATCAAAGAATTCCTTCAGAGAGTAATAACATTTTTTATGAAGCCAACGGAACAGTTGAGTTTTGAAGGAAGTCAATGAGAGCACTTTTATGGACTCTGGTAGATTATTGTAAATTTTTATGCATTGTACGAAACTATTTCTCTTCTTCATTGTAGTGTGTATCCTAGGTATAACTAGCCTATCAGGATATCTAGTATTAAATGAAACTGTGTCACTTTTTTTTTTAAACATTTCAGGGTACATTTTTACAAATACGCAAACCTCATAGATGTAAATAGGGTAGACAGTTAGCAAACCATATTCTAGAAACCAGGGTCTACACGAAGTTCGTCGGTTAGCATTACTAATAGCTCTTATGCACTGTTTCTGTGCAATAAAAGCTCGATTTACTGCAACAGAGTTACCCCAAAGCAAAATTCCATACCTTAAATTAGACGCTACATAACCGTGATATGCTTTTAATGCTGTCTTAGTATCAGTTATTCTAGCTAAGCGCCACAGCGCATAAGAAAATCTATTTAGTTTAGAGACAATTTTATCGACATGCATTTTCCAAGAGCAGTAGTTGTCTATATTAAATCCTAAGAAAGTTGTGCAGTTACTTTCGGTTAAAACTTCGCTATTATGAGTAATTTTAAGCAATGATTTTTTACCACCCTTGTTTATAAACTGCATGTATTTTGTTTTATTCCAATTAATTTTAAGATTGTTATTTTTAAGCCATGTCAAAATGTCAGATATAGTATTATTAATAACATCATTATAATTTTGAATATTATCATCATGAATAATAATAGATATGTCATCCGCGAACAAAGTGCATTCAAATTTTGTAATTAAAGGTAAATCATTAATGTATAACAAGAATAATAATGGTCCTAGTATACTTCCCTGAGGAACTCCTACCCTATTGACTTTTGTTGTTGATCTGTAAGTTCTTTCAATCATATTCTTGTCTAGTCCTGTTATTTCTACTATCTGTTGTCTATCCATAAGATAGCTTTTTAGCCAGTACACAAGCTTTGCGTGCCTTGGGACTAGGTCAATTGGTGTGAACTGACCCGTGATATTTATTTTATCTAGGCCTAAAAACTTATTATATTAGTATGGAGTGTATTGTGAAAACAACAAGAGCCAAATTAAAACAAATTTCTCTCAAAGGTTTAAGTAATTGTTTCAGTTCATTTCTCAACTCTTAATCCAAATTTGCGTTTATCTGAACCACAAGTTTCATTTTTGCGTGATTGACAAACAAACATCCAAACATCTTCACAAACTTTATTATTTATATTATTAGTAGGATTACAACGTGTCTAATCTGCCATCAGTACTCTCTGCCGCCGAGTTTTTACGCGAGTGGCGTCAGCAAAAATATTTTTATGCCGACCCTACGCCGCGATACAAGCATGAAGTGGGTCGTTAAATCATATGGTGGATTGGGTCTGTTATAGACACGGCCACTAAAGTATACACAAATCGTATCCTGTCCTATATTACCAATATTTAAATGAATCAGTCGTTATATATCACAGATACTAAATACAAACTGAAACATGGATGCACAGAAAAACCGAGAAAAAAGACCAGCTCTGGGAATCGGACCCAGGTCCTCAGCATTCCGCGCTGCGTGCTAAGCCCCTACACAACAACTGGTCGGGACTGAGACACTATTTTTTTCTATGCAGTTATTGCAGCGATACCCAACCGATCGTAAAACCGTAAAAGTAAAAATATTGAAGACTCCAAAAAACCAATTTTAATCAGGCGTTACTTTGCGGAGGTCCATATTAATGAACTGAAAGAATAACTTTGAACAAGTTAAGTATGAAGTATCTTCTTTTTGTATTTATTTTTCAACTTCATTTTTTTTATTACTTTTACGGTCATCCCGTGAAACCATATATTTCAAACTAAATACAAACTGAAATATAGATGCACAGAAAAAACCCCAGAAAAAGACCAATGCTGGGAATCGAACCCAGGTCCTCAGCGTTCAGTGCTGCGTGCTTACCCCTACACCATCACTGGTCTAGACCCAGCATTGATCTTTTTTCTGGGGTTTTTTCTGTGCATCTATATTTCAGTTTGTATTTAGTTTGTAATAGAATAACTTTGCTCGCCCGCGACCTTACTATAGTTACGATTATGTAAGAAATGCGTGTTCATCACACAAACACAATTATCACCAACACCAAACTACACTGACGCGTTTCAAACTAAAACAGAGCTCATCTTTAAATAAAATAAAATAAAAGAATGTTTATTCACAAACTTAAAATAAAACAAAAAACAATGAAAAAAAGACAAATACAATTTTGTGAAAAGGTGAGGACTCAGCAAAGTTGCTGGTTTTCAGTCCTCACCCAATATGAGGAAAGTGTTTGTGTGTGTTGGAAAGTGTTTAGAGTTGGTACCGCACGCTATGCTATCAAAAGTTAGACTACATAAACACAAACTACAAATTTCATACAAAACGTAGCTATCGTAAGGCCGCGGTTGAGCAAAGTAATTGTTTCAGTTCATTACCAATATTATTTATAACAACATCTTTTACAGCAAAAGCCAAGACGTTATATAGCTAGTAGCAGTTAAACATAATTTCCTTAAAATTACAATGCAATCTTGCCAATTGCATCATACCTCACATCTAAAATCTTAAAATTTAAAGATTTCGTAGCTGTTGGTTTATTGTTGTATCCTATTGGATTAAACAGTTTAATTTTTTTTTTACACCCTTTTCTATGCAGTCAACCATCTCGCTATATAATACCTGTCGCGAATACATCGCACTGGGGTGATGCCGCGAGAAAACTCAGAAAGTTTGCGGAGATGTTTGGATGTTAGGATATTCGGATGTTTGTTGGTCAATAACAATACAAGCAATATTCTCGAGGTTGTTAAGGAGTATGTTTACCACAGGCAAACTATGCAATTGGGTAAAAACAACTTCGAGAAAGAGGCCAACAGAAGAATACAGCTGGGATGGGCAGCGTATGGGAAACTGCATCAAGTCTTCACGTCGCCAATTCCACAGAGTCTAAAGACCTTCCTTACCTTTCTTTCTTCAATCAGTGCGTCCTCTCCGTCATGACATACGGTGCCGAAACATGAACACTCACTGTAGGGCTGGTCCACAAATTTAAAGTTGCTCAACGTGCTATGGAAAGGGCTATGCTCGGAGTTTCTCTAAAAGATCGAATTCGTAACGAAGTGATCCGACAGAGAACCAAAATTATCAACATAGCCCACCGCATTAGCACGCTGAAGTAGCAATGGGCAGGCCATATAACCTGAAGAACCGATAACCGTTGGGGTAGACGAGTTCTTCAGTGGAGACCACGGATCGGCAAACGTAGCGTGGGATGTCCTCAGACTCGGTGGAGCGATGATCTTCACAAGGCGGCTGGCAAGAGCTGGATGAGAGTGGCCGAGGATCGTGCTCAGTGGCGTGCCATGGGAGAGGCCTATGTCCAGCAGTGGACGAACATAGGCTGATGATGATGATGATGAACGATACAGGACAATAATACAGGTTTGCAAAGATCTGGATCAATCATCGTCATAGCCTATTAAAGTCCTAGTGTTGTGGGACTTAAATAATAAATAAATAAATAATTAATAATAGTACATTACTGCAGAGGCCGTGAAGTAAGGGATTGATGGACGAGATTTGGGGTATACGGCCGAGTCGTAGACGAGGTCGGATAAAACGAGTCCAGCAATCCCTCTTCCGGCCGAGGATTGTATAGAGCTTTTCTCAAACATGCATCATCATCATCATCATCATCATCATCATCATCATCATCATCATCATCATCATCATCATCATCATCATCCATCCATCCATCCATCCATACATCCATCCATACATCCATCCATCCATCCATACATCCATCCATCCATCCATCCATCCATACATCCATCCATACATCCACCCATACATCCATCCATACATCCATCCATACATCCATCCGTACATCCATCCATCCATCCATCCATCTATCCATACATCCATACATCCATCCATCCATACATCCATCCATACATCTATCCATCCATACATCCATCCATACATCCATCCATACATCCATCCATCCATATATCCATCCATCCATCCATACATCCATCCATACATCCATCCATACATCCATCCATACATCCACCCATACATCCATCCATACATCCATCCATACATCCAGCCATACATCCATCCATCCATCCATCCATCTATCCATACATCCATACATTCATCCATCCATACATCCATCCATACATCCATCCATCCATACATCCATCCATACATCCATCCATACATCCATCCATACATCCATCCATCCATACATCCATCCATCCATCCATACATCCATCCATACATCCATCCATACATCCATCCATACATCCACCCATACATCCATCCATACATCCATCCATACATCCATCCATCCATCCATCTATCCATACATCCATACATCCATCCATCCATCCATACATCCATCCATCCATACATCCATACATCCATCCATACATCCATACATCCATCCATACATCCATACATCCATCCATCCATCCATCCATCCATACATCTATCCATACATCCATACATCCATCCGTACATCCATACATCCATATATCCTTACATCCATCCATACATCCATACATCCATCCATCCATCACCAGTATTTTAGGCGGTTTTATAGAAATAAAAGAAGATAGATTTTTTTTAATGTCGTAACTTGGCTGTATGTAATTTTTCCTTTGTCAGTTTAGTGTTAGTAAGCAAATTTAAAAAGTTACAGCAGCGGACAATAATGGTTTTTCATACTTACTTTTATGGCCTAGGCCAAGAAGTAATGTAGGGAGCCATAAACAACAAACTTCATGGCTTCATTTCGTGACATTAACGCATACATTTCAAAGCATGTTTGAGAAAATAATCTTTATTCAAAATACTTTCTTACAATACAATACAATTTATCTAGGAGACTTATAGGAAAAAGAAACACATATGCCTGAACTAGGATGATCCTGTGTTTCAGGCGTGAAAAATAAAAATTACATTAATATCCTTAAAAATTAACACTTGCATATAATATAACAAAACAAGACCTTAATACCTAAGGTGAATTATAAAATAATATAATTTTACCTTAATACAAAAAAAAAAAAACTAAATAAAAACAAAATAAAACTTAATATTACATGTAAAACATTATGGTCTATGTCATTCTATGCACCTATCTATCTTGAAAAGAAAATAAAAATGTTCATTTAAAAACAATCAACAATTTCTCTGTATCTTCGTAGGAAAACTTTTGGAGTTCTTCTTGGAGGGTTTTCTTAGCACGAGAGTAACTAAGTGAAAATATACCCCATTTGGCGTTTAATCTGTTGTAGAGGAAAGGCCCTAGGAATACGTAAAATATAGAAGAGAAGGCATGTTTTTTCTTCCCCATATTACTTTAAATAACGGTAACCAGAGCTCATTTTCAGAGTAGGTTGAGTTCGAAACGCGTCAGTGTTGTTTGGTGGTAGTGATAGTTGAGATTGTGTGTTTAGTGTGGAGGTGGAAGAACTGCATGATTTTTTTTCTTTTTTTTTTTATAAATATAGGCTTACGTTTGGCCTCAATCTCGCTTGATGGAAGGCGAAGATGAGGCTTAAGATGGTATACGCTTGCCTAGAAGGTGTCTGTTCACTTTGACCTTAAAGAGGTCCAGATTATAGCGTTCCGGAAAAACTGACCTCGGCAGAGAGTTCCACTCCTTAGTCGTCCGCATAATGAAAGAAGAGGCAAACCGCTTCGTGCGTAATGGAGGAATGTCTACAACAAGGGTGAAACTGTCGCCGCGCCTAGTCGTTCGGTGACGGAAAGGGGAATACGCATTTCTTACATAAACGTAACTATCGTAAGGTCGCGCGTGAGCAAAGTAATCGTTTCAGTTCGTTAATATGGACCTCCGCAAAGTATATAACGGCTGATTCAATAGACACGGTATTTTAAGGTTCTAAAAAAAAGTTACGACTAAATTTAACCACATATTCCCACTATCACTGCACTGAGGTCCGTGAACCTCACGATGTAGTAAACAAGCTAACCGTCCTCTAATATCCTTCACATAATCCATACTAAACCGTATTCACGAGAGTATTAAGGTGACTGCAAGTGCACGAATATATTGGTGAGATTAGTTTAGAAATGTTTATGGAAGCACTTAATGAGGAATGGGTGTAAGTCTGAATTTGAGTGAAAATATACAGGGTGTCTCATTTAAATCGGTCAGTATGGGAAAGTCTGAAACTATAAGACATACGAAGATCTGTTCTTAGGAACCATGTCATTGATTTTAGTAACAAGTAAAACTGCATTCATGCATTTAAAAAAAACTACATACACTTTTTAAAAAACTTCATACATTAAAAAAAAATCATACATTTAAAAATAAATTAAAGGATATGAAAACAATGCATTTTATTCATTTTAGACATCATGTTTCATAGTAACATTCACTGCTTAAGACCTACACAATCGATATCTAGAAATAGTGTTACTTTTAATTTTCAAAACGTCCGGGTTCGATTCCCGAGCTAAGTACAAGTTTTTTTTTAAATGTATGAATGCAGTTTTTCTTCTTATTAAAATCGATGACATCGCCGGCCCCGGAGAACAAAATGATAACCACCATTATCTTAGTTTTATTTTTATGCCATATTTGGAATCCGTAGGTGCCAATGCACCAGCTCAATTTTTTTCGTAATTTTTGTACGGTAAATGACAAAATTGAAACATAATACAATACTATTCAATTTTTTTGTTTATATACCTTGTAACTAGAATAAAAGTGTGCAATAATTTTATCATAAAATACTGAAAGCTCATCGCACGACAAACATCTATATTATTATGTTCTCGTCAAAATTAGATCGCTAAGTAATGATATGCGCAGTTATCTTTTTATTCTCGTCGCAAACCGCTAAATACTGTTCGTGCAATGGCGCTCACCAAAACTACGCATTTGAAACGGAACTCTAAAACGTCTTGCCATATCCTTTTGTCACATTGCACGGGTCGAATGTAAATTGCAATGGTCTATATCGACATGTCAAGTGCTAAGGGTACGTGGCAATGTTTATTTACAATAACAAACTGCCTCTCAATGTGATCTCAAACCGGCTCGCGAAAACATTGTGTCGGCTTTTTAGTGTTCGATTTCTAAAACTATATAATTATTGGTGTGATTGGAGTATAAGTGAAGTGAGTGACAATGAACAAACAAAGGACATCGCGTTTAATGAATATTATGAATAAACTGCGACGGATAAAAATGTAGTGACTACGAATCATATATATGATTTAAGACAAATATCTAGAGAAAAAAAAATATTGCGATGAAAATGATTCTGAATTGAACCAAGATTTCTCACCAGATGTGTCTGAATATTTGCCTAGCCCAGAGAGATTTCAAAATTTACAGCGCAGTAAGAGTTCTTCAAGCATTGGAGGAGACTCAGATTATTTAGAAAACGCCTCTCAAAATATAATAAGCACTTCATCAAATATATCGAACATTTCCCTCGTATTGAATTCTGTGAATTTTATAGCATCACCTTCAATCGTTTGTCAACAACTTAAGGGAACTCCAGAAACAAACACTAATTGTTCTATTGATTTGACACCAACCTCAACACATGAATGTATAGGACCCTCTCATAAGAATTCAAAACGATGTCTGAGTCAAATATTCCTTAACGATGCTCAGCCGTCAACATCGTCTAATTCTATAGGTATTTTTAATAACCGAGAACAAGAACTAGCGTCGCCTTTTGACGGTAATGATTTAGATGAAACATTACAGAGGAATAGTAATTGTAGCAGTGTACTCTCAGATAAAACGATTATCGGTAATTCAAGCATGACGTATAGACCTGCCCACCAGAGTCCTGGCCCTCAGAGTCCTCCCTGTCACAGTTTTGGCAATGAGAGCCCGGTTCACCAAAGTCCTGTCCGTTGCAGTCCTGCCCATCAGAGTTCCGATCAGAGTTCAGCCCATCAAACTCTTGTCAATCATATTCCTGAGCAGTACACTCCCAACCATCAAAGTCTTGACCCTCAGAGATCTGCCCGTCACAGTCTTGACGGTGAGAGCTTGGTTCACCAAAGTCCTGTTCGTCGCAGTTCTGCCCATCAGAGTCCCGATCAGAGTCCAGTCCATCAAACTCCTGCCCATCATAGTCCAGAGCAGTACTCTCCCAGCCACCAGTGTCCTAACCCTCAGACTCCTGCCTGTCACAGTATTGACAATGAGAGTCCGTTTCACCAAAGTCCTGTCCGTCGCAGTCCTGCCCATCAGAGTCCCGATTACAGTCCACATCAAACTCTTGCCCATCATAGTCTTGAGTAGTACACTCCCAGCCACCAAAGTCCTGACCTTCAGAGTCCTATCCATCACAGTCTTGACAACGATGGCCAGAGTGAGGGAGACTCTGTGCACGCCAACATTGAAAGAGAATTAAAAAATAGAGTCGTGTACACCCCGGACCAGATGTACGCAATCATTGTGATCGCGAAAGTCAACGGAGAAAAGTACAACGTTAAAGAAATGCTTCAAAATGAGTTTTATAACATAAAAGAACTAATAAATAATAAAAATTGGGTCAAAAATGAGGTAGGGCAAAAAGTATCATGGACACAGATAATGGAAGTGAGAGTCGCTTGCTCACAGCCCTCAATTTTACAGTATAAATATGATTTTGATTCTGGATATTCTCTAATGAACATAGAACCTGTCCAAAAAACAAAAAGCAAGCGGGGAACCAAGACAAACAGCAGTTCCTTAGTCAACCCAAATCCTGCCTCCGATTTTGAACATGCCACTCAGAATATATTGAGAACTCCGTCAACTATTTCAAATATTTCGCTTATTTTGAATGTAGCAGATTTCATAGCATCACCTTCACCGACAGTCGGTGGAAATAACAAGATTTGTACTTCTGATTTGACACCAACTTCAAAGCATGCGTTGAATGAATCTTCATTGCAGCGGTCATCAAAACGATGTCTAAATCAAATAATCCAGAACTGCAACCAGCCCTCGACCTTTGATGCTTACGAAGGTGACAAGCACAAAGAACAAACAAGGACCCTTGATGCTACTGATTTTGACGAAACTCTACAACCAGAAAATAATACAGAAAGTATCTTAACGGACGAAACGATGATCAGCAATGAAAGCACAACAACGATTCAAAGTTAACCGATAATAATAAATAATAAAATAATGAAAGTCAGTGTTTCTTTTGCAGAGCCGTCAATTTTAAAATACAAATTTTAATATGATATCGATTCTGAATATTTCCGAATAAACACAGAGTCAATCCAAAAATTAAGAAGCATGCGAGGTACCAGACAGACACTTAAATCTATAGTCAGCCCAAGCCCTGTCCTGGAAACCGAACTACCAGACCAGTATTATACACCCAGCTCTTGCCAATTATATTATACGACGACCTGATTAGCTTTTGTAAGGCAGGTGATATTCCAAGCTACTATCATGCTTTTTATGAGTCCTTGACTTATGTAAAGAACTCTGAAATGAATAATGATGATGAAGATGATGATCAAGAATAAGAATTAAGTAATAAGTACCTAATAAATTGTATTGTTTTAGTTTTTTTCGAGATTCTGTTAATTTTAACCTAATAATTGAAATAAAGCCAAAGTTGATTACCATGTTATTGTTTTATTGCAATACCAGATAAATTACATTATCATAAAACAAATTTCACAATATTAACGAGAATAAGATGATATGAAACTATTATTTTTACTATTCGAACCGTAAAAATAGTAGAATAAAATGATAAAACAACCATACAATACGTATTTTAAACCCTTGAAAAAGCGGGAATAAAATGATAATCGACTTTATAAATCACAGATGATGATCGATTTCCACTAACTTCTAATTTTTTAAATAACTCCTTTATAATATGTATTATATAAGTGACACTAAAAAAAGAAGAATTCTTAAAAAATTAGCTTTCCGTAACGCTGACTATCATCAGTTTACGTCCACTTGTTTAGAAGTAATTGGCAAAAATGTGTTTTTTAATTTTCCTGAAAAGTTACGTTTTTGCGATTATCATTTTATTCGCCGGAGGCGGCGACATGGTTCCTACCACAGAACAGATCTTCGTATGTCTTATAATTTCAGACTTTCCCATACTGACCGATTTAAATGAGATACCCTGTATTGTGGATTTACTATATAATTAGTGAAATTGAGAGGTGAAAGTTCATTTGTCACTTTCATGCAATTTATAGGGACCTGGCAACGACGCTTTCATCATCATCTCCAGCCTACGAGTATATGCATCCCACTCCTGGGCACAGACCTCTTTTCAGATTGAGGCTCGGTCTTAAAATCTCAAACTGGCGCAGTGCAAATTAGGAACTTTACACTCACCATTCAGAATCAACAAGTTCATTCTATAAATAAAGTAAGTGTAGGTGGCCTCAAACAAGATTAAGTGATGTGATGGCTGATGACCTGGCCCCAGTACCACAAAGGTCACAAGTGCTACAATTTTACATAATTGTCACAAGAAAGTTAAAAAATATGGTCATTTTCGTCCAAAGGTCTGGCAGTTTTTAAAAAAGTGACATGTAAAAAAACCCCTTGCGGCCTACTTGCACAATAAACGTTTTGATTTTTGAGTCCTAATTTTGATGTAGCTCGGTAGTATTGTAGTAACAGCTGCAGGCTTATTGTCTAACGCTTCTGACGCTTGCCTTCGCTATCACTATTTCTTTCTGTCAAACGGTATAAGTTGATGACAGAAAGAGATGGTGAAAGCGAAGGCAAGCGTCAGAAGCGTTAGACAATAAGGACTATTGGTTGGACTATTGGTTAAGGTTGCGGGAACGTGTTGGTTGCGAAAGGCGTTGGACCGGTCTCTTTGATAAACCTTGGGCTGAAATGATAATGATGATTGTTAGTTTTCACCTCACTAGCTCGGAAAGCCCTTTTTGTTTGTTTGACATCTATTGAGAAAATCGCTTTTTATCCACATGTGAAGAAAGAGTTTTGACATTTGAGGGCAGCTTAAGTGATATTTGACAGCTAACAAAACGTAAAACGTTAAAAGTGCTGAATTTTTAAAATCACAATTAATGAATTGCATCGAGTAAAAAACATTAAATACAGTCTTATAACTTTATTTTAATTCATAAATATCAGCATTCAACATTAACCTTCATTCTTGTTGTAAAAAGGGATAAAATGTTATGACAGTCCAAGTAAGTCGATGTGCGAACAAAACGCATCCGAAATAATAAAAAAAAACTTAAGTCAAAACTTTTCAATTTAATATTCGCATGTTTTACTAATTATTTTCCTCGCTGTAGTGAGGTGAAAAGTTTTGTGTTATACACGGGTGAAAAGTTATTTTACGTCTCGTGTATTGAAACACTCACTATCGAAAGGATTCTATTTTTGAACCACTCGCTTCGCTCGTGGTCAATCATAGAATCCTTTCGATAGCTCTTGTTTCAAATGAACACTCGCTGGTAAAATACAACTTTCCCCCCTTGTATAACAAATAACTATTGCTTACTTACAACCTTTTGCTTAAATAAACCTTATATTTCCCTACCAAGGATTAGCCAGCTATGCACAATTTTAATTGCATTTCGATTTGAATGATCACGCTATGTCGCCTTATTCGAGTTAATTACTCCGTAGTTATACTAGCTAACGGGTCTGCTTCGGTGTGGCTGCAAATGCCTCGTACAAAGGAGATCAAAGATAACTTACACCGGTACTATACCTTGTCGCTGTATGGTTTTAACCAATTTTATGCACAAGTTAAATTAGTTTTGTATGTGTAACCACGCGTAGAGTGGTTGGTGTGTGGTTGCAAAATGGTGATGCATGATGGTCTAAAAAGATACCAATGTTTTTTTGTATAGAAAATTAATTGAATAAATTACTTTGCTCACCCGCGACCTCATGAAGACGCGGGTGAGCAAAGTTATTGTTTCAGTTCATTAATATGGACCTTGAAATTGTATTTGTATAGAAAAGTCAATTTTTTGTTTGTTTAGTTAGTGTTCTGATAAAAAAAAAAAAAAAAAAGGCAAAAGTCTCAGAACCATGCAGCCTAGTTTATTTTAGGGCCACCGCAGCCACCGAAGCGTTTCAGTTGCCGTCACGCGCGCGCCCTGCGCTTCGGTCTGTGGAAGCCCTGAATGTACAAATATGTTTAGTTTTTAGTATTATGTTGTTTTGTGTGTGGCCTTCCGTGAGTTTACTGCACTGTGGCCCGGCGGAAGACCAGCGCTGGTTTTAACTAGCAACATGCTGAGTCGGGTCCCTTTTGTGACAACATTAATGTGTACATAGCTCTATCTATCTATCTGTCTATATCTATTGTATTCTTATTTTTGCCTGTGTACGTGTTATTGTTGTTATAAATAAATGTTTTTCTTTCTTTCTTTCTTTCTTTCTTTCAAATTATAAGAAACTAATTTCAATATTTTTTATTTAGTTCATTTTAAAGTTTAATTAAATTAGCCATCCCATGGGCTAAATTCAGGAAACGGCCCAACACGGCAGCGAGCGGTAATTCAATCGTTTGCGAGAGAATAGGGATGAACTGCTATTCAGGAACGCCATAAATCACTGGTTTGCGAGAGGTTTGGGCTGAGATTGGGATGAGCCTTATTTATGAGAGAGAGAGAGAGAGAGAGAGAAAGATGTTTATTTACACATATTCGATACAAACACAGAAAAAAAAATACATTTGACAGGAAATATACAAATAAATATCGAATAGTATAAATTGGGCCCCACTCAGCATGATGTTGAGGCAAGCCACAACGCTGTTTTTCAGTGGGACCCATTTAAAACTAAACACAAAAAACATACACACTGTAACGACACGAACGCCGGCGAACAGTTCGCTACAAAAACCTAATTGGGTGGGAACACAGCCCGACCTTGTGAAAACCCGTAAGTACATAAAAAATTAAAAATAACTACCGCCATTTGCTTGTAAAAGAGAAAAAAAAAATATATATATATTTTAACAGAAACAAAACGAACAAACAAAGAGTCAATGTGCCAATCTCAGATGCGCCCAATTTACTTGTCACCCATGAGTGCTACGAATACCTCAGCCTGAAGTCTTGTTGGAGCGAGGTAAGTACAAACATGTTGTATCTAGGTTGCACTTAGTGCGAGAAAGTAACTTTTACATTTCAATTTAAAATTATGTCTTGACTTTAGAGCACGGATCGGTGGAGGCAGATCATTCCAACACTTCGTGGCCGCGTATCGGAAACTACCGCGAAAAGAAGCTGAGTGGTGCGGAGGGAAAAAGAGCTGAAAGTACCTCTCCGGTCGGACTTCCGCAGACCTGGCGTGTCGCGACTAGGTTAGCCTACCATACAGGTACGAGGGTTGCTGCTGGTTTACAATACCGAACATAAGGTGGCCATGTGCAACTTTCGACGCGAGGACATATTTAAAATACGATTTTGATTAATGTACGGACTTACATGGGCGCGGGGAGGAATAACAAAACAGAAACGCGCGCACGCGTTTTGAACGCGTTGTATTACGCGCTGTGTGCGCGCCAGAAGGCGCGGGCCATATACGATGTCTCCGTAGTTCAACTTTGACAGTACCAAAGCATCGCATAGCCTAATCCTAAGCTCAACATCGAATTAAAAGCGAATTAATAGGAAAATAAGGCTCATCCCAAGCTCAGCCCAATCTTATCCTCTCGCAAAGGATTGAATTACCGTTCGCGAACCGTATTGGGCCGTTCCTGAATTCAGCCCCAGTTCATTACTACTACTGCACTTTACTCTCAGAACAAAGCACGCCATCTGCTAATGTCTCTCGAGCTAGCCAAACTGTTACAATCAAATTGCTAAGCCAGACTTGAGCTTGACCGTAACGGTTGCAAGATCGGAACTCGAGACTGTCGATCCCCTCGGGGCAGTAAGCGAGGCTGTAAGTTAGTAGTTAGTGCGGAGTTACGGGGCCCGATCAGTTGCACGTTACGGTGGTAGTTTGCTTACTTACGGCTGGTGGCGAGCGATTTCTAAAGAAATCTGACTGATCTATCAACGCATTAAATATGACGAAAGCATCAGCTAAGAAGGGATTTTTAGAAATTACGACAGGATAGGGATATATTATAGTATACATAGGTATATTATTTTGCTTAAAACTGATCTTATCTCCGCAACTATACTTATTGTATTCGCGGTTGTATTAAAAGTGTTCGCGGTGTACTGATGTTAGTAAATATGTCTGTTTTGTCTTCAGTGGTTTTATTGTAATATATTTCCTATTTTAATAACTACACGTTTGTTGCACAATCAGCTGGGTCGGCGGTCAGAGGTAAGAGAGCGATGGCAGTGTTGCCAACATACACTGTGACGTTCCATTACTTACAACATGATGTCCAGCAGTGGACGAGCATAGGCTGATGATGATGATGATGATGATGATGATGACTTGTAACATATTATTTTCGTTCCATTACATTATCTAATATTAATACTAATTTGTTAGCACAGCAAAAATAAAACGACCAACTGATGTAATTTACGAATTGCTAGATAACAAGCGTAAACAAATTTGTTGATCGTTAACAATTTTCTCGAGCCAAAATAAATTATGTAACTACACTAACGACGTTCATTAAATTGACTAAGTTAGATGGAGAAAAATTTGCATATTCCAGTCAAATTATTCTTAGAAGTGATATGAATCCTAAGTAAGTTAGGTTTGATACATACTTGCGGGAAAATACCGAGATAGAATAACTCTCTTCAATCAGATTCTATGGACAAATAATCATGAGAAAATTCACACCAATGGAACTAGTCCTAAAGGGCGCTTGTGCACTACAAGGATTTTTTCTGTCCGGCAGCCCGGTTTTTTTACGGTCCGATTTGGCAAGCCTTAACTTTATACACTAGCTTGTGCACTACACGTTTTACCGTCTGGAATTTTACTTTTCCGCTAACCGGACCGTTTTTTCCGCTCCGAGATGATAACAATGAAAATTTAAGGAGTGTACTTAGCAAAAAAACATAAATAAATAAATAAGTAGCTGTAGACATCCGATAGTAGGTATTTAGATAGAAAATATACTTTCGTCCTGCCTCAATTTATCGTGGTTTATGTAAAATGACCCTGTACCTTCCACTTATAAAGGGGGGGAACCCAAATTATTTTTGTCTTCTACATCTTCGCACGTAAAGTATTAAAGCAAGCACCTGCCGCAAGCAAGAAGCTCATAATTTCTAGCGTAATTACGCGTGCGTGGCGTGTAGTTTTTAAAGAGAGCTAATCCTTACCTGCGCCGCACCTCCGAGAAAAGACAAGTGCACAAACCAATCGTCCGTATTTTTCATGCCACGTCGAATCGTGAAAAATCGGACTACCGAACAGTAAAATTCCTTGTAGTACACAAGCACCTAAAGTAGGCAAAGCTTCTGTTAGGGGTACTAGGCAACGGATAAAAATTTAAACAGATATTAAACATCTAAGATTAGAAAACAAACATCTATAATTGTTTATTGAATTAGGCGTTACTTTGCGGAGGTTAATGAACTGAAACTATTACTTTGCTCACCCGCGACCTTTACCTGTTAAGGTCACGGGAGAGCAAAGTAATTGTTTCAGTTCATCCATATTGTTGTTCTTACCTAAAATTTGCCTCGAATGGGAAGGAACCGACCGCGGAATTAGTATAATATTCGTGGAAATCGTTGGAGCTGTTTCTGAGATTCTGATTATACTTATCAAAACACTCGGTAGCGTGGTAAGCCAACTTTAAGCAAAAGGAACTGGCGAAGCAACGCCGTGTGTAATATAACACGAACCATTTGGTATAATATACACATGATGAACTGAAATAATTACTTTGTTCACCCGTGACCTTACGATAGCTACGTTTATGTAAGAAATTTTTGTTTATGCAGTTCCTCTACGCAGTCTTTCATTTGGTAGCATAGAGAACGGTTGCGGTACCCACTCTGAAGATGAGCTCTGGTGGAGTTTGAAACGCGTCAGTATAGTTTGGTGGTGGTGATAGTTGGGTTTGTGTGTATTCGTACAGTGTGGAGGTGGAGGAACTGCATGAACACGCATTTTTTACATAAACATAACTATCGTAAGGTCGCGGGTGAGCAAATTAATTGTTTCAGTTCATTAATATGGACCGTCACAAAGTAACGCCTGATTTAATAAATTATAATATACAGGGTTATTTGTAATTCACTGACATCCTCTTAACCCTGAGTTCCTATCACTTAAACAAATGTTTTTTGTTTTACGACTTTTTAAAATGAAGCACTTTTTTCCCATACAAATACACAGAGTATCGTAAAAATAAGAGGTAATCTCAAATTTTCAAAACGTTATTACACCAAAAATATTAAGTTATGACAAAAGCCGTAAAACAAAAAACATTTGTTTAAGTGGTAGGAGTTTAGGGTTAAAAGGATGCTAGTGAATTACAAATAACCCTGTATACGCACAAGAATTGTTAGTTTATAGGTATTAGCAACTATTAGATATTCTGTGGATTTCTGACCTATATTTTTTTCGTAGTCGACCCTGACGTTGCTTTACTTGTGTAACGATTGCCTGTGACATGTGCACGTACGGCTATCGTGATGTTTCATCCCGCGGCGACCTGCCTGGCTGTCACTCACAATCTTACCTGACTCGCTTGCATTGGTGTCACGTCTTTATTTTGTTAAGGTCAAAGAGCTTACCGAGAATTGGGCTTAGCTCGTAAATAGTAATCTTCATGTACCTAATTAATACCTGTGTTAAAAATCTTATAATTACATTTAATGTTATCACTTCTGAAATTACTATAAAAAAGGTTTAGTTTCTGAAATAGATTTATAATCTTCAAGTAAATTAAATCGTAAATAGGTCTAAATTGTGCACTTTAGGGTTCCGAACCTCAAACGGAAAAACGAACCCTTAGAAAGAAAGAAAGAAAGAAAGAAAGAAAATACATTTATTTACAACATCACAAGACACATCATCAATATTTTACAAAACATAAGGCAACACTAAAGCTAAAGATAGAATGTGTCATTGCGGTTGCAAATCGGACACTGGCTCAGCATAATGCTGAGGCGTTTAAAACACCCCAGCGCTGATTTTCAGCCAGTACCGTTGGTGACACCCAGATCGCTGTTTAGATAGATAAATAAATAAACTGCACACTAATAGCTACATACATAAGACTACATGCGTAAATAAATAATTTGAAAATTGTAAAAGCAAATAATAATAACAAAATTTCTTGAACATAATTAGTATATCTCACTTGCCAAGTATACAACCCTGCGCGGACTAAAACGAAAAATGAAAAATGAAATAACCGAGACAGTAAAAATCAAAGAAGTTTTGTGAAATAGTGCTGGAAAGGAGAGGAAATTAAGGTTTCCTTAGAATTCCCTGAGTGCGGCTTTGTTCCCAGAACACTACAATCTGGCCGTTTTCAAGTCTAGGGTGAATAGCATTTACTAGGCAAGCGTGCTCCATCGTAGGCCACACCATCCATACCACCAGGCGTGATTGTGGTCAAACGCAAGCCTATACTGTATAAAAAAAAACTTTGTTGTCCGTCCGTGCGTCTGTCTGTCAAGACCCTTTATCTCGCTTGGAGATATAGAGTTGAAATTAAAACCAATACTCAGGTCTACAGTCCCTTGAAGCTGTGAAAAAATCAAACTTCCAAGTTAATGTAAGACTCGTACAACCCACGCAGCAATTCAGTGGCGTGTGTGACGTTCCCAATCCACACTGAGCCAGCGTGGGTATTAAGCCCAAAGCCCTCCCATTCTGATAAACGCCTGTACCCTACGGTGGGACTAGGCTGGGATGATGATGACATACTAAGAAACCCTACAAAATTCTCGTAAAGAACGAATGATTTCTAAAAATAAACAAATCAATCTCATCTCAATAAACCACTTCCTTAACAATAGGTACTTGCGTATTATAATCTCGTAAAAATCATATTTGTTCTGAATACCTTAAAAATGGGACGTAGAGTTCTACGCTAAGGTACGCTTATTGTTATAGCAAACCGAACAAAGCGAGTGAAGAAATCGTTATCTGACTTCGAGAATAGTTTCCTACTTGCTTCTTAGAATCCACCCCTTGTAAGGGACCGTGTACATGACTACATACATAAACCGTGTAGAGAATCAATTAATTTGGAGGGTTTGACCTCAAAAAATGTTACGGTTTGTAGTTTGCACGATAGAAAAAAATCCAAAGCCGTCTCTAAAAAATAAAATAACTCCTTAGTACGGTCACGCGGCGGACACGACGTACAAATACGCGTTCTTGAATCTACATAAGCACGACGACGTCTGTACACGCGTACGCCTACATACATCGCGCGCGCACTCTTCTGGATTCGGGCGGTTTCCGGCTATCTGCGCCTTGAGGGGTGGGGTAATTCGAATCGGTGCGGGGCGGACCGTTTCCATTCTGTACGTCAGTACTATTATATATTCTGTGGTACGGTGGAAATACTGCACGGCGTTATGACTTTTTGAATGTTAATAAAACAAGATGTTTCCTAGAGCCTAGTGTTGCTCCATTTTTAAAATATAATTTATTTGATTTACAATACAATACAATACAATACAATGACTCTTTATTGTACACCAGGAATAGTAAGCAATACAGAAAACAGGTACACAGAGAGAAAGTTACAAGGTAAGCAATAGGCGGCCTTATCGCTTAAGAGCGATCTCTTCCAGGCAACCCTTTAACAGAAAGAAGGAAGGACTAGTTTACAGCAGGTAGTGCATCAACAGTGGATCAGAAAATTAAAACGCAACAAAAATAGTAGTTATAGTTATAGTTTCTTTATTGCAAGTCACATTACAGACAAGGATCTTAAAAATAAATTGGTATACATGTGACGCCCTGCAAGGGCACAGCAAAAACAACAAAAAAGATGATAGATTTCATTACTCATGCATATATAGTACTTACACTATAATAGGTACACGTCTAAACAAATATAAGCAGTGGGATAAACAGCCACATATAAATAAATAAATAAACTATAACAAAGCTAATTATTACAAGATGACAGATAGAGAGTGAGAGATTTTGCCCGTCGTAAGTTAATCGGTAAGGCATTCCACAACCGAATAGCCTGGACAGTATAAGAATAGACATAGAATTTGGAGTTAGAGAGAGGCACGGTAAGGAGAAAGAGAGAGAGAGAGAGAGAGTAATACGATGAAAATACCTAAATATACGTGCGGTCTGACCAACCTATCTTGAGCCGTCGTGCTTTCCCTTTGACCGTATAGTCAGTTGCGTTAGTTCTCCTTCAGACATCGGACGAGGAACTCGTGTCGCTTGCGCTTACGCATGACTTTGATCCCGTAATCGTTGGGTGGGGATCAAAGGCTCATCTTGCATGCCAAATGTGAAGTAATAATTTTATTATAGTAACACCTTTTTGAAACGAAAATATAAATGTGCAATTTTTAAGAAATACCTTCTTCGTCCTTCGTAGTTCTTCTTCTCTATGACGCTCAAAGTATAATTGTGTGAATTCTTTCAGCGGTCTGAGTTACGTATTTATAATCAGTCAGCCAGGACTTTTTGAATATTATGTATAGTTTCTCGACGGATCCCACCGGCTAGCGACACTTTAATAATACGCAACATATCAATTTTATTCACGTTACTAAAACAATAACATCGCACCGATTCATAAAACTCCGCAATTTCGTTTATTAACTAATAAAATATGGAGCGAATCGCCCGTAACACTTTAACAGTGCCAATAACCAGCGATGGGTATCACGGAACCCGTACTCGTTTTCATTCGCATTTTTATCAAATAAATATGAAATACTTATGCAATTCTACTTGTTGTTTCTACGTGCAATTTCAGGGAATTTCAATAGTATTTAACAAGTAGAGAAATATAGATTTATATACAAGGAAATAAAAATTTATTGCTCAAAACTAAATTAAATCTAAGTAAAAAAACCGGGATTGTACCAGTTGGAATTAGGCTACCAGGGTTCCGTACAAATTTGTACGTTAAAAGTCAAGTAAAGAGCAAATAATGTAAAGTTTAAATTTTTTCCATAAGACTGTCTTACGCTTGACCGGATTTTATTGTTATTTATGTATGAAGAACTCTTTATTGAGAAATATATAACAAAAACAGGTAAAACAGATTTCCAAAGGCGAATCAATTATTTGTTTTCTGCCAGGTATTATTTATCTAATGAACAGAAATAATTACTTTGCTCACCCGCGACCTGAAAGTCGCGCTTAAGGTCGCGGGTGAGCAAAGCAATTGTTTCAGTTCATTAATATGGACCTCCGCAAAGTAACGCCTGATTCAATAAATTAAATAAAGTATTTTATCTCTATTAACGACCAGATGGCGCTAGAGGTTGTTTTATATTAAATTATTTTTGGCTTTAATTGCACCTTGTAAATTTTTTAAAGGAACAACATATTTTGGATTGAATTTAAATTTTTCGCGTCACTACCCAAGAAAAGATAAAAATAAATTTAGTCATAAATGTTAACTGCGTCGCATGGCCTCATGACAAGGTTTACAGGTTTTACGGCCGTTCCAATGGCGGCTATGAAGCTCTTTAATTGATCGTTCGACTTCCACTACGAGCATATACGACTTAAAATATGAATTTTAGTACCTACTCTTATTCTCGTAGATCTTTTTTTCGTATGAGTGTTGACAAAAATTTATTGATTGATCTGAAGTATATTTCCTCTCAATGCACTAGCACTATTTCACAAAACTTCTTTGATTTTTATTGTCTCGGTTATTTCATTTTTCGATTTAGTCCGCGCAGGGTTGTATACTTGGCAAGTGAGATGATAGTTATTATGTTTAAGTAATTTTGTTATTATTATTTGCTTTTATAATCTACAAATAATTTATTTACGCATGTAGTCTTATGTAGCTATTAGTGTGCAGTTTATTTATCTATCTTAACAGTGATCCGGGTCTCACCAACGGTACTGGCTGAAAATCAGCGCTGGGGCTATAAACGCCTCAGCATTATGCTGAGCCAGTGTCCGTTTTGCAACCGCAATGACACATTCTACCTTTAGCTTTCGTGTTGTCTTTTGTTTTGTAAAACTATTGATGATAGTGTCTTGTGTTGTTGTAAATAAATGTATTTTCTTTCTTATTTCTTTCTCTCTTTCAATGTGCTGTAATTGTAGCCATTTTAATGAGAGCCAAAAATTTCATCAACATTAGCCTGGAGAAGTGTCCCACTGCTGAGTAAAGGCCTCCCCCCAATTTCTCCATGCATCCCGATTTTGAGCGGTGTCCTTCCAGTTTAAGGTACACGTCTAGGTCGTCCCGACAACCTACCTCGTCATCGCCATCCATCTTGTGGCATCCAGTCTGTGGCTATTTTAGCCCACCGAGTCGGATCCATGCGGCTAACGTGGCCTGCCCACTTCAGCTTGGCAGCCCTACCAAAATATCTGCAAAGAAAACGAACCATAGATTTATCACAGAACCCAGTGTTGCCCAAATGTTTTGAATGCAAGTCTGCACGGCCCCTAAGCGCTGAGATATTCCGACGCATGCCGCCGATAACGCTGGCCCGCATCTTGGCTGTGATAGCAAATCTGTTCGTCTTTTTGTACGTAATCCACATTTTTGCTACGGAATTCTTAGTGCGTGTGGCTCACAAGTGTGTATCTGATTCATCATCATCATCATCATAATCATCGTCATCGTCATCATCATCATCATCATCATCATCATCATCATCATCATCATCATCATCATCATCATCATCATCATCATCATCATCATCATCATCATCATCTCCATCATCATCATCATCATCATCATCATCATCATCGTCATCGTCATCGTCATCGTCATCATCATGATCTTTTTTTATCATCATCCCAGATTATATACGTCCCACTGCAGGGCACTGGCCTCTGCTTGGGCCGCTGCTCTCACGCAGTCCTAGTGAAGATTGGGAGCTTCAAACAATCACAATTTTTTTTTCAAGGATATGCAGGTTTCCTCACGACATTTTCCTTCATCGTAAATTTAAGCCAAAAAACTGCGATCCTGGGTTCGAACCCATGACCCTCTGCTTAAGAAACCGTAAGTTTTGACCTAAAGATAAGCCTTTAAGCGCCGAAATATTCCGATGGCGCATGACTCGATAATGGTGACCCGCATATTGGCTGCTATCGTACAAGCAAATCTGCTCGTCTTTTAGTACGTAATCCACACTTTTGATGCTGAATTCTTAGTGTGAATCATAAGGGTCAACTTTTATGTTGTTGTATGTTTAAACTATTTTTTTTAATTTTGAAAATGTAATGTAATTTCTGCTTAGACGCACGAGCTTTTTCGATCCTATTAGGAAAACAAAAATGAGCGAAGTTTTTTTTTTCGTTGCGTCACCATATTTCATAGACTTTAAACAGGATGATATCAAAAATATGAAACAAAATGAGTGTTTTTTTTTTTTTTTATGTTAGAAAGGCCAGACAAACGAACTAGTGGGTCACCTGATGTTAAATGATCACCACTGTCCATAGACACCTGCAGCGCTTTACGCGATGCCAGTGCGTTGTCGGCCCTTAAGGAGAGGGAATAGGGGAAGGGGGAGATGGAGGGGGAGAGGGAAGGGGTGAGGTATTGGGCCCCCGGCACTCTCACTGACCGTACGAAACGCAAGCAGGATTACTGCTGCTTCACGCCGGTTTTCTGTGAGAGGGTGGTACTGCCCCGGACGAGCCGGCCCATTTGTGATGCAGCGGCTAGCTACAACATGGCTCTACCACTACTAAAAACTAACTTAGTTAATGCTGGGCAATTATAATTGACTAAGGGGCTGTTTCACCACTTTTTTTAAAGTTCGGATTAGCTTGATCATAACCTTATTTGTCACATGGAATAAAAATTTCTGTTTCACCAGTCTTGATTAGCGCTAAGTGACGGACAAACTATTTCTTAATCTGACCATCAGATCAGGTGGCATTTAGCATTTTTATCCGTCACATATCTTTTTAATTAGTTAGTTTATTTTTTTGTGGCCATGGTTGGAAAGCCCTTCAGCCGGTTTCAGAAAAATAAATCGAAGTATTTTTATTTTTTAAAGAAAGAAGTCATGCTAAATTGCAAACGAGAATTTAAATATCAAGATTTGAATAAAAAATATAGGTACGCTTTTAATATATAAAAATAAATCCAAAATTTGTAATATTTTTTAATTACAGACTTTTTTCAGTGGCACAATCGTTTATTCTACCTGAACTTGTACATCGCCATTAAAAAAAAAAGTTAATCTGTCAAAGGGTTTGGCGCCACTTTTCGATTCGTTTTACGTGATTTTATTTTTCTTTGTTATTGTTAACCAAAGTATCGTAAATAAATACCGTTTTTGGATTAATTATAATGTTACACATTTGTTTATGCAAAAAAATAGATGTGTTTAAAAATTACATAGTTTACGATTTATTTTGCTTTAATAATGAGCGACTCTTTGAACGAAAATATGCGAACAGGAACCCGTGGTCGTGAAATGGGTCGGTGCTATTCAGACTTTTTGTTAAACCGACGATTAGTTAAGTGGTACTTAGTTTGCACAGGACCGGAGTGGTGAAACTGAAAAAAAACTGGCTGACAGATTTGCGCAGTACTTAGTTTATTCATTGGTTACGTAACCAGTAGTTTGACAATAAGGTGGTGAAACAGCCCCTAACTCATTTGTTATAATTAGTCATATTAAATTTGAAGTGCCCGTACATTGAGTTCGTGAGTTAATTTCAACTAAGTATGGACATCCCAAAAATCAGGCTAATTTTAAGAATTGACTTAATGCTCATTCACATGTTATTAATATGCCTAACTATAAGAAGCTGCTACAAAAACGTACATTTAGTTATCCATTACCAACGGTTAGGTCACATTTTGCTAAAAGATTCGGCTTATACAGGCAGTTATTCATACATAAAAAAGTAAATTCCATCTGTAATATTAAATTTTGCTCGCTAAGAGAACTGAAAACTAAAATCTATAATTGGTTAAGCACCTTGAATTATAGAGACACTGAAAGTATATTATCAAAGCAACGAATACTACACCCGCTAAAAAGGGCAAATTCATAAACATACAACAACACAAACACGCACGCGCGCACACACACACGCACGCACACCCGTACACATACGCACACACACAAACACACTCGCATACTCTCACACACGCACACGCACGCACGCACATACGTGCATTAAACTCACATTATTACCTTTTAATCTTAATTTCCAAATTTGTTTTTAAATGTTTGTTCTATTGTTTCAATTAATATATTTTTTTTTCTCTTTAACGCATATCGCTGTTGGCAATCTCAAAAGTGTCATCCTACGATGTACAGGCTTTGCCTAGTGTAGGTGATACAGGCATTTGATCAGGTAACTTTTGAGCAGTATACAACACCGTGGCTAGTAAATAAGTTTTCTGTAATAAGCTTAGTTATGTTATACTGTATGAATAAAATATTTTGTATTTTTTTTCTTGTAATGCATTATGTTGTCCAGCATTAACTGAGTAAGAAACTCTAATTTTGTATCACCATTTTGACTTCAGTATTTTATGATCGTAACTAAATTGTTATCGAGAGCGATTTAACCATGTTTTATAAAGGTAAAATTGGCTTTTACAAGCCAGCAATTTCTCAGTCAGCAAGTTACCAAATCTTCAGCACTAGCAATCGTAAATCCCCATTCCAAAATTCATGAGAGCAAAAATCGAAAACAATATATCTACCTGTCTAGGCAAGCAAAGCCAGGCTCAGAGGCTATAAGCTAAACGATTCTAGCTTGCGATGCGATCGGAACTGAAGCACCTTTAAAATTCCATTTTAAGTCGAAACGAGCGAACATTTTGGGTTCTTTAAGACCTGATGCTGATGTGGGATTTCGGAACTTTAATGTGCCATAAAATGTGATATGGTGCTTCAACGACATTCTTGCAGAGCGTGTCGGATCGTCAAACTCTGATCATGACAGATTTCACATTTATACTATAAAGGTTTAGGTATTTTACTAAATGTAAACAAACATCAGCTGCCAACACGACCAAAAGTTATGGCGCCGGGTTAACCAGTTAAATGCAATATTTGTAATTGACTTTCACACGTCACATTTTCGACGTACTCTTTTCTTTAGTCGCATATTTGAAATTTGAAATTATTTATTTCAGATTAGATTAAATCAATCCATCCATAGGTATTAAATAAGTTAGTAACAATAAAACTTAAAATTAAAATTAGTAAAAAATAAAATGTTCGTTCGATTTGACATGCATAGACATCCAGTGAGCAATAATAGGACTGTCTGTCCTTCCTGCCACCACTTTCAGGAGAGTGTTGGTGCTGCGCCGTACATGCTCCCACAGAGACGCCACACACTTGTGCAGCACGGCCTGGAAGCCGCTCGTGCTCCACGCTGCGAACATCCCCGACGCGCTGCAGCGCCAGGGCAGCCCCAACAATCCCCTGAAGGCGTTGTTGTACTGGACACGCAGAGCATTGTATGTCTTTTTGGTGTAATTGCTCCACAAGCTGCACGTGTACAAAGTTTGACAGTAAGTTTTAAAGAGAGTAATCTTCACCTCTCGAGAACTTCGTGCGAACCTGCGTGAAAGCATATTACCCCTCACCGACAATGCTCTGCGTTCCTTTTCCAAGTCCACGTCATCCTTTAGGGTATCTGTGACCCAGTGACCCAAATACTTGAATTCAGTAACAGTCTGAAGAGGAGAACCACTAAGAGTTATTGACGGAATTGGGTATGTCTTAGTACCAGAAAGCATAATATGGAGTTTTTTTACATTTAATAAAAAAAAAAAAAAAAATACCATGGGACATTTCACACCAATCAACCTAGTCCCAAACTAAGCAAAGCTTGTACTATGGGTACTAGACGACGATAAACATACTTATATAGATAAATAAATACTTAAATAATAGAAAACATCTATAACTCAGGAACAAATATTCGTGCTCATCACACAAATAAATGCCCTTACCGGGATTCGAACCCAGGACCTCTTGCTTCGTAGGCAGGGTCACTACCAACTTAGCTAAAGCGGTCGTTGAGCCCTTTATAGTAAGACCTTTATAGTATAGGGTTACGTTCCAAGGGTGATAAATGGAACCCTATTACTAAGCCTTCACTGTTCATCTGTCTGTCATAAGGCTGTATAAAAGGCTGTGTAAAGGCCTGTATTCACTTTGATTAGTGCGAGTGCAAGTGATTAGTAATTGACAACATTTCATATTTCTAAGACTATAATTTGATTCGTTCTGTGTATTCTGTTTGGAAAGAGAAAGACGCTGATAGTTTTAAATTTTCACTAGGATTATTAATTAATTTGTTACAATTTTTTAAAGATGTGCTTATTCTAAAAGAGCGCAACGATAGAATAGATCCATTACTTTTGTCTAGTCTCTATTAAAAAAAAGTGATGACGTAAATTTGACGTTAAGGTTGTTATCTAATTTAGAATTATGACAGCTCTTTTTTCTAGTGAAAAGGGTAAAGGAAACATATCTATTCTGTGGATGTATTTGTAAGTACATATATGTTTTTAAATTTGTTGTATTTTTTTAAATAAGGAGAAATAAATTATAATAAATATTTTTCCGTGTTCAGGAGGTGAAACTCTTTCGATTCCTGCAGTAATTTTCAGGTGTTAAAAAATGAAAGGTTGTCAATTGAGGATGATTAGTGCAGGTGTGTAGTGCAAGTAGTGTCCAATTCTTGTTCTGGCTCTGTTAAGTAAATTCCATACCAGACGTGTTTAGTGGCAGGCGCGCTGCGAGTGAGGGGAAGGGAGGGCGCGCGGGACGTGGCTACTCGCAGTTCACTCGCAATAAAATAGAACGCGCTTCTAATCACGTTACTACGCAGCCAACTAATCACCTGCACTAATCAGTCGCTGTCCACACTTGTTTTCTCCTAATCACTAATCACCTGCACTAATCACTAATCACGTGCACTAATCACTAATTAAAGTGAATCCAGGCCATAATAAACAACTGAATGTTATCATCCCAGCCTATATACGTCCCACTGCAGGGCACAGGCGTCCTCTCAGAATGAGAAAGCTTGGGCCGTAGTTCCCACGCGGGCCCAGCGCGGATTGGGAACTTCACACACACCATTGAATTTATTCGCATGTGTATCAAATGACCCGCATGCTCGTTTTCCCCCTCTTAAATATTTTTTTTTTACCCGACTGCGAAGAAGGAAGGGTTATGTGTTTGATCCGTATGTATGTATGTATGTATGTATGTATGTATGTATGTATGTATGTATGTATGTATGTGTGTCCATTCCTATGTCCTCTCGTAACTACACAACGGTTGAACCGATTTTGATAAATGATACGTCATTGGATTTGTCTTGATAACGCGAGTAACACTGGATACATGAAATACTTGAAAAATCAAAATGGCGGTTTTTTGGTGCCAAATTGCGAGTCTTTTAAAAATTTTTTTTATTGAAACCTATCGAGTAGGGTATCAAAATAAAGGGATTTTAAAATAGATTACAAAAATATATACAAGTCATGTGTTTAAATTTAATTTGGAATAGTAAATTGGCAATCAATGCATTAAAACGACGACGTACCTACTTACTAAGATATATTTGTGCAATAATTTTCTCTATGAAACCCATGTGGAAAATTAAGTACCTACATATTTCAAAATTGCTTTTGAAATTTAACTAAATAGCAACGGATTCCTAATTCAAATACACAATAATTTATCTGGTTCTCAGGAGGTTACACTAAAAAGCAAGAAATAAAAAAAGTAATTAAAAAAACTAAAAACCCGCCTGCGGTGTAAATAAAATAATAAATTAAAAAATAAAAAACCCGCCTGCAGAAATACTGAAAAGGTGGAAACAAGATAAAATGTTCAATAACAATAAAACGAATTTAAAACACGTCGATGGCAGTCTTTCAAAATTTAATACAACGATAAAATGCAGTCGGAGGCGTGGGAGTCAGTGGCTGCATGGGATTTACCTAATGTCACTTCATGCATGCCTCCGACTGCATTTTATCGTTGCATTAAATTTTGAAAGACTGCCATCGACCGGTTTTAAATTCGTTTTATTGTTATTGAACATTTTATCTTGTTTCCACCTTTTCAGTATTTCTGCATGGGTTTTTGATTTTTTAATTTATTATTTTATTTACACCGCAGGCGGGTTATTAGTTTTTTTTTAAAATCAGAAAACAAAAGACAAAAACTTGAACAGATAAAGTTGAAACAAAAATTGGTCGGTTTCAAACTGGTCTTAACATGTCTTCGATTGGACATACTCCACACAGTATTAGCGACAATGTAACTATTAGACGCGTGATAGCATTAACTCGGATCACGTCACAGGGCTTATCGACAGAGCCCGTAACTTCGGTCCCACAATATTGGCCCTCGAGTTAAGCTTGAGGCGAACCGATTAAGATCACAAACAACGCTGATAAACAATCTGGGGCCAAATTCAGGAACGGCCCAAAACGGTTTGTGAGCGGTAATTCGATTCTTTGCGAGATGATAGGGATGAACTGAGTAGCAGTCTTCCTCTAGTTGCAGTAGTTCGGCTGATTTGTCCGGGACCGAACTGCTGCAACACTTTTTGTCTCAGTAGTTCGGTTAAGACGTCAAACCGAACTGTTGGGAAGACTTTAGTTGCAGTAGTTCTGTTGACTGTCCGGGATCGAACTACTGCCACAATTTTAGTCTTATTAGCTCGGTTATGACGTCAAACCGAATTATTGAGAATTGAAACGACTCAAAAGGACGTTTAAGGATTAGATTGTACAACAAGAGCATAAAACGAGCCATTTTACCCGAGACGTTTGGTTAATATTGACGTTGGATTTAATGCTAGAGTTTTAGGTACACTCTTCTTTTCACTTCGATTGCAAGGAAATGAAATAGCAACATTGCAAATAAAATTAACTAGCTCTTATTTTTCATGGATTGTGTATTTAGCTATATTTTTAATCGCGCTTTTGAGTCGTTTCAATTTTCAGTAGTTCGGTTTGACGTCACAACCGAACTAATGAGACTAAAAGTGTGGCAGTAGTTTGGTCCTGGACAATCAACCGAACTACTGCAACTAAAGGTTTCCCAGCAGTTCGGTTTGACGTCTTAACCGAACTACTGAGACAAAAAGTGTTGCAGCAGTTCGGTCCCGGACAAATCAACCGAACTACTGCAACTAGAGGGCAGTCTCGCAAAGAATCGAATTACCGCTCGCAAAACGTATTGGGCCGTTCCTGAATTCAGCCCCTGTAACCCTTTCTGTTGGTAACCAAATCAAAAAAATCTATTTAATTAATTTCATAAAAATGTCAAGAGCAAAAATATTAAACAAAATTATAAAATTCACTGGCTACTAAAAAGAAAAAAATATCGTAAAAACGTAAAAAAAAACAATTACTTTGCTCACCCGCAACCTAACTAAAAAGAAAACCGGAAAGGTAAGGTCGCGGGTGAGCAAATACCTAAATTGTTTCAGTTCATTAATATGAACCTCCGCCAAGTAACGCCTGATGCAATAAATTATTTGAAAATAATAACGTAATTTTTTATGAATCGCGTTTTGGAAACTTTTAATTGCTTCATCAGCAAAATCAATCAAATTTGTATAGAAAAAAGTGTCCCGAAATGTTTCTGTGGGATATTGGCAAAGGAAGGAAACCCCGGAATAGCACAAAAGTCTTTTATTTCAGAAAAACAACAATTAGCACAGCACACCGCATAGCTTGTGGTTTTCGTCCCGCGCCATTACCTCTCATCTTCCCTCTCTCTCCCACCTATCTCTGTCACTCACACACACAGCGCATGGTAACATTCCTACAGCTCGGCCGTCCTGAGCCTGTGTCTGCCCTCAGACACCTATCGCTAATACAGACTTACAATAGCAATTTAATTGTATATGGAGACATACCATAATTCCCATAGTTTCTAACTGTACATATTTATTGACAGAGCTAGGTATCTATAATTATGAGTTATTTATTAGTCAAAACAAATTGTGAAAAGAGGATGATGGCGGTAACCACATTATCAAAATTTTAATACAAAATGGTGGGCATGTATTCAATTAGTAAATATAAGTCACAACTAAAGCTACACTGGGTAGGCTAATCTAATAGTAACATGACAACAAGAAAGGGAAAAAATGTATATATGTGAGGATCTAGTTTGTAAGTATCAATATATAAGTAACATCACTTTCCCCTTTTTCTTTTTCCTCCCATAAGGAACATTAAACCAAAATAAAAAGTATAAAAAAAAAAACTTTGAACATAGTAAAAATATAGCATGAAGTTATACAATTGCTTATATGAATGTGGCAAGATTTATGAGTGAATAGTCTTTTTCCCATTCATCATTCACACAGTAACAAATTACAAACCAACAGAAAATTATTGAAATCTGGAAAGTAAGAAATTTAAAAGTAAAGGAAAAAAAAAAATAATACCTATTCAGAGTCTGGCCATGGCTTCATATGATCAGCAGCGGTACTAGTCTTCTTCGGTCCTTCACTATGGTTACCTACTTTTTCAACATCGTACCGATCATTTCTTTTTACTTTAGTGACTGCATAGGGTCCTAGGTATTTCGGTTTCAGCTTAAGACCAGGGCCAAATTGAGTGCGCTGTATCGCTACCAAGTCTCCTTCAGCATATTGTCTGCTTTCCTTACGTTTTTTATTAAATGTTTTTGTGTTCTCTTCTTGAATCTGCTTAATCTGCTGCTTAGCCCGTTCTCTAAGCTCGTCTCTATTATGAGTATAGCTATCTCTTTCCTCTTGTTGTAATAGTTGATAAATCTCTACATCTTCCTTAATTTTCATTTTCTTTCCCACTAGAAGCTCAAATGGAGTAGTGTTTATACTCCGCTGGAATGTGCTATTGAGGACTTTTTGTACTCTTCCAACATGTCTGTACCAGAGTGTAGAGTTTTCCAAGCATAACTTAGTTAAAACTGGAATAATGGATTTGTGAATAATTTCGACCTGTCCATTTCCTCTCGGTATTCCTGTTGTTATATGTAAAAGTTGGATCCCTTCGTCTTCACAGTATTTTGTGAACTCATTACTTGTGAAAGCTGTTCCTCTATCTGTGATGATCCTCTCTGGGTTGCCAAAAGTCTGTTGTAGGATTTCTAGTTTGTTCAATACTTCTCTTGTAGAAGTGGATTTTGTCGGGAACAGCCACACAAATTTCGTAAACGCGTCAACCATGGTCAGTATGTGATTGTACTGTTTCTGTGTAGCAGTTAATGGTCCAATATGGTCTAGATGGAGCGTATGCAGTGGTGTGTCACCTTTTTCTATAGGTTGTAAGAAACCTTCTGTAACGGATGTTACTCCGTGACAGTTTATAGAGTTGTATCACACGTGGGTTTTTCCCAAATCAAGGAGCCATGGGAGGTAGAATAGTGCTATGTTATAGTTACTCGTTGTACGTAATTTGCTGTCGGTCAACTCAAAGCGAGCCAGTAAAGTAATGTTAGTCTGTTAGGAATCGTATTTGCTGCCAGATGTGGGTGGGTTCCCACCATATTTTGTAAAGGCCGACTCTAAGTCTTTGTTTAGACTTTCTCCATTTCAAAGGGCCCTGAATTACTAGGTACTAAAACGTATTTTTAGACAATATCATAATATAACGAATTACTTTACGCGGGGGTCTGCAAACAATAAATGCGAACTTTTGCCGGAACTGTCTTTGTTGCAATGACCAGATGTGGCAAATAGCGGAATAGTTTATGTCCAGGGCCGGGGCGTGTTTTTAGGTTTATGATTCATTGTTTGCGCCAAAATAAAGTAACAATGGGATTTTGTGAAACTAGAAGGACAGCATGGGGATAATTTCATCCCAGTCGGGAGTCGTGTAACGTAAGGGAGTAGAGGGGGTCACGAGATGGTGAATAAAACTCCTGCGTCTTAGGGGTGCGGGGCTTTTTGAGGGAACGCTTGGAAGTGTCGGGCTGACGAGTACGCGCGCGGAGAGTTTCTCTAAAAGCGATTGTGAGTTCGGAGTGTTTGTGAAGTGCTTATCACGCGATCACGGATCACGGAGTTCGCAACAGGCGGGTTCACGGAGAGCATCCACGGAGTAGCGGCAGGTGCATTCTTGGAGTATAGCGGTCGAAGGCCCTATACTATAAAGGACGTGTAGTCTCAGCTAAGTCGAGTGTTTCTTAGCGACAATACTTTCATATGTTTTTTTTTTAAACATTTCTAAAAATAACCTTAGCTTAGCGAACTCGTATGATTTCATACGTAGCTTGAAGTTGCCCTTTTTTAAGAGGAAACAAGTTGAACATAATCGTTAATCATCATACCTTGTGTTACGATTTTCTTGCGAATTTACGCGTATTGGTTTAAACATGATATTTGGTCTTTTAATTTAATTATATATCACTACACTATAAATTCTTAACTATATTTGGTCTGGGTCCATTTAACCACGTTCCCAGGATAATCAAACGTGGCCCAACGTAATTCAACTAACATAATTATTATATTATTGTTACTTAATTCCGATTTAACCTTTTAGGATATCTTTCTGCGAGAGACTACGGGGCGTAAGGTTAGACTCCGTTATTTATTCGGGTAGGGTCCAAATACTATTGTACGAGCCAGCAGCAGTTAATAACTTGTCGTCGAATATTTATTCAATTTTTCGTGTTCTTTAGTCGTACTTCGTGAAGCAGAGCTGCGCTGAATTAGGTTTTGTGCTAAGAGTGAATGAGTGTCTGTGAAGTAATAACAATAGTTAGTTGTGAGTGACATTATTTTTATTGACGCTTAATTTGTTTAGTTAAGGTGTTACGGTAATCTCAGTGAAATAAAGGGGAGAGTGCACACATCTCATGCACTAATCAATTCTTCTTCACTCAACCCTGAGTTTTATTGAGGGTATTGTGTCACGTGTATCGCTGCTTCTTTGTTTTCTAGTTCGTGCCAACCTAGAGAACAAATAGGTCTAACCTTTACACTCTACAGGCACAAACATATACACTAAACAACATTACACGTGGGATTGGCCTAGGTATTCTGCCTTTGAGTCGTATGATCCTAGTAGTTCGGTGTCACAGCATACATTAGGTACACACCACACATTCATTCCTTAAATAAATTCATACACTAGCTAACACACCTGCATGAAGGTTACTTGGCTGAGATTAGCTCCTGGGTGGACTGGAGAGCAGCGCGTCAAATACTAGGGCTCATTTTAAGAGGCACACGTTGTCTGTCGACTAACCTGGGTCCTTTACATGCACTTAGGTACACAACCGAGCCCTGAGTCACTTGCGTGTTTATAATTTTCGCCAGTGACTCTGAGGTAAGCGACCTTTTGACCCGTGACCGTAGAGCGTCGTGTGTGGAGACTGGTTTAAGCAATCCTTTGTAGGAGTTCACATATAAGGTGATTCTTATACGCATTCAAGTGGTATTCAGACTACCTCGCACCATTCATCAACAATCTCTAGTTCTCTGGCACGGGCAAACCCGCGGCAGCTTTCGAAGATAGGGAGCGTAAAATCAGCAAGCATGCAAGCGTAAACTTAGATTAAGGCGGCAAGCGTAAACTTAGATTAAGGCAGTAAGCGTAACTTCGTGGTGGTTGTATGTGGATTTGATTGCGAGTTCGTGTATGTGTGCGTGTATGGTTTTGTAGTTATAGCGTGACGGTTTGATAGAAGATATCTTTAGGGTATTAGGATTGATCTAACGGTTTTGTTGGGCACATGTGATCGGGGCAGTGGCCTTATAACGATCGGTGTGTGGGTCTAGGCTATTGAGGTGTGCTGGGAGGCCTATAGATATCCAAATTGGTTAGAATTCCCCCGTATGACTTTATGGTCTTATTCAAAAGGGTCCCTTTGTGTTCGGGTATTGTATTTCAGGTACAATGTGGTTCAACAGTGAGCAGAGTCGGCGATTGATTGTTGCTATTTTTAAATTGACATAATCTTATAAGAACTTAAATCATTATAACTAGTACTTGACATTTTCTTAATTATGTTTTATATTTTACCAATCTTTATATTAAAACTAACACAACGTAAAACAGGGTCCTACGTAATTATAACTAGACGATCACAATTTTATAGAGATGGCCAATTATTAAAGAGTTAGATAGAATTAGACATGAACGACTTGCGTCGGTGCTTTTATTAGTTTCTGATAAGCCCCGGGTAAGACGGTTACAGTTGATGCCAGTGACTTCAGGATATTAAGTCATAAAAATTTGTACCATTTTGGTCCAAATACTTAATTAAAGAATTTGGGTTACCACATGTTAGGTCATACCTTATTGGAATTATATCGTATGAGAAAAGATTTACATTTAAGAATGTTCTTTAAGAATTTTAACTAGGTAGTCGTTGATAAGAAAATATCTTAGATTTTTAACTAGTTTACTGTCTGGTATTTCGTGGATTTTATACGTAAAGTCTTGCCTGTTTGTGGGTTCGACCCCCACAATAACTTACGTGGATATGTTATAATGGGTTACGATTTCATTAAAATTATTTGTTAGGTTAAGATGAAAAGATAAGTTGTTGTACACTAATAATAATCCCACACTCGTAGGTTCGATCCCTGCGATAATTTCATCAAATGTTCATGAGAAAGAAAGGTATCGATGGGGTTTAGTGATCACTAATTTAATCTAGGAGCAACATAACGAGTAGAATTGAGTCGCTTTCACTCTCTGTGGGTTCGAATCCTGCGGTTATTTGTTTTTTTTGGGAAGATTCATAGAATAACAGTTAACAAGAGTAACAGATTTAAGCATAAAGGCGAACTTATCCCTTAAAGGGATCTCTTCCAGTTAACCTGAAGTTATATTTTAGGGGCGTGAATTCAGTTAGTATGGTTAAATACCGGCTTATTGATTAGCGTTAAAATAGGTTTGGTGATCAATGTTATTCATGGGTTCGATTCCCGTTTTATATTTTGTCGTTTTAGTGCATGAGACCGGGATTTAATTTATATAGGAAAAACAAAACCTTTATTATTAAATTTGATTGAATACGGGGCGTATTCTTAGGCAAACAAATAAAAGGGACATGTGTTAATTTTAGGGTTCCGTACCCAAGGGGTGAAGGCGGGACCCTGTTGCTGGGGCTTCGCTGTCTGTCTGTCCGTCTGTCCGTCCGTGTCAGGTTGTATCTCATGAACCGTGATAGCTAGAGAGTTGAAATATTCACAGAATATTTAGTAGTATATTTACTTTAAAAATAAATAATTGAATACTAATGGAATAAATATTAAAGGGACGCTCCCATACAACGGGAGTGAATTTTTTTTTTGCCGTTTTTGTAGATGATGGCCCTTCGTGCGCGGGTCCGAGTCGCACTTGGCCGGTTTTATTTTTCCTGCGGTTACAATAAGTAAGATCGCATTTCACTTTTAATTTTGTTTGGTGATTTTGAAATAGGACATATTGGATACTGATATTGGTGATGATAATTTTCGTGGCTGTTAGGATCTTATAGTTACGGGTTTTTCCGTAAGGAATTTATTTTAGTATCTTTTAAGTCAATCTATTAAGACAGGGGTTATAGAAATTACGAAACCTTTCTGAGATGTCAGAACGTAAACAATGGGAGGCGTTAGATTTCTAGGTAGAGCGAGCAATGGATGTATGTGGTACCACGATGATAGCTTTAAAATAATTTGATTTTATAAGCGTATTAGAATATTTGCATTGAGTCATGATTTAGATTTAACTCTATGCTGTTTGTCTGGACCTGCCGAAGGTTTGGTCCAGGTTAATTTCAGGGAAGTGGAAAGGTTACGATGATGAACATGGTAATTTAAGGTATTAGCTCAATCGAGTTATTATAATAAGGAATGAAGCGTGTCCGTTTGGTATAATTCTGTGCGAATCGTAGTTTTTTAGGTGTGTATGATATGTTTGTTTGAAAAATAGTGGATATATTAGTAATTAAATTTAGCACAGGGAAAATGCATAGTTTAAATCAATCTAAATTTCACTTGGTTGATGTAGCGTCAATTAGTAGAATTTTAGCTGTACTACGACTAGGAAGACCTTACAGTCCAAGTAATGGATCTTGAATTAGATACATGATAACGTAACTTGATGTACAAACAAAGATCTTAAGAACTCAACATATTATTATGTATGTATGATTTGGTTTGATTCTGACAGGGCAAAAGAAAACGGAGGTTATTATTGTTACAATTAGGATTAGTAAAGATTGGGGGGGTATGATTATAAGTGTAAGATTTGTAAGATAAGAGAAAAGTTAGATTGCAATAAGTGTTTTTCATAATCCTATTTAAGATTCCTCAATATTTTTCATACTATGAATGCAAAATATCTTGTCATCTTCGGGGCGTCTGTAACGGATGTTACTCCGTGACAGTTTATAGAGTTGTATCACACGTGGGTTTTTCCCAAATCAAGGAGCCATGGGAGGTAGAATAGTGCTATGTTATAGTTACTCGTTGTACGTAATTTGCTGTCGGTCAACTCAAAGCGAGCCAGTAAAGTAATGTTAGTCTGTTAGGAATCGTATTTGCTGCCAGATGTGGGTGGGTTCCCACCATATTTTGTAAAGGCCGACTCTAAGTCTTTGTTTAGACTTTCTCCATTTCAAAGGGCCCTGAATTACTAGGTACTAAAACGTATTTTTAGACAATATCATAATATAACGAATTACTTTACGCGGGGGTCTGCAAACAATAAATGCGAACTTTTGCCGGAACTGTCTTTGTTGCAATGACCAGATGTGGCAAATAGCGGAATAGTTTATGTCCAGGGCCGGGGCGTGTTTTTAGGTTTATGATTCATTGTTTGCGCCAAAATAAAGTAACAATGGGATTTTGTGAAACTAGAAGGACAGCATGGGGATAATTTCATCCCAGTCGGGAGTCGTGTAACGTAAGGGAGTAGAGGGGGTCACGAGATGGTGAATAAAACTCCTGCGTCTTAGGGGTGCGGGGCTTTTTGAGGGAACGCTTGGAAGTGTCGGGCTGACGAGTACGCGCGCGGAGAGTTTCTCTAAAAGCGATTGTGAGTTCGGAGTGTTTGTGAAGTGCTTATCACGCGATCACGGATCACGGAGTTCGCAACAGGCGGGTTCACGGAGAGCATCCACGGAGTAGCGGCAGGTGCATTCTTGGAGTATAGCGGTCGAAGGCCCTATACTATAAAGGACGTGTAGTCTCAGCTAAGTCGAGTGTTTCTTAGCGACAATACTTTCATATGTTTTTTTTTTAAACATTTCTAAAAATAACCTTAGCTTAGCGAACTCGTATGATTTCATACGTAGCTTGAAGTTGCCCTTTTTTAAGAGGAAACAAGTTGAACATAATCGTTAATCATCATACCTTGTGTTACGATTTTCTTGCGAATTTACGCGTATTGGTTTAAACATGATATTTGGTCTTTTAATTTAATTATATATCACTACACTATAAATTCTTAACTATATTTGGTCTGGGTCCATTTAACCACGTTCCCAGGATAATCAAACGTGGCCCAACGTAATTCAACTAACATAATTATTATATTATTGTTACTTAATTCCGATTTAACCTTTTAGGATATCTTTCTGCGAGAGACTACGGGGCGTAAGGTTAGACTCCGTTATTTATTCGGGTAGGGTCCAAATACTATTGTACGAGCCAGCAGCAGTTAATAACTTGTCGTCGAATATTTATTCAATTTTTCGTGTTCTTTAGTCGTACTTCGTGAAGCAGAGCTGCGCTGAATTAGGTTTTGTGCTAAGAGTGAATGAGTGTCTGTGAAGTAATAACAATAGTTAGTTGTGAGTGACATTATTTTTATTGACGCTTAATTTGTTTAGTTAAGGTGTTACGGTAATCTCAGTGAAATAAAGGGGAGAGTGCACACATCTCATGCACTAATCAATTCTTCTTCACTCAACCCTGAGTTTTATTGAGGGTATTGTGTCACGTGTATCGCTGCTTCTTTGTTTTCTAGTTCGTGCCAACCTAGAGAACAAATAGGTCTAACCTTTACACTCTACAGGCACAAACATATACACTAAACAACATTACACGTGGGATTGGCCTAGGTATTCTGCCTTTGAGTCGTATGATCCTAGTAGTTCGGTGTCACAGCATACATTAGGTACACACCACACATTCATTCCTTAAATAAATTCATACACTAGCTAACACACCTGCATGAAGGTTACTTGGCTGAGATTAGCTCCTGGGTGGACTGGAGAGCAGCGCGTCAAATACTAGGGCTCTTTTTTAGAGGCACACGTTGTCTGTCGACTAACCTGGGTCCTTTACATGCACTTAGGTACACAACCGAGCCCTGAGTCACTTGCGTGTTTATAATTTTCGCCAGTGACTCTGAGGTAAGCGACCTTTTGACCCGTGACCGTAGAGCGTCGTGTGTGGAGACTGGTTTAAGCAATCCTTTGTAGGAGTTCACATATAAGGTGATTCTTATACGCATTCAAGTGGTATTCAGACTACCTCGCACCATTCATCAACAATCTCTAGTTCTCTGGCACGGGCAAACCCGCGGCAGCTTTCGAAGATAGGGAGCGTAAAATCAGCAAGCATGCAAGCGTAAACTTAGATTAAGGCGGCAAGCGTAAACTTAGATTAAGGCAGTAAGCGTAACTTCGTGGTGGTTGTATGTGGATTTGATTGCGAGTTCGTGTATGTGTGCGTGTATGGTTTTGTAGTTATAGCGTGACGGTTTGATAGAAGATATCTTTAGGGTATTAGGATTGATCTAACGGTTTTGTTGGGCACATGTGATCGGGGCAGTGGCCTTATAACGATCGGTGTGTGGGTCTAGGCTATTGAGGTGTGCTGGGAGGCCTATAGATATCCAAATTGGTTAGAATTCCCCCGTATGACTTTATGGTCTTATTCAAAAGGGTCCCTTTGTGTTCGGGTATTGTATTTCAGGTACAATGTGGTTCAACAGTGAGCAGAGTCGGCGATTGATTGTTGCTATTTTTAAATTGACATAATCTTATAAGAACTTAAATCATTATAACTAGTACTTGACATTTTCTTAATTATGTTTTATATTTTACCAATCTTTATATTAAAACTAACACAACGTAAAACAGGGTCCTACGTAATTATAACTAGACGATCACAATTTTATAGAGATGGCCAATTATTAAAGAGTTAGATAGAATTAGACATGAACGACTTGCGTCGGTGCTTTTATTAGTTTCTGATAAGCCCCGGGTAAGACGGTTACACTTCCTGTTTTCCCTGTTTCCTGTTCGCAAGCAGGCATGGCACACATGTTGATATATATTCGTCAACTTTCTTTGCTAGGCCGTCTATATAGAAATCTTTACTCAACAGCTCCATTGTTTTCTTTCTACCAAAATGGCCATTCTCATGTGCTCTTCTAATTATTCCTATTTCCATCTTCTGAGGAATGACTAACCGTTGGTCTGGTCCCTTGTATAGTAAGCCTTGATTCAAAGTGAAGTCCTTATAAGATCCTTTATTGAGTATCTCTATAATTGCTTTTAACCCTTCGTCAGTTTCTTGAGCACGTCGTATGTCATCATGTAGACTGGATGTTATTAGCATGGACACCATGGAGGGTGGATTCCTGCTTAGAGCATCGGCATGTTTCATCTTAGATCCCTCGCGGTGTCGCACCTCAAAATCATAATCTTGTAGTAACATAATCCAGCGGGCAACTCTCGTTGACATGGCTAAATCTTTTTTATTTAATGTTAGCTGGAATGCTCGGCAATCAGTGATGATGATGAATTTTTTTCCATGCAGGTAATGACGAAATTTCTTTACCCCCTCGATCACAGCTAATGCCTCCAGCTCGTAGCTACTATATCTACTCTCAGCATCTGATGTTTTTCTACTCATAAAATATACTGGATGGAGTTGCCCATCACTGCTCTTCTGCATTAATATGGCTGAATATGCTACTTGTGAAGCATCTGTGTGCAGTTCTGTCTCTGCCTGTGGCTCATAGATTTTTAACACAGGTGCACTAGTCAATTTCTCCTTTAGTGTCTTGAAAGCTGCTCGTTGCTCATTGTTAAATGTGAAATTTACATCTTTTTTCATTAAATCCGTTAATGGGCGTGCAATCATGGCATAGTTAAAAATAAATTTTCGAAAATATGAACTCAATCCAAGAAAGCTTTGTAGTTGCTTCTGATTGCTGGGCTCGGGGAATTTCGTGACTGCCTCTGTCTTCCCCGGCGATGGCATTACATTACCTTCTTGGATAATATGACCCAGATATTCAATACTTGAAGTAATCAAATGCGCCTTCTTCCAATTTATTTCCAGTCCGTATTCAGAGGCAACAATCAACACTTTCTTCAGTTTCCTGAGTCCCTCTTGTTCGTCTTTTGCTGGAATTAAAATATCATCGATGAATATTATGATAGAGCCGTCTGATATTAGATCTCTGAAAATTATTGTGATAAATCTCATGAATAGATTCGGACAGATAGATAGGCCCATTGGTGCTTTAGTAAACTCGTATTGGCCATTGTGTGTAACAAATGAAGTATATCTAATGGATTCTTCACTTACTTTCACATGAAAAAATCCGTTCTTTAGATCAATGACACTGAAAGTCTTAGCATCACACAATTTATCAATACAGTCCTCTATTAGTGGCAAAGGGAAAACATCTTTGACTATTTTTTGGTTTAATTTCCTATAGTCTATGCATACTCGTAACGAACCATCTTTTTTACGCACTAAGACTAAAGGGCTAGCATATTCTGAAGTACTCACTCGTATAATTCCTTTGTTCAACCAATCAGCTACCTGTTCTTCCACTTCACGTTGTTCCTTGAGTGATATTCGTCGCGGACGCTGCACAACCGGGACCTCGTCTTTCAAAATAATCTTCATTTGTATTGGGGCCTCTTTGACCTGGTGAGGCCTATATGTTTCGACCAGGCGATTTACCTCCTCCCGTATCGATGGATTCTTGATGTGATCTGTGGAAGGCACCCGCATTTCGTCGTACTCACCCAACATACAATCCAACCATTCATCGTCTCGCGGTCGTAAGCTTACCGTACTACCACTCATAAACATTGTCACATTCTTTAAAAAGTCGTTACCCAAGATAATTTTAAATGGCATACAGTTTTTAGGAATTACGTATAATAGCACGTTGTCATAGATACGTTCGTCAATTGATAACGTAGTCGTTATTGTCCCAATAGATTTCACTTTTGCTCCGCCTAAGCCGCATAAGGTTATGTCCATGTATGTGTCGCACTTCCGCGTACCTAACTCATCACAGAACTGGTCAGACACTAAGTTCACGTCACTTCCCGAATCAATCAACGCATCCGTCGTTTTGTTGTATATCTTGACCAATTTCACTGGTTTTAACCTCTTATTTTCGGCGTTGTGATGTTTTGTTTTCGTTATTTCGTATGTGTATGTACTGAAGTCAGCTTTGCTTACGCCGGTCGTACAAGCGCTGCCATTAGTTGCTTCGGACGCCATCTTACCATTCCTGTCACCAATGGAGCCAATCACCGCGCGCGAGTCTAGCGCAGAACCAATACCGCGGGTGACGTTGACGTTTGTGGCGTAGTTCACATCGCTTGATACGAAGAAAACTTCATCGTGTTCTCGTTCGCTCTGAACATCGCTGCTGGTGGCGCCGCCGTCATGTGTGGTCGTGTTGAAAAAAGCTTGCTTGCCGGGACCGTGTGGAGCCGATGTATTCCGGATGTTGCCCGATGACAATGATCGGGTTCTGTCGGGCTTGCTCGTGTTCGACTTCGGGATAGCTCGGAATGTAGACGTAGCAGCCGTTTTCTTCTCCGGACATTCCATTGAAATATGGCCGAAGTTATTACAATTGAAACATTTTCGACCTTCTTTTGGACACATAGATGAAACATGATCCATTTCTCCACAGTTATAACAGCGTTTCACCGTATAGTGCCGCTCGCCTTTGGATGTACTCGAAGTCTGCTGCGACTGTGCGTCAAACCGCGTTCTTCTAGTTTGTTCTTTAAAGCTCTTTTTTAAATTGTTCTTGAATGACTCGTACAGTTTGAGCTTTTCCTTAAGCTCCGAGTAGGTGGTGGCACCGTAAAGTAGGGTTTTATTACTTTCTTGATCAACTATTCCGTCAATAATATATTGAATAGCGACGTAGTCGGCGAGCCTACCTCTCTTCCCCAATTCTTTCATTTCTAGCATGTAAGCGTAGCAGGTCTCGTCTTTTCGTTTCTTTCTTTGTGCCATCAGTTCGTGTATCTCTTTCGTGTTCGTCGTATCTGGGAATTCCCTGAGAATAGCGGCCCTTAGGTCTTCGTAGGTTTTGAACGGCTTTTCTGTGCGCAACCACATGGCCGCAGTTTCAGATAAAGAGCGCCTCGCGATGAGTAACTTCTGTTGCGGCGTGAGACAAAAAATTTCCGCATTGTCGTCGACATCTTGAGTCCATTTTAATGCAGAATAGGTTTTATCCGTGCCGGTAAACTTCGGAATGGCGTCGTCGAGAAGCAGAAGGTTGAAGGATTGCTTGTCCGTGTCCGGCATATTCGTAGATCGTAGTTCGTCGTAAAATTTAATTCGTAGTTTTCGTCGTCACAATTCGTATTCACCCCAGCCGTCCCCGCCCCAGGCCTCTTCAATATCAAAACGCACAAATCGTACAATCACACCACGTTCCGGCAAGGACGCCTTTTAGGTTAGGTTGGTTTTTTACAGCTTTTCAAAGTAACTTCTTCATCTTCAGTTTTCCTCCTAACTTTGCCAATCCCGGACGAGCCCCCAATTTGTGGGATATTGGCAAAGGAAGGAAACCCCGGAATAGCACAAAAGTCTTTTATTTCAGAAAAACAACAATTAGCACAGCACACCGCATAGCTTGTGGTTTTCGTCCCGCGCCATTACCTCTCATCTTCCCTCTCTCTCCCACCTATCTCTGTCACTCACACACACAGCGCATGGTAACATTCCTACATTTCTTTGTCGATTTTATTTACGCAAAAGTAACAAAACCGATTAACTCCAAGAAAAACAATGAGCGATTATTTTTAAAACTCCCAGCAATGTCGGTCAATCTCATGAAAAGCCTAGGGCATAAAGAGGGCGATTACGAGCGACAGCGGGTCATCGAGATAGCTGCTAATGAGTGCTAATACATCCGGCGTGAGATTGATGAGCCAAGTGCTGAGGCCACTAAATAAGCGGGGATACCTATTTAAGGCTCAGGATTCAAAATCAAAATCAAAATCAAAACGTTTATTCTGCAAGTAGGCCGCAAAGGGCTCTTTTACATGTAATTTTTTTTAAACTACCAGCGCTTTCGTAAGGACCATCATTGCCAAGAAGAATGCGCCGCAAGAAACTTGGCAGAAAGTCATCTTTTCAAATTAAAATATAATAAATTACAAATTAAAAAAATCATACAAATATAGAATTAAGTAAATAAAAAAAATAATTATATAAAAAAACAATACAGGGATGTATTGGGTCCCTTAGTTAAAAAACTAAAACAATACCTATATCTTAACTATATCTACGTTAAGTGGAAGTGTAGAATGCTTCCACCGTCAAAAAAAAAATTAAAAAGGAAAAAATAAAAAATAAAAATATTGGAGATGTCTTCCAATGTCACAATAATTAAAAATGATTGTGTTAAAAACACATTTCAGGTCAAGTAACCATTAAACTTTTGGACCGGGGTTGAGGGCAGGAGAACACGTGGTCCATCTTTCCGGTGGTAGGCTTCGGCCGTGACTGGTCACCGCTCTATAGGTTGAGGCAGGCCGCCAAGCGACTCGTCGTGTTCCAGCCTGTTGCCTATTTATAGAAGCCATTCTGGAGGAAGGGTCTGAGCAGTTGTGCAGCGCGCGCGTACCGGTTACAGTGCCCCGTATTTGTTGTACGGTTTGCAGCTTGGGGGCGCGCGCAACACCGCGCTCAAATACCTTCTTCCTGATTATTCCCCTAAATTCAAGTCTAGGGTGAAACATTTACTAGGCAAGCGTACTCCATGTCGTAGGCCTCATCTTCGCTTTCCATCAGGCTATTTTTATATTTGAAGTAATCATGTATGTAAGAAAATAAAAATGTGATTTTCCCACTCAAGTCGATAAGCTAAAAGCTACTAGAAATACAGGACAGCTTAAAGTTCCATATTACAAAACCAAAACGTCGTTTCTGGGAAGTTGCATACTTTTTTATAATAAAATTCCGAAAACAATAACCGACCAAACGGACACAAAATTCAAATACATTGTGATGAAAACATTAATATCTAAAGCGTACTATAAAATAAATGAACTAAAACAATTACTTTGCTCACCCGCGACCTTACAATAGTTACGTTTATGCAAGAAATGTGTGTTCATGCAGTTCCTCCACCTCCACACTGTACGAACACACACAAATCACATAAACACAACTATCACCACCACCAAGCTACACTGACGCGTTTCGAACTCAACCAGAGCTCATCCTCGGAGTTACCACAACCGTATGCTATGCTACCAAATGTTAAACTAAACATTAACATTTGAGTTTAACATTTGGTAGCATAGCATACGGTTGTGGTAACTCCGAGGATGAGCTCTGGTTGAGTTCGAAACGCGTCAGTGTAGCTTGGTGGTGGTGATAGTTGTGTTTATGTGATTTGTGTGTGTTCGTACAGTGTGGAGGTGGAGGAACTGCATGAACACACATTTCTTGCATAAACGTAACTATTGTAAGGTCGCGGGTGAGCAAAGTAATTGTTTTAGTTCATTAATATGGACCTCCGCAAAGTAACGCCTGATTCAATAAATTATATAAAATAAATGACTATAATATCATGGACAAGGATGTTTAGAAATAATTCTGATCCGCATTGGCGATCCCTAGTCTCAAACAGCGTATCTATCCACTGTGTTAAAAAATTTAGTTGTATTAAATACTTTAAAATAGATGTACTTTATGTGATTTATTCTTTTTGATCTGTTTGAAAAAATATACCTTCTTGAGTTTCTTGCCAGATTCTTCTCAGCAGGATTTTGCTGAACCAGTGGTAGGTTCTTCAAAGTTCATAGGAGCATCAGTTGATGCCTAAATTGAATAAAGAATTTTGACTTTGACTTTGAAAAAAGAACGGTGGAGCAGGATCGCGAAGGCGGTGATCGCAGTGAGCGACACGTCACGACCACGACCACTCTGTTAGGAGTGAACGACTAAGAAGAATTAAAGGTACAGAGAAACAAGGACCAGTCCGACCATGAGAACCCGAATCCGGCGAGCATGTTTGAAAAGGCTATGAGAGTTGTAGAAGCGAAAGATGTATGTCAGGATCGTAGCATGAGCCGAGATAGTGAGTTAGTATTTTTTTTTCTAAACACATCACGCTTTTTCTATGGCCCCTTTATCGCTGTCGATAGCACGTGTATATTCATTGTTTTTGTACGTGCGAGCCGCTAATGATTTAGGCCGTAACCAACTCTATTTGAAACGAGCTTGGTATTCTAGTATAGAAATCTCAGTCATTAATTAGGCATTAATTACGCAGACCTAGTCTAGATGTCTGCAAAGATTTTGTATACATTTTTTTAATTCATATTTTTTCCACAACCGGAACTTATCATGCTAAACGAGCAATATTTAGCTCGACGTTTTGGCCACATTGCAGTGCCCCTGGTCACAAGTTAACTTTAAAGAAAAAGAATTAAGAGTGAAAAATCACGAAAGTTAAAACATTATAATTTTTAAATAATTTATTGAATTAGGCGTTACTTTGCGAAGGTTCATATAACAATCAATGAACTGAAACAATTGATTTGCTCACCCGTGACCTTATGATAGCTAAGTTTATGCAAGAAATGTGTGTTCATGCAGTTCCTCCACCTCCACACTGTACGAACACACAAATTAAACTGAAAACACACACACTGAAACACTTTTACCTGTTACTTGACGCTACGTACATATACTAGGTATATATAACAGGTTAAGTTGAGTTAACCTTCGGAGCAGAAACTCCAACAGCAGCCGGATTTACGGAGCCTGACGTTGCGGTGAATGGAACACGCGCAAACGCTTAATTGAAGTGAAATTGCCAGTTTCCATCGTAATAAATAACATCCGTGTTCAAATACGAGCCGTAACGACCATTTTCTTTGTAGCTCTACTAATTATATGAGCCATCATCATCGTCATTTCAGTCGAAAAACATCCACTGCTGAATATAAAAATCCCGCAAGGTTCGTCAAACAGATCGCCATCCGCAACCGACGCGTTCCCCAAGTTAAGGCTGCGTATCCACCGGAGCTGTGCGAGGATGCGTTGCGAGGGATGTGTTTGTCATGAACCAATAGAAACACTTCATTTAAAAGGTCCTAAGTGAATGAGGTGTTTCTATTGGTTCATGACAAACACATCCCTCGCAACGCATCCTCGCACATCTCTGGTGGAAACGCAGCCTAAATCGGGACGTCACTTTATCTTGTTGAACCGGGCTCTATCTCTGAACCGTAATTGCTAGAAATATTCACCGCTTATGTATTACTGTGGCCTCTGTAACAAGAAACACTAAAGACATGTACATATAAATTAAAAAATAAAATCCCTCAACGAAATTAGGTCATACATATGTTTGAAAATAAAGTAAATGCCCATTATGCGTGTATAAAATCCCTTCCGCAGCTAACAAAAGAGCTGATAACTTTGAAACCGCTGAACCAATTTTGATGAAACATGTCTAAGAACCATTGCCAAGAAACCTGATTACAAATAATAAAAATTGCATCCATATCGGTTCACCCGTTTAAGCTATGATGCCACATACAGACACACATAGCGGTCAAACTTATAACACTCCTCTTTTTTTGTCGGGAGTTAAAAATAAAATTAAAGTTAAAAATAAAAGAAATTCAACATTTTTAACTCGGTCTTTATCGTAACATTATCTAGATATCTGTCTAACTTTTTTTTTACGGAAAAAATTTTAAAAAATTGTACGGAGGCTTTGCATAATTGGACTGACCAGAGCTCACAGGTTTTGGTGGCTTGGCCACCTCGAGCGCATGGAGGACGGTCGTGCAGTGAAGAGGGCCTACCAGGGTAGGCCAACAGGGCGGCGTCCCGTTGGTTGCCCTAGATACTGTTGGGCAGATGTGGAGGCGGATTTGCGCGAGCTTGAGGCTGGTGACTGACGAGAGACGGCACAGGATCGGGATCTTTGGCGAGCACTCGTACTGGAGGACAAGACACACTTTGGGTCGTTGCACCAGAGGAGTAAGTAAGTAAGTACGGAGCTAACTTTATTAACAAGTCCGGTTTTTATTCTTGCTGGTACGAATGGGCTTTAAGTCAGTCGTATGTATTTGTCCTTCGCAAACAACCACTTTGCAAGTGTTATTGCTTAATTAGCATACATGTTTAAAGTGTGTCGTACCCAATTCCGAGAACAAAGCGTTTGTTTATTTAGGTTGCATTTTCCGGGAAACGTATGCAAACGTGGGAAAGACTAATTTAGGAACTTCTGTGGCTATTTATAGAATAAGACTAAAATAAGTATCAGTGCCGTGGTAGCCTAGTGGTTTGAGCTATGGCCTCTCGAGCATGGGGTCGTGGGTTCAATCAAACCCGGGCTCGCACCTCTGAGTAAGAACCAAGAAACCAAGTCCCAAACTTTTTTTTTTATAGTATAGGGGGCAAACGAGCAGACCGATCGCCTGATGGTAAACAATTACCGTCGCCCATGGACACCTGCGACACCAGAAGAGTCACAAGTGCGTTGCCGGCCTTTTAGGTAGGAGTACGCTCTTTTTTTGAAAGCTTGAAGGTCATATCGGTCCGGGAATACCGCAGCAGGTACTTCATTCCAGAGCTTTACTGTGCGAGGCAAGAAATTTCTGGAAAAACGCACAGTAGAAGATTGCCAACCATCCAGATGGTGAGGATGAAAGTGTTGTCGCGTAGGGCGGTGGCGGAAGGATGCGGCAGGGATCAACCCGAATAACTCCTCGGAGCACTCTCCGTTGTACATGCGATAGAAGATGCACAATGAAGCTACATCTCTACGCAGCGCCAAGGGGTCAAGTCGATCAGAAATTCGTTGGCAGCCGACTATTCGAATCGCCCTCCGCTGTAAGCGATCCAGAAACTAAGCAAAGCTTGTACTATGGGTACTAGACAATGGATAAACATACTTATATAGATAAATACATCATCATTTCAGCCGAAAGACATCCACTGCTGAACACAGGCCTCCCCCAAGGCTTGCCAAACGGATCAGTCCCGTGCCATTTGCATCCAACGTGATCCCGCAACCTTAACCAGGTCCTCGCTTCATCTTGTTGGAGGTCTACCTACGTGCGTCTTCCAGTCCGTGGACACCACTATAGAGAACCTTTTTGTCATTTTTGAACCTTTTTAGATAAATACATACTTAAATACATTATTAAACATCCAAGACTCGTGCACAAACATTCGTATTTTTCACACAAATATCTGCTCCGACCGAGAATCGAACCCGAGACCTCTAGCTTCTTAGTAAGATTCTCTAACAACTAGGCTATCCGGCCGTCGTATTGCGGAACATATGTGGGAAATTATTTTATGTGTAATTTACCATGAGCTTTGCGATTAAGGAAAAGATCGTGAGTATGATGACCCATTTGGATTGATCACCATAGGGTGGTAGATAGAGTCACGTTTCAATGTCATTCTCAACCTACAGCCATGACCAATCTGTGAACACTGTAGCAACTTAAAATTACATTTAATAACGGAAGGCAGTTAGATGTTTGTAAACATACTATTAACTAAAGATAAATTACACGCAACTCGGGTTGCTTCTAATTAATATCTTGTTGATCGAGCTTTCAATTAAAACAAACTGTAAGCTCCTAAGGAGCTTTGGCGATTGTTGCGAAAGGATAAGCCTTCAACTTTTACTTAAATATCCGTTTACGGTAGCTAAACTTGTGCTAGGTTCAAGTTGCGAAAATAAAACTTAGGAAGTGTTTTTCTAGAACTTGCTCGGAAATATTTGTATTGAAACCACTGAACGGAAACTTAATGAAACCTGCTCACGCCTGAGAAGAAATTCAATGGGGTGTGTGAAGTTCCCAATCCGCACTGGGCCTGCAACTGCAATATACCGCAATGTCTCAAGTCGCCGGGTGAAAAGCCTTTTGATGGATAACCCTCTGTATTCTTTAAGTGAGTTTTTGGACATAATTTTTTCTTGAGATAATTTTTAATGTTGGTAATTATGTTTTAATTAAATTTATTTTGTTATGACGATCCCTATTGGAAATACCATTCATTTATAGTTATTTTTGTACTTTCATTGACATAATTAATTATTTGTTTTTGACAACTCCCACTTGGGGACGAATTTATTTTGACATTTGCATTTTATTGATTGTTTTTTCATCTTTGGTTATATTATTATATTGTTATGTTTTGGTATTATTATTATATTGTTATGTTTTGTTTTTTTTTTTATAAATTTTTGACGATCTCAGCATAAATTCTAATATACTGACTTTAATGTATTATATAATGTAATTATTATGTCTGAGTGAATAAATAAACTAAACTAAACTAAACAATGAACTACAACAATTACTTTGCTCACCCGCGACCTTACAATAGTTACGTTTATGCAAGAAATGTGTGTTCATGCAGTTCCTCCACCTCCACACTGTACAAACACACACAAATCACATAAACACAACTATCACCACCACCAAGCTACACTGACGCGTTTCGAACTCAACCAGAGCTCATCCTCGGAGTTAGTCGGTGTAGCTTGGTGGTGGTGATAGTTGTGTTTATGTGATTTGTGTGTGTTTGTACAGTGTGGAGGTGGAGGAACTGCATGAACACACATTTCTTGCATAAACGTAACTATTGTAAGGTCGCGGGTGAGCAAAGTAATTGTTTTAGTTCATTAATATGGACCTCCGCAAAGTAACGCCTGATTCAATAAATATAAAAAAAAAAAAAAAAAAAAAAATATAAATATTAGGGGACAATCTTACACAAATCGACCTAGTCCCAAACTAAGCAAAGCTTGTACTATGGGTACTAGACGACGATAAACATACTTATATAGATAAATACATACTTAAATACATAGAAAACATCCATAACTCAGGAACAAATATTCGTGCTCATCACACAAATAGATGCCCTTACCGGGATTTGAACCCAGGACCTCTTGCTTCGTAGGCAGGGTCACTACCAACTAGGCTAAAGCGGTCGTTAAACTAAACTAAACAAGTCAAGTAAGTCTTTGACTAGTGTGTGTTGCCAGTGATGACTTATGGGCGCTAACGATGGGCCTCACAAGAAAGCTCAAAGTCACTCAGAGGGTGATGGCGAGGGCTATGCTTGGAGTTTTTCTGCGGGATCGCATTAGAACTAAAGTCACGGACGTAGCTTGAAGAATCGCCAGACTCAAGAAGCAGTGGGCAGGGAACATCGCTCGTAGAATTGATGGCTGATGGGGCAAAAAGATTTTCGAGTGGCACCACGGACCGGACCTCCAACAAGATGGACCGACAACCTGGTTAAGGTTGCGGTATCGCGTTGGATGCGGATGGCACGGGACCGATCTGTTTGGCGAGCCTTGAGGCCTATGTTCAGCAGTGGATGTCTTTTGGCTGAAATGATCATGATGATGAGTCGAAGTTATCTCCTTGGCATGATTTGAACCAATCCGAGCATCTTTTTCAAGACTGTTTCGAACGGAGAGCCTACGGTCAACCCAACCTTGAAAAACCAACTTTGAAAAAGAAGTACGGATTGGTTCGAGACCCGTGTTTCCATGGCACTAACTCGAGGTAAATTAAGTTTTAATATCCATGGCAACTGATAGCCTTTGAAACACTGAGTTCGGCGCTAAAAGGCAAAGTTGTAGCTCTCGAAACTTTGCTGTTACCAAAGTGAAATTAAATATCATTACTCGAACTATTTTAGTAGAATAAAGTTCAAGTTTGTCGCATCACAAACCAATTTGATTTCTAGACCACTATAGAATCTTGTCGTATTAACAACTACAGTACCTGGGCGACCGAGCTCTGCTCGGGCAGAAACTCGGTACCTAGCGTTTTCCCAGAGATAAGACCAAGCTAGATCAATTTTTCATCCCCGAAAACCCCCAAATACCAAATTTCATCGAAATCGTTGGAGCCGTTTCCGAGATCAAAACACCGGGGGGGTGGGAGGGGGGGGGGGGGGGGGGGGGGTGAGAGGGGGAGGGGGGGGGGGGTGTGAGAGTGGGAGGGGATGCGGGGGAGGGAGCGCGGGGGTATTAAAGGGGGGATGAAAATTTCATTGATTTTGCCGTAGGATGCACCTTTTTCAAGATATTTGACAAAAACACCGGAGGGGGTGGGGGGGGATGAGTCACGTTAAACTATCGTCCGTAAACCGACTTTACAGACAACCGGCTTTTCCTGTTCTGTGCTCCCAATAGGAAACGTGCACATAGACGGTGCTGCCAACTGGTGCCATAAGGGTGCCACCAATTTGAAAGTTTTACCTTGATAAGTTTGTTTTACTGTCCGCATAGTGTCTCTTCTGTCGCATTAGTGCTGCCGCCTATAGTTACTGCACGTTCCCTATAATACTTTTTCTAACAAAAAAGTAACTTTTTCTCACAAAAAAGTAACTTTTTCTCACAAAAGAAGAAACTTGACGTTTTCTCATGAAAAATAAACTTAAAAAAAAATAATAAAAATCTTGAAAAAAAACGTGGATTCGAACCGAGGTCGGCTGGATCCGCGACCACCCGATTTCTAATGTGCCATTATGATCTGCTCGAAGTTGGCGAAATTTAGCTTTATATTCTAATGCAAACAAAAATAGCCGGAAAACACGAGTAAAAGCGATTTTCTGAAAATGAAACATAGCTAGATCAGTTTTTCATCCCCGAAAACCCCACATACCAAATTTCATCGAAATCGTTGGAGCCGTTTCCGAGATCCTGATTATATATATACAAGAATTGCTCGTTTAAAGGTATTAGATAGATAGATAGATAATTGCAACGTCAGTGCGGGCCAAAGGATAATCAACTTTCCGATCTCAACATGCAATAAACGTAGAAATGCTTATAGACGTTTTCGCTCCATGACGTGAGAAGAAAAAGAAGTGGTAGTAATAAATAAAAATTATGTAAAAAAAAGTTCTGATAAACGGACAGCGACAATTAAAGTTATTTATAAATACTTAAGCAAACTTCTTTCCTTATCGTTGACACAGGTTCACAAAGATCAAGATGTCATCATGATATACTTCACACAATATTCACTGTCGTGGAACATAAATAAATTAATTCACTATGACATGGTCCTATAGTGGCCTAGGAATCTAAGTGGTTGACTATACACAACGTTTCAAAATACATGTCATACTGTAGTTTGGAAAGAATAATGGACAAAATATTTAGTAAAACTAAATAAAAGCTTGTAATAAAGACACTTGATAGGTATCTTATATCACCTAAAAGACGTAAACCGCTGCACAAAAGCCTGGACTTTGAGCCTGGAGACTACATTATTACATTTTTTTTCTTTCTAAAAGATCCACGAAGCAACGGTCATCCGCACATAACATCAAACCAAAATTCACCAGTCCAATTTATTGCAATTTACAAAAATATAAACTTTAAAACTCTGTTTCCGCATCACGAACTTCGCTAAGTTCATCCCACGGGGTCAAACCCGCAACTTCGAGTATGCCGGGCACGCTGACTCGTATAGTTCACAAACGCCACGGACTTTGAGTCCCGTTGTTATTTAGTTTTTTTTTTTTTTTTATTATTAAGCCACAATTTACAAAAATATTAACTAAAAAATATTTTCGCCAAACTGCTAAGCAGTTTGTTGGCGAATACAGCACTCTTTTTTTATAAACTAGTACTTAAAATAGGCTATAAAGCTTATACCTAAAACAAGATAAACATAAACACACAAACATACAATATTTGCGGGCCCTAACTTTCACTTTCTTTAATGAAGGTATCCATCAAACACGCCTTTACTTTAGATTTAAATATATTTTTCGTTTCACACTCGTTCTCCGATATGATTTTATTGTAAATGCGTGGTATCAGGTGCCTTCTTGTTCTTTGTCCGTAGTAATTATTAAGTGATCTCGGTTCAACAAACATTTTACGTGACGATGTTTTTCTAAAATTACGGTTATAGATTTTACTTATCTTATATGTTGTTTTCTTTTTGTAAAAAGACTCGAGATTGTTTCTATCATGACAAGACAAGTATGTATGTATGTATGACTCAATTTTTTTTACATTTGTATATAATTATATTCCAACTAAAACTATTACTAACTTCATTTATTTTAGTATTGTACAACTGGCCAAGAGCGTATCGGGCACGGCCAGGAGAGGGTTTTGAAGCCGTTACGAAAAAATCCTTGCATATCTTATTAACTTTACTATTAATTATAATGTCCGTATTAAACAAGCAATATTTTATAGGTCAGGCTGCTATTTAATCTTAAACTACTAATAATTCTCAAGCAAACTAAGCCGTTATAGTTTACTTTGTTAATTTGACATTTCCTAGATAGATAGAGATTTAAAAAAAAATACCAATAGTTTAGCTCTTTATGGAGAGTGCAACTGTTGACTTTAACAAAAAATTGCACTTTAAAGGTTGAATATTTCGCAAACGAATCACTGTATTGAAAAATCGTCTTCACAACCCCGTAATTATTTTAAAAGAACTATCCAAAAATACCCCACAATATAAGGTAAGATGAGAAAAAAAACCCTAATTTAACCCTATTTTTTTTCTATATGTTATTTTACCATTTTTTCCAATATCCAAGCAAAATACAGCTTTCTAGTCCTAATAGTCTCTAAGCAAAGCCGCGAACTGACTCCCAAAATACCCAGCACACCGACATGAGACTCCAGACCTTAATCTGATCAAATACGCAATTCTATTTATTCCGCCCCAATATCGGCGAGTTACGTAAAGTGCCTGACAACGAGGTTAAGAGCTTCCGCAGCTTTATGAGGAAACCCGAGGAATATAACGAGTGCGAGGGAGCGTAGATCAGGATATGTGTGACTCCAAGTGGCTGGTTATTGCCAGCTTGAAGTTTTCATACCAGGCACTTATTACGACAAGTCATTGTTAAATTTCCGTATAGTCACTCTTTATTGTACATACATTCAAGGTTATAACTATGTACTAACATACTATGGATATTGAAATTTTAACAATGATATGACCCAAGATTTAATCTGTACACCTCTATGCCACTAATCATACATAGTAGTTGTAAATAAGGTATAGATATTTAACCTCTCGGCTGTACACAACGTCATATATTAATATTATAAAACTAGCTGGTGTCCGCGACTTCGTCCGTAGTAGGTCCGTTTAGTAGTTTCGGAGATTAGCTACAACGCTAATACGGACGGATATAGAAGAAGAAAAAGATTTAAACGACGATAACTTTTTTCATTGTTACCCGATTTTAACAATTAATACAATAAATTACAATAAATAGAATTAAGGATTCTAAGAATGTTATGGGTATTTAGGTCACTTGGACAGCTCTGCTTCAGCCTGAGCCGTTGCAGGGAATGAGCCGCCGCTTGATAACTGACTGGTCTTCCATTTATAATCAGCCGCGCAGTTCCAAGCGCCGGTGTGCAGTTGTTTCATCACTTTTGCCGACGCGCGGAACCGACTGCGGCGAGGGGGGTAGTGGTTCTATCTGGCCGCTACATATAGTCAAATTTGCATATCTTCCAAATAAAGGCAACAGTTTATTTAGTAAACTTTTAATTTATTGAATCAGGCGTTACTTTGCGGAGGTCCATATTAATGAACTAAAACAATTACTTTGCTCACCCGCGACCTTACAATAGTTACGTTTATGCAAGAAATGTGTGTTCATGCAGTTCCTCCACCTCCACACTGTACGAACACACACAAATCACATAAACACAACTATCACCACCACCAAGCTACACTGACGCGTTTCGAACTCAACCAGTGCTCATCTTCGGAGTTACCACAACCGTAACCGTACCGTTAGGTTTGTTAGTTTAACATTTGGTAGCATAGCATACGGTTGTGGTAACTCCGAAGATGAGCTCTGGTCGAGTTCGAAACGCGTCAGTGTAGCTTGGTGGTGGTGATGGTTGGGTTTATGTGATTTGTGTGTGTTCGTACAGTGTGGAGGTGGAGGAACTGCATGAACACACATTTCTTGCATAAACGTAACTATTGTAAGGTCGCGGGTGAGCAAAGTAATTGTTTTAGTTCATTAGTAAACTTTCCCACCAAAATCTCATTAAATATCACAATGCCTAAATTCATGCGAAGTACCCTTTATTGCGCATCAGAATTATTTGATGTAATTCCCTCGCCTTTAAACGCTCCCGAGCTTCGCCACACGAATCCTAAAGTGCAGTAATGCAGGTGAAAAGCTGCATTTATTGCACAAGTGCATGCTCGGATGCAACCACCGAACTGAATACCTACTGGTGATATAATTGCCTTTCAAATTAGCAACGGCTTTTCTGAAGTAACACTTTTCACGTGTCGAGGTTACTGAAGCGTATTGTGTGAATTTCGCAATTTAAAATGACGCGTGGAAATGGAGATTTTAGGTAATTTAGAGTGGTATTTAACAGGATTGTAAGAAAGCTCAAATTCACTCACAGGGCGATGGAGAGGGCTACGCTCGGAGTTTCTCTGCGGGATCGCAGTATAAATAATGAAATCCGCGCAAGAACTAAAGTCACTGACACTGCTCGAAGAATCGCCAGACTCAAGTGGCAGTGGGCAGGGCACATCGCTCGTAGAACTGATGGCCGATGGGGCAAAAGATTCTAGATTGGTGTCCACGGACCGGAAGAAACAATTAGAGAGAGAGAGAGAGAGAGAGAGAGAGATATGTTTATTTACACATATTCGATACACAGGAAATACAGTTGACAGGAAAAGATACAAATTAAAAAAATCATCGAATAGTATAAATTGGGCCCCACTCAGCATAATGTATAACGTTGTTTTTCAGTCAAAAAAAAAAAAATCAAAAAAATCAAAACGTTTATTCTGCAAGTAGGCCGCAAAGGGCTCTTTTACATGTCATTTTTTTAAACTACCAGCGCTTTCGTAAGGACCATCATTGCCAAGAAGAATGCGCCGCAAGAAACTTGGCAGAAAGTCATCTTTTCAAATCAAAATATAATAAATTACAAATTAAAAAAAATCATACAAATATAGAATTAAGTAAATAAAAAAAATAATTATATAAAAAAAACAATACAGGGATGTATTGGGTCCCTTAGTTAAAAAACTAAAACAATACCTACATCTTAACTATATCTACGTTAAGTGGAAGTGTAGAATGCTTCCACCGTCAAAAAAAAAAAATTAAAAAGGAAAAAATAAAAATATTGGAGATGTCTTCCAATGTCACAATAATTAAAAATGATTGTGTTAAAAACACATTTCAGGTCAAGTAACCATTAAACTTTTGGATTCCAAAGGCAAATGCTTACGCCTGCCGCCCCCAAAGTTGGCTCACACGCACTCATGTCATGCTCTGAAAGCAGAGCGGTACCGAGGGCATGTATCGCTTCCGTTCCCATAAGCCTTATGGGACCGTCTTAGGAACTTCGACGTCGCGGGCCAATGACTAGTTAATAAAGTATTAATTAAAAAATAAGAGTTTAAATCCATAAGCTTAACAATATACAGCCTTAAATATAGCAAAGGGATATATAAAGTCCCTGAGTTAATAATAAATAGAAAATACTTCATCTAAATTTAGACTATATGTCTCTAAATGTCAACGTAAACTAGTTACATACATTAGAGGTGTAAGAAGCCTCCAAGGTCAAAATTAATAATAATATTAATAAAAAGAGCTGGAGATGTATAAGGTCTCCGAATATCAAACAAATAGGTACCTACTTATTATAATTAAGTGGACAACGGCAACAGAACCAGAAACTAGCCGCGGATTGCGCCGGGACACTACAAGTCACACTTCACAACACTTCACATTGCAAAGCACATCCACATAAACACACACACGCACACACAGACACGAGTACATCACATCACATATCGACATCCTAATTATCTTCGGCTTTCAGTCTTGGCCATGTCGCATTATCACACAAGTACTCCTCAACTTTATAGTATGCTTTCTTCAGGAGTGCACTCTTTATGTATTCTTTGAAAGAGTTGTGTGGCAATTTCCATGCTTCTACAGGGACTTTATTGTAAAATCTCACGCAGTTTCCCACAAAGGATTTGCTTATTTTCCGTATACGGAATTTAGGGACCCATACTGGGAAAATTAGGTAGGCCTCCAACGAGATGGAGCGATGGCCTGGTTAAAGTTGCAGGAACGCGTTGGATGCGGATGACACAGGACCAACCTGATTCTTAGTCAAACCTTGGGCTCCCCAGTCCCATTTAAGCTTGGCGGTCGCTTATTAAACATCAATGATTTGACTTTTGGAGCTCATCGATCGATCTGTCTAACTAAACACAACGTATGCTTGTTATTATTTTTTTATTAGCAATAATTGAAATTACCACCTATTGGGTTCCGCGGGATGGCCATCAAAACAGAGGCAGACCGAAGAGAAGATGGCGGGACGACTTGGACGCATACCAAGTAGGTTGGCAGGAGCATGCTCTCGATAGGGATGAATGGCGGAAAAAAGGGGAGGCCTTTGCCCAGCAGTGGGACACTTTAACAGGCTAAAAAAATAAAAAAAATTGAAGGGATGCTTACAAAAACAACAGAACTGACTAGACTGGTTGACACTTGTTGAGAAACCATATTACTGGCAGGAGGTGTCATCCAGTCTAGTCAGTTATGTTGTTTTTGTAAACATCTCTTCAATTCAATTGTTTTTAAGCTAATTGTAAAGGTAATGTGCATTACATCTGTGTGTATGTACTAATACCTAGCCATGTATGTACGCCCTTGACATCATCACGGTGTTTTAACTAGACAAATAGCACACATTTTGACATACCTACGAAATTGAACGGAACCCTCTATCCGCGAGAAAAATAGCAGTTATGACGACTGCAGTTTCAGATGACGTTGAAATGTGAATCTAAGAGTTGCTGTTTGTTATGAAAAATAACAAGGAGTTGACTTTATTCTCGGCTCTTTTGTTTTGTGCTCAGTATTTTTCATGTAACTTTTATAACAGAGTTTACCAGCGTGTAGCAGTTTTTATTTAATTTTATTTTTTGTATATTTTTTGTTTCGTTAGCGCGTGTTTTTTACAAGCTCTTATTTTAGTTTTACCTGTCCCGATGTTTACTTTGTCTGTAATAAAATCTTGTAAGTTAAATTTGACCCACTTCCCGATTACCGATACAATGATTGTCACTTGGTCCGAGTGTTTTATTATGTTTGTTAAACTTCATATTCGTGGGGTCCCTTTGTTTCGTATAATTTAATAAGTCATAATGCATTTATTGAATCAGGCGTTACTTTGCGGAGGTCCATATTAATGAACTAAAACAATTACTTTGCTCACCCGCGACCTTACAATAGTTACGTTTATGCAAGAAATGTGTGTTCATGCAGTTCCTCCACCTCCACACTGTACGAACACACACAAATCACATAAACACAACTATCACCACCACCAAGCTACACTGACGCGTTTCGAACTCAACCAGAGCTCATCTTCGGTTCGGTTCGGTTGTTGTGGTAACTCCGAAGATGAGCTCTGGTTGAGTTCAAAACGCGTCAGTGTAGCTTGGTGGTGGTGATAGTTGTGTTTATGTGATTTGTGTGTGTTCGTACAGTGTGGAGGTGGAGGAACTGCATGAACACACATTTCTTGCATAAACGTAACTATTGTAAGGTCGCGGGTGAGCAAAGTAATTGTTTTAGTTCATTAAGTCATAATGCACCATTCACCATAATCAACGTTAGTCATACAGAGATTTGTTTCTGAAACGGCATTTTTTTCAGGACTTTTTTAAATGCCACCTTATGGAATGCAGTAGGTTGGGTTAGGTTTGTTTTATAACAATCCGAAAAAAAAATGTTTCAGAAATAAATCACTTTATGACTAACGTTGATTGTGAAGAATGATACATTATGACTTATTAAATAATGGGTGTCATTATACGATATTCCTGTATAAGAAATAATTCGTATTTTTTTGTCTTTAAATTTTATTTACTCTTTCACGTATATCGAGTGTGTATGGACTTGAATGACATTTGATAATATCAACCCGGCCTAGGTATATACGTCCCGCTGGAGGACGTAGGCCTCCTCTCAAAATGAGAGAGAGGGCTTGGGCCGTAGTTACCACCCAGATAGATTGCGAACTCCACATTGATTGGCGAGTTCTTCGCAGTTGTGTGTAGGTTTTCTCATGATGTTTTCTTTACCGTAAAGCTCTCTCTTTTTTTAATATCAGTAGGATTTTTTCGCAAGTGAATGCTTTAAAGCAGCAATATTTTATTATCTATAATTTTTTTTACTATTTATTGATTCACGCAAGTGAAGCCGCGGGTAAGGCTTGTGTGTTGCTAGCCGTTTCTAGTCACTTTTGTACACTGAAGAGGGCAAAAAGCCTTCACAAGGACGCGTAACAATTTCCAACTACGAAAGTGGATCGTTGGTTACCGAGTACATAAACAAAATTTACTTGGCAAGCATAGGGATGGAATACGAGTACAAAAGGCTTACTTGTTTTTTTTTAACATTGGGAAACAATTACTTGCAATAGCTACGTTCCATGGCCACCTTCTAGCTCCATCATCAGATCAGCTCCATAAATATTAAATATTAAAATAAATAAATAAATATTAGGGGACAATCTTACACAAATCGACCTAGTCCCAAATTAACCAAAGCTTATACTATGGGTACTAGACGACGATAAACATACTTATATATGACGGCGCGCTGCCAAAATAATGCTAGCTAGACCTAAATTTATTAACACGATTTGATTATGTGTTTCACTAGGCACTTTGTTTTGATTGTTAAACGTCAATGATTGATGCAGTTAATTGTAGTAATAGTAAGGCGGTAGTATTGAAACGAACGTTAACAGTTATAAAATTATAGAAGGTAGTGTAAATGAAAAGAGCGGGTAACCCCGAATAGGGTAGCAGGTGGCCGCCAACTGACAGTTGGTCATTCTTTTGACAACCTCGCTCGGTGGTGCACGCGTGCTAACCTATTGGCTCTTTAATCCGGCTATATTTCATTAATCACATGTGATTTTAATTTAAAGTGTTTTTGAATTAAATCGGTAGTGTTCGTATGAGACGTAAGTGCTTTTATTTCTGTTCTTCAATCATCTGTACGCCCCAATGGAAGGTGCAGGTAAACACTGTCGCGCCGAGCCTCCTGATGCTTCGATTTATAGATAAACTAGCGACCCGCCCCGGCTTCGCACGGGTACAACTATATTATACATTGGTTAGCATTTTCATTAATGTTTAAAATGAAAAAAGTTGTTGTAGTGACATAACTACAATAGTTGGACATATGCTACCGCGGAGTTTTTTGTAGACATTATGATGTTCTTCAATATTGTTGTACATTATTTTGTTCTATCGCTAATAGTTTCGGCAGCGCATTCGACGAAAGACATTTTAAGACTCATTTTTCTACACCTTCGGTTACATTGTTCAAATTTTACCAAGGATCCCTAATTTTTTTCAAAATGAAATGTAGCTCAAATTGGAAGAATGTAGCATTCTATTGGTGAAAGAATTTTTTAAATCGGCCCAGTACTTTTTGAGCCTATTCATTACAAACATACAAAAATAGGTACAAATCTTTCCTCTTTATAATATTATAGTGTAGATAAATACTTAAATAAGTAGATAGAAAAAATCCATGACTCAGGAACAAATATTCGTGCTCATCACACAAATGAATGCCCTTACCGGGATTCGAACCCAGAACCTCTCGCGTCGTAGGCAGGGTCACTACCAACTAGGCTAAAGCGGTCGTACCACGGTCGTACCATGTCATATTAGTAATATTGCACGTGATTTACATATTCATACAAAATTTCAGCTCAATTGGAATTCGAGAAATGGGTCAAATTTAACTTGCAAGATTTGATGACACACATACCACGGCACAGGTTGAAGGTAAATAAAAGCTTGTAAAATTATACAGATGCAGATGAGTATGCTTGTATGGTCCCAGCCCTACACATTTCCCTACAATTTGTAGTTAATTGGGCAGCAAACTTGCTTTACTTAGTTTCTTGCACCGAGGTGTACTTAGTGACCCGTTATTCGTAAAATAATTTAAGTAAAATTTGTAGTAACGAGTGACTTTACCGTCTAAAGAGATTTTGTAGTTTAAAGGGGCTATCAAGGGGTGCATTAAAGCTTGTTTATGAAGTGTAATTTGGCGGATTTTAAATGTACCGCTGCGTTTTTATAATTGTCTTATTTCATCATCATCATTTTAGGTATCATCATCATTATCCCAGCCTATATACGTCCCACTGCAGGGCACAGGCCTCCTCTCCGAATGAGAGGGCTTGGGCCGTAGTTCCCACGCGGGTCCAGTGCGGATTGGGAACTTCACACACACCATTGAATTTCTTCGCAGGTGTATGCCGGTCCTTTACCGTAAAGCTCATGGTAAGTTACAAATGTAATTTCGCACATAAATTCCGAAAAACTCAGAGGTGCGAGCCGAGATTTGAATCCATGACCCTCTGCTTGAGAGCCCATAGACCAAACCACTAGGCCACCACGGCTTGTATATATTTTAGGTAGGTATACTTAAGCCAAAATATGCCTCCTGTTAAGAGGCTGACAACACCTAATTTTGTTGAAATTGATGTCATTTAAACAGTTTTTTAAGAAAAACTGCTTGTTCTAGCACATCAAAAAAATTATATGTTAATATTCATCATATTTCAAAGACCGTGGACGGACTCGATACATAATTGGACGAAATCGGCTCGATAGAAAATAATTGCAAAGATAGGTCTTAAAATCATCATTAAACGGTTCTATGTCTTTATTTTTTGGCGTATGCGTCTGCAATTAAAAACATGAAGTCAACATATTCATACCTAAACCGCTAACGAGTCATATTTTACAAATAATCCACAGTTTTTTTTTAATTAAATATTTGCCCGATAATTTTCAATATACCCGGCTGCCCAGTAATAGCGGCATCTCGTTTACTCCGATACAAACAGACAGTGTGCGCCGACGTTGGTGTTGACAGCGTCTTAAGGCCCTACCGAGTTTTTGGCGCATTTGTTGCATTCATCTTAATCTCGTGCTAGAGATTTGCTAGTAATACATCATTACTAGCAAAGCTTTAGTCCTGAAATTCATGTGTAAGATATTTAAGGATTCACTCTAATGACCAGTGTTTATCGAAACACGATTACTTTTAGTTCGCTCGATAGAAAATATCCAAATTAGTCTCTAAAAATAAAATAAATGCTTATTACGACGTAAATACTGCACGGCGGGTCATGAATTTTATGGGCCATTCTACTTTTAAGTACCTAACCATTAATCTTTTGTGAAATATAAGGCATACCTGGTGATTTTTTCAAGTGTAAATAAGTTATATACAAACTGAAACACCTAAATTTAATGTTTTAAAGCAATAAAACTTTAAATTCAAAGAAATTTTGTGGAAAAAATTGGTAACTCAGCGGAAAATACATCAATTTCCATACAAATGGCGGGGACATGCATGCCCACTGCGTTACCTACTTTATAGATAATAATGATTACTTTTTATAAGTAGTGATAATTTTAAATGTAAGCTTAATTATGTGCCTATTTAAATCTTAAATGATTTAAACCGAGCACTTTACCGTTTTCGTAAAAAAAATATTTGAAGAGCACAGTAAAAAAATTACTGGTCAACGAAAAGTAGAATGGCCCTTATAATGTTAACTAGCTGTTGCCCGCGACTTCGTCTGCGAAGAATAATAGGGGTATGAAAAATAGATGTCGACCGCTTCTCAGACCTACCCGATATACACACAAAATTTCATGAGAATCGGTCAAACCATTTCGGAGGAGTTTGGTAACAAACACCGCGACACGAGAATTTTATATAAAACAACATGTTTTTTTTTTTTTGAATGAGTCGCCAGAGGGGCCAAAGACGCCAAGTCTTTGCTGTTTTTTACTTTAAGGATTGGAAGGGTGACTTGTGCTCGGGAAAAATCCCTTCGGACGAACTGGGAATGGAGGGCCCAGACAGTGTCCAACTTGCACGGACTAAAAAACCCGGTCACAAGTCCCCTTCTCTATTGATTATTAATACAAAAAACGTGTGCTTTATATTTTGAGGAGGGGAGGGGTAGGGAGGGGACTTAATCTACCCACAGTGTCCTGCCTCAGCCATTTGCTGGAAGGCCGGGAGAGGAGCATGCATTCTCCCGCTGGGCACTGGGGGGTGCTTAGGTCGGTCTTTTATGTTTTTACCCGTTGGTTACTTCCTTGACCGACCCAACATGTTTTCTATTTAAATACCTAAATACACGCGCAGGGATTGCGATTACGAGGGAGTTAGACAATTAGCCTTCTGAAGTGACAAGTCTGTAGCCAATCGCTAGTATTTACCCGCGGTTTTCCTCGACTCTTCGCAAATCCCGTCCGAGCCATCGACGCGCGCCGATTCGATTCATAGCGCTGGCTTTACGCAGCTTACGATTCAAACATTGTTCAGCGGTTTTTTGGGGCGAGTGGATTATCTCTTTGATATTTGTTCTGGGATTTGCTCTGCCTACATTATTACTGACGGGGAGGTTTTTATTTTAAACCGATAATAACCTTAAAGCTTACTTTTTGTCGTTTATTTATTTCTCGGTGCACTGTCTTCTGTTCTTCCTTGTTATTTTTTTGATAATGTAAGTTTTTTTTGTTAAGTTTATCCTTTTTATGACGTGTGGCTTTTTAACCCCCGACACAAAAAGAGGGGTGTTATAAGTTTGACCGCTATATTGTGTATGTATCTGTCTGTCTGTCTGTGTGTCTGTCTGTGGCATCATAGCTCTTAAACGGGTGAACCGATTTGGATGCGGTTTTTTTATTAGAAAGCAGGTTTCTTGGCGATGGTTCTTAGATATGTTTTATCAAAATCTTTCCAAAATTATCAGCTCTTTTGTTAGCTGCGGAATAATGCGCATAATGGGTATTTATGTTCAAACATACGTGTAACGTACGTGTGTTGCGGAAGAGCTGGATATCGATATATTCAACTGTAATCTTTCTACGGTGAGGCGGTGGTTGGTGGGGGGGGTGGTTTGATTGAGCGTGCTTAGGTAATGACAATGACTGCTTTTTACTAATATGTTTTGTTTTTGTATAGAGATTAGTTCTGATATCTTTTTGTATCAAAATTTGTGTGGCACAACTTTGCGATTGTTCGCGTACTTTCTTACTTTTTTTTTCTTGGTTCTATTTGTGAGGTCCTATAATTGGCTCCTATGTTATTACATGTTTAACCTACTCTGTAACTTGTAGCTAATGGTTCTCCGAAAATAAATAAATAAATAACATAATTGCGTTGGGGGTTTTTAAAATTTCTAATTTATAGTTATTATTCAGTAATGTAGGGTGAAAATCTAAATGGTGATACAAAATTAATGTTTTTAACTCAACGCTGGGTAACATAATGCATTAACTCAATTGTTAAAATTAGTCATCATCATCATTTCAGCCGAAAGACGTCCACTGCTGAACATAGGCCTCCCCCAAGGCTCGCCAAACAGATCGGCCCTGCGCCATCCATCCATCCATATTAATGAACTGAAACAATTACTTTGCTCACCCGCAAGCACACGCATTTTTTTACATAAACGTAGCTACCAAAAGGTCATCATCATCATCATCATCATTACAGTCGTAGGACGTCCACTGTTGGACATAGGCCTCCCCCATTGATGCCCAATTATTACGGTTGGAAGCGACTTGCATCTACCCTGAACTTGCGGCCTTCACCAAATCGTCCGTCCATCTCGTTGGTGGACGTCCCACGCTGCGCTTGCCAGTCCGTGGTCTCCATTCGAGAACTTTTGGCCCCCAACGGCCGTCTATTCTGCGTGCTATGCGTGCTATATCGTAAGGTCGCGGGTGAGCAAAGTAATTGTTTCAGTTCATTAAGGTACATAGGAACTCATTTTCGGATTTGAATGACTGCATTTTATGTTATTACTTTTAATTGCACACAACACAGAAAAGCCATACAACAGATGTAAAATGGCACACATTTCTATTAAAGGGATCTTATTTAGTTAATCTTCTAGCAATCGATAGATAAAGATGGTTGTAAGCTGTAAGACCACTTTATCACTTTGCCTTCTCAATTCTCTGACACGTGACAGATCGTTACATTAACTAACTTAAAATTAATTTCAACATTTTCATTTCAATAACTGGATTACTCATTGATATTATAAAGTTATTCCACGCAATTCACTGAAAGCTCAATTCAGAGGCTCTTGAGAAATTACCTTCGAATTTCTGAGGATTCTGAAACATTATTATCTATAGTGTAAACGGATGAGGGCGTAATTTAAGACGATATTTCCATACCGACTGCCACACAACGGTTTCCTACCGTGAAACGAATGAACACACATTTCTTACATCAACGTAACTAAGTATCATAAGGTCGCGGGTGAGCAAAGTAATTTTTCCAGTTCATTGTAACAATACACAAACCCTGTAAGGACACGCAAGCAAGAGCCCTGCAAGAGCATAATAGTTTCATTAGCCTTCCCAGCCTTTGTATATGTACGTCCCACTGCGGGTCACAGGCCTTCTCTCAGAATTAGATGGGTTAGAGAGGAAATTTTCTACACAGGTCAGTTGTAACTATGATAATTTGCGCAAAGAGAAGAATAAAACGGATTTGTTGAAATTCTCACGGTACAAATAAACGGGACTTATACGGTCAATTCAGAGTGACTGTCTCCGTAACTATGATTACTAGACTCTTAAATTTAGCCTGCAAGTAGGTAATTACAACAATAACAAACTAATTCCAGGAACTTCGGAAATTCACATGGGGTAAGAAAACACGTAATTTATTATATTCAATTCAACGGGACCCTAATATCCATATTTATGATTACTAGACTCTTCAAATTTATCATGCAAGTGGCTAATTAATTTACTTACTGATACCCATGATGATGATATTGAAGATGATGGAGATGATGAGGATGATAATGATGATGGATTTTTGGACTTTGCTTTGTCGCATTTTCGTTTTATTCAGTAAAAGAAATGAAGAAACTTTACCACTTGGAATTCTGCACGGGAAAAAGCTAGTAGTTACCTACACTATACCGAATTTCAGATTCTTCAGAAAGCTAATACAATTTGTACGACTTGCGGTATCAACGAGCTAAGTTATCAAGTGACGAGCCTCTCTGAGCTGCTTCAGACTTTCCTTAGACGCCACTTTCTATGGCTACATTAAGTAATCTTCAGCTCTATGCGTTACGTAGATTCGTCTACAGGCTTTGGCTTTATGAATTTGAATGTATTACAGTATATTACAAAATGCGTACGTCCTAGCCGTATATAGCCACAAAAGTAATTTAAAGTACAATACGTCACATTCTTAATTCAAATTCGTAAAGATTGCGTTCGAAATATATAGGTAGGTAAGGTACTTAATAATGTATTGTCTACTTAGCTACGCTTTGTATGGAGAGAATGTATGGGATGTTACAAATTTGATATTTTCACACTGTTAATCCCATATTATTTTTTTGAAAAAAATATATGTTAAAAATTATTAAATTTTACATGAAACATATAAATTTGGTAACTGTCGCTAACTCGTAAGTTTTTTTTTTTTAAAACTTTAAACCCAAATATTTACTATTTTTTCAAAAGATAAATCAATCATATTTTTTTCAAAAAGCGACCTTAATTATATCTACAATATATCCAAATTACAAATAAATCGGGTTAGTAGTTTGGCTAAAAAAACAAAAATATGATTTTTCTTTTTATGCATTTTTTTTTAAACCAGGAGCATTTGAGGCTTAATTTTTGGTAAAAGCACTACATATATGAAGGCTAATAATCCGGTAAAAGGAAAATCATTTTTTCGCTAAGGGCAGTTTTACTATGCTTACCCGGCTATACCCTTTCAAAATGTATAAAAAAAATCTTGAACAGATAATCGTGATCTATTTACGATACTGAATCACATATCAAAATTTGTGCACTGATTAAAAAATTACCCTGTATATTTTCATGGTATGGCAATTTGACATTGATTGAAATTATTTTCATGTTGACTTATTGTTTATTATTAATAATGATTGGGCGGTCCTAAAATTTTCAATTCGATCAATCTAATTAAGATTTTGATTATTATTATTATCTCGAATACTACCAAGTTTATAAGATAAATTACAGTTACTATTTATTTAAAGTCAAAAATACAAAAAATAAAACAATCAATTTATAACTTAAGACTAGCCTAAGTTCAGTCAAAAAGTCCCCCACGAGTTGTCCCTGGCGCAAAGTTACCCATCACACTGGCCGCGTTACCACGTTGAATGGCGATATAAAAGGCGAAGATAAATTGTATGTCGAATTGACATATGTTGCAGATACACGTAGATATATTATAAACACCTGTATAATTCACCTGTGGCATGTAATAAATACTTTGACGTTGCAAGTGAAATTATGGCAAATGTAAGTGTGAAAAGCGAAATGATCCCCCCTTATACAAAGCTGTCTTGTATGTATAATTTTTCAAAGACAAAATGGTAGAGGTTCTCAGAAATAATGACAAATACCCCAAGACCTACGAATCTATTCAATACCTTTAATCTAATTTTCCTTATCAATCTTAAAACCTTCCTCCACCTAAGAGCTATAAATTAGCCCCTCAGCTTTATCTGGACCAATTAGATACGGTACTAACTCACTACTGGCGCAATGGTCTGAGCAACCTTATCGCACTAAGGCAGAGATATTTACTTTCGATGTCAAAATGAGCTGAAATAATTTAATTAATTTAAAGCTGGTTTATTTATGACTAAAGCCTTATTTTTTGGATTTCATTCCAAAGGTTTACCTACTTTTTGTTTTATTTGTTGGGAATCAAAATAGGTACATAAAGATTAGAAAGAATAATAGATAGAATCCATGATCCATTTGTTATAGTAATAATTTTCTGTGAAATTATAAACTAGACGAACGCACGCACGCACTTGCACACACACATCAACACATAGCGGTCAAAACTTATGAACACCCCTCTTTTTGTATGGGGGGGTTAAAAAATAAAGTGAGATAAGTGGCGCAGCCTACATTTAAATGCTGAATTTCAGGTATGATTTTTCTCAAAACTGTTCCAAGAAAGGCGTCGATTGCGATCGTCTGAACCATTTCTTGGAATCAGGGAAGCGGTTATTTTCTTGGTCACGTGCTACGAGCCGTGCTACGCGCTACGGCGTAGCTGCAGTGCTACGTGCAGCCGCATTCTTCAGATAGTTTAAGAGCCATATCACACTGCCGGTTTGTGAAGGTATTAGAAGTGGAGCGAACGCTCGGCGTGTGCGCAGTGGGCGCGCAACGGATTCCCTGCGAACGCGTAACGTATAATCATCATCATCATCATCATCATTTCAGCCGAAAGACGTACTCTGCTGAACTTAGGTCTTCCCCAAGGCTTGCCAAACAGATCGGACCTGCGCCATCCGCATCCAATGCATTCCCGCCACCTTAACCAGGTCGTCGCTCCATCTTGTTGGAGGCCTGCCTACACTGCGTCTTTCGGTCCAGTTCATACTGTTTCATAGATTTAGAAATATGCTCAGGTTCTCCATGAAACACAATTTGTTAACCATAGAACGGGTAGCAAAAATAAGATGATTCACCCATAAGCACCCAAAACAGATGGCCGTTTATCTATACTAATTATTATAAAGAGGAAAGATTTGATTGTTTGTTTGCATTGAATAGGCTCCGAAACTACTGGACCGATTTCAAAAATTCTTTTGCCGTTATCACTGAGTATTATAGGCTACTTTTTACCGCGGGAAAATACCTTTTCCTACGGGAAAATTAATTTATCGCGGGCGAAACTGCGGACGGAAGGCTAGTCCATTATATTCTAAAAAAAAACAGCCAAGTGCGAGTCGAACTCGCGCACCGAGGGTTCCATACAAATTTATATGTATCTATGAACATCCAGTCTTAGCAGACCCCTGCTCCTAAGCAAAATGCGCGCGGTGTGGGATCATTGTAGATTGGTTACTGATATAGACAGACAGACAAAAAAAATTATACTTTTCGCAATTTTTCCTTTATCTGTGCTATAAGACCTAGCTTCGTACCAAATTTCAAGATTCTGAGTTCACGGGAAGTACTCTGTAGGTTTTGATTCCCTTGCGAGTTTTGAAAATATGCGGAAATTTGTGGCATAAACGGCTGTATCTTTTGATTGCGTTGGCTTAGATACTTGATTTTTTCACAGCTCCAAGGGACAGTAGACTTAAGTATTTGATATAAATTTCAGCTTGATACCTCCACGCGTTCCTGAGAAAAAGGGTCTTGACAGACAGACGGACGGACGGACACACGGACGGACAGACAACAAAGTGATCCTATAAGGGTTCCGTTTTTTCCTTTTGAGGTACGGAACCCTAAAAACATTTCACTAACAAATGTTTTCAAAACTAAGCTGGCTCCTTGACTAACGAAGCGAAATACGTACGTTGCTAATTATTCTAATTAATCTGGCATTATGTTACGACAACTGACGTCTTGGTCACCATTTAGTCCTTATAGTCAGAAAGCTGGTAGTTATTTTATCGCAGGTTTTGAGGCAGCGTAAAACATATTTATGAAATCTGGATGACATGTAGATCTTAAAAGACCCGTTACTTGCATATAATGTTTTAAACTTTGATCTTAAAAAGTTCTGTTTTTCGTATTTAAATATCAAAAAAAAGTACGCTACCAAGTTTATCAACACACTCCAGGCGGTAAGTGCGAAAACGATGGACAGTTTTGATGTTTTGTTATAATAAAGATTATTCGTTTAGTTTTGGATAAAGGAAATAATAACTTATAACTTACTTTACTTATGTCCGAAAAAAATGAAATCATTTTTTTACGCTGCGTCATATAAAAATGAAAATGAAAATATTTATTTTTCATATACGTAATATAACTAACTACAAAAGGTGTACCGACTCTCGGACTATAACACATGCAGCGATTCCACTACATACGCAAATGCATCAACGGTTGCACTGTGTTTACGGTTGATTAACGTTGTAGTCTGTTTGCCTTAGTTGACTGTGTCTGCATTTACATAGATTCAAATGGGCTATTTGACACCAGTGTGACACCACCAGTCAATTAGCACACCGTTTATGAACTGTAAAATACGATTTGTTTATAGATTTTGTATGGCAATGCTTAACCGTGACGTCATTTATTAATGAACCGAAACATTACTTTGCTCACCCGCGCAAACAACTTTACTGTCTATTTTGCTTTCGTCGCGGGTGAGCAAAGTAATTGTTTCAGTTTATTAATATGGACTTCCGCAAAGTTACGCCTGATTCAATAAATTATTATCATTTTTTTTCCTGTTTTTCTAAAGTGACCGACTTGGAGACAACATTCAGGCTAAACTATTGGAGCTTTGAGGTGAAAATTTGGCACCACCGCGTAGTCGTGTCTCAATTTCTCTCGAATATATAACCATCCTTCCTAGGACTGTTTTAATTCTTTCAAGGCTGTTTGATAAAAAAATTGGTACAGCCAAGGATTTTAATTGTTAGGCTACTTGCCAATGTTCGTATTTAAGACTTGTAATGCAAATTGGGTGAAGCCGCTTATACTCGTATATATGCTGATTTGCATTACACGGCTAAAATACAAACAGTGGCAAATGGCCTAACAATTAAAATCCTTGACTGAATCAAAATTGCAATTTCGGTGGATAAATTCAACGCGGTCGACTAAAAAACCGTCTTCTAACGAAAGTCAGTTACCCTTGATTGTTAATCCTAATACATATTTATACGGAACCCCAAATAAATCAGTGTTCTGGGCCTGTCCGGACGGCGGTCGGTTGCGAAAGGCACTTCTAGGGTTCATACCTTCTTATAAAATAATATTTGGTTCAGTTTTAACACTCAAATCCATTGTTTGCCTATATTTTTTAATTAAGTTACAGACCGCATTACTATGTGTAGTTATTATTATGGTCTTTTGGCTGCCACAATACAGGCCTAGCCATAAGAATAAATAAGAACATAGGTAGAAGGGAAACTCCCGCTCCGGCCGGACTCAAGGTCACGATATTAGAGTACTCGCTAAGCGAGAACTCAGTCAGGGTGTCACGGACGGCCGCCGCCGCCAGCCGTGACACCCTGACTGACTGAGTTCCTAGCCTAGCCTAATGTGCAGTCATTGGTATTTCTTTTTGTATGTATTTTTCTCATATGGTTAATAAAAATTACTTTACTTTACTTCAATATTATAAATGTGAAAGTGTATTTGTTTGTTTGTTTGTTTGTCCTTCTTTCACGTTGAAACTGAGCGACGGATTGCCGTGATTTTTTGTATGGACATAGTTGAAGAGCTGGATTATGACAAAAGTTACTTTTTGCTACGGGAAAGTATCTCATTTCTACAGGAAAACACGTTACAATACCGAAGTACGAAAGACCGAATGTATTAAAACATCGAATGGGTCAAAAGACCGACACGATTTTTTTGTGAAACCGTTAACTTTTAAAGATTGTTATAAAACTAACCTAAGCTAACCTAATAGGTTCTGTATGATACCGTTTTAATAAATTCTGAGAAGTTTACGGTTTCAGAAAAAAATCGTGTCGGTCTTTTGACACATTCGAAGTTTTAATACATTCGGTATTTCGTACTTCGGTATTGTAATACATACCCACTTCAGCGGGAACGAAGCCACGGCCATCTGCTATTGTTAAAATAAATTGCTGAAACGATGATGATGACGATGTTGCTGTATTTATATGGTGATCGAATAGCTCGTTCAAATGGCATGTTTAAAAATTAAAAAACGCGGCTAATTAACTATTAATTACTTGATTACCTAGTAGTTATTTTAATTTTAATATTTCCTCGCACTGTTTGAAAAAAGCACTACAATCCTCAGCCGAAACAGGGATTGCAGACTCGGCCGTCTGTTCCAAACTCGCCCAGCATTCCCTTACTTCACGGCCTCTGCAGTAATGTACTATTAAGCTAAGCCGCGGACAGACATGGTGAAACTATAAAGGTTCCTTGTAGGGCTACGAAACCCTAAAAATGCAGTGAAAAGATAAGCTCAGACCACTCCTATGCTTTGTGCAACCAGCAGCGTCAGTTAAAGAGCATTTAAAAGCTAGTTTTAGGCTGCGTTTCCACCAGAGATGTGCGCGGTAGCTAAGCGGTGCGAGGCTGTGTAACGAGGATGTGTAAGAGTGTCTTTCCAGATTCAGATTATTTTTTGGCTAAGTAATCACCATTTTAGCACGTCATTATAACTAAGTACATTATTGAGTAACTATTACATTTTTACATTTTAGTATGATTACATAACAAGAATATATATTATCAATATAATATTTATAAACAGAACTCATAGTAACAACAATTTCTAGAGCAGCAGTATCACATACTTAAATATTTTTTAGCAGCAGGAAGTTTTACACAGTCTAAGAACTCATTGATGACATTGATTAAGTAGAAAGCGTTATTCCGGAAGAACATTTTAATTTTTCTTTGAAAATCTATCAGTGGCAACCTGAGATGTGCTACGCTACGTTGCTATGGATGTGTCTGATATCCACCAATCATGTTCATTGGTCCACATAGCATAGCACTGGTGGGAACGGGTTCAACTAAGCTATGATTTTTATATGGAAAAATGCGTGCCCTGGATGCGTGCTATGGATGCGTGCAATGGATGGTCGCGAGTCGTGTAGCAATGTCCCCCCTCACCGCGCTGCCGCTCCGCGCGCCCCTGTCGATACATCGCATAGCTCGAGCTGCGCATCTTCTTCGCACAGCTACATAGCTTAGCAATTTTGTGAAAACGGTCACACAGTTTCGTAGCGTAGCTTTCACATCTTCGCAGCACAGCTGCAATAGCACATCTCTGGTAGAAAGGCACCCTAACGGTGTGAATGTTTCCACCAAAGATGTGTGTGAGGTAGCTGAGCGGTGCGAGGATGCGTAGCGAGGATGTGTAGCGGGCTCTTTTCAAATAAGCGGGCGGGGTACAGTGAGGCGGGAGCAGAGCAACGCCGCTTTGCAACACATTCCTCGCACACATTTTTTCCTTCTTTTGTACGTACAAAAACCTCGCAAGGCATCCTCGCACAGCTCCGGTGGATACGCAGCCTTACTGTCGGAGCGACCCAGTTTCAAACATTAGTCAGCTGCCAGCAAGAACTCTTTTACCTTCTCTCGCTAAAAACATTTGAAACAAGACCTTAGGCTTACACAATTGAGTTTATTTTCCCGTGTAAGTTCTCAAGAAAATATTAGGGTTGTCAAATGATACTTTGAAGTTTGACATGGGATTCGATCTTTGTTGTTTGCGGAGAACTTCAGTTTTAACGTACAAGTGCCCTCTTTAAACGTGATTTACTTTTAAACTTTAAACCCCAAACCACAAATTATAACACGGTTTAAAATTTTAAACGTTGTTTATTTAATTTATTGAATCAGGCATTACTTTGTGGAGGTCCATCATCATTTCAGCCGAAAGACGTCCACTGCTGAACATAGACCTCCCCCAAGGCTCGCCAAACAGATCGGTCCCGTGCCATCCGCATCCAACGCGATCCCGCAACCTTAACTAGGTTATCGCTCCATCTTGATGGAGGCCTACCTACACTGCGTCTTCTGGTCCGTGGACGCCACTCGAGAACCTCTTTGCCCCATCGGCCATCAGTTCTACGAGCGATGTGCCATACTGCCAATTGAGTCTGGCGATTCTTCGAGCTATGTCGGTGACTTTAGTTCTTGCGCGGATTAAAATCCATATTAATGAACTGAAACAATTACTTTGCTCACCCGCGACAAGATAAGGGTAAGGTAAGGTAAGGGAAGGTTGCGGGTGAGCAAAGTAATTGTTAACGTGGTACAGCTCATTTCATTTATTTGTATATCGCTCGTAGAATTGATAGCCGATGGGGCCAAAAGTTTCTCAAATGGCGTCCACGGACTGGTTAAGGTTGCGGGAACGCATTGAATGCGGATGGCGCAGGACAGATCTGTTTAGCGAAACTTGAGAGAGGCCTATGTTGTTAAGTTTCCACTGTGGACGTCTTTCCGGTGATAATTTGGATTTCATAAAATTTACATTAAGTGTTTATACCTCAGTTCATGCTGAACAATAATAATGCACAACTCAATTTCAAGTTCAAAATTCGTTCATTCAACTCCAGAATGAGAATTCTGAGAGGTCTTTGTCCTGCAGTAGGCCGTATACAGGATGTCGCGTAAGTAGTACGACAAACTGAAATGGAAGTTAGGTGGGTAACTCACCAACCAAACTCAAAAAATAACCTCAGTAAAAATCTCACCGTTTTCGAGGAATTTTTATTTTTCTGATTTTAGCTGATACATAGCCACACTTAGATTTTGAGTCGTGACGTTCGGAATTAAATAGTTTTTGCTTTTATAAGAAATGCGTGTTCATGCAGTTCCTCCGCCTCCACACTGCACGAATACACACAAATAACAAAAGTAAATTAAATCTTATACAAGTCAGTGGATACAAAACAGCTGCATCGTTTTGCCGAGAGGAAAGAGCCGGCGGCGGGGTGCTCATATTGCTGCAGGACCACATCGAGTACACCGAAAAGACCGACATCTCAAATATGTCAATTGAATACGTATTGGAAGTATGCGCCGTTGAAATCATTGAGTACAACTTGCTATTGGTTACTATGTACTGGAATAGAAAGGAAACTAACTTATTTTATACCAGGCTGGAACATATTTTAAAATACATAAATAAAAAGTATCCTAAGCATAATTTAGTAATAGGAGGAGATTTTAACATAAACATATTAAATAAAGATTCACATACATTCAAATTTTTAGACCTTATGTACGAATACAAACTTACACAACATATAAAGCAACCCACACACATTACACAAACTACGTCCACATGCCTAGATTTAATATTCACCAACATTTATAACAAAGATTTATATACTACTGTCGAGGAATTAGGGTTTTCTGATCATCTGGGAACAGTCTTACATACAAAATTACAAAGAACGCAACAAAAACAAATTAAATGGAATATAGAAAAACGGTTTTTTAATAATAACAACATAAAACAATTTAAAGCGTCATTAAGTACAGTGAAGTGGTCGGAAATTATTGTTCCGAATAAAAACGTAAATGAAAATTATGCAGCTTTTAGTGAAAAGTTATCAATCATATTGAATCAGTATATTCCAAAACGAAAAGTTAATCTGAAAGCAGGTCCTAAAAAACATTGTTTAACAGCAGGACTTAGGATATCTTGTAAAAATAAAAGATTATTAAAAATATTCATAAATAAATCAAATAATTCGATATTGCGAACATACTATAAAAAATATGAAAAAATATTAAAAAAATCAGTTAGTATATCGAAAAAAATAATGTACATTAATAAACTTAAAACTTCTTGTAATAAAATAAAAACAATGTGGACTATAATAAATGAAAGAACGAATAAATCTCTAAAAAAGGACAAAAGTAACATCAATTTACTATCTAATAACAAACTTATCTCAAACCCAAAAGAAGTAGCTAATATCTTCAATGAGTTCTTTATATCGATAGGAAAAACAAACGGAGATGCAAATGACACAAAACTGCCTGTCAGACGGTCTGTTTTGTGCCCTACTGAGAACACGATGTTTCTTGCCCCTGTGACATACCACGAAGTGCACAAAATAATAAAGAATCTAAAAAACAAAAGTAGCCACCAAATAGACGAACTCCCACCTTCTTTGATACGGCAATGCGCAGATGAACTTACTGAACCATTTTGTGCTCTAATAAATCAATCTTTTAATGAAGGAACCTTCCCTGACCTCTTGAAAACTGCCATAGTAAAGCCGATCCATAAAAAGAATAGCAAGTCAGATCCAAACAATCATCGCCCAATTGCTCTATTACCCACAGCCTCAAAAATTTTTGAGAAAGCAATGTGTGATCGTATCTACGCTTTCTGTGAAAAATATAAAATACTTGACGATTCGCAAAACGGGATCCGCAAAAACCGATCAACAACCCTTGCAGTTTATAAATATATACAGGCAATCCTCAATATCTTGGACTCGAAAAAATATGCAATTGGCTGAATACCCAATCCTATTAGATAAATTGTACGGCATTGGAATTCGGGGAATAGGCCATAAATGGATAGCATTATATCTGATGAATAGGAAACAATGTGTAGAATTAGAGTACCACGATTTCAAAACGGGTAAAATTCAGAACGTGCAGTCTGATACAAGAAATATTACATCCTCTATTACTCAAGGTAGCGTAATTGGATGTCTTCTATTTCTTATCTATATCAATGATATCCCAAAAATAATACAAGAAACATCCATACTATTTGCTGATGATATATCCATACTCACTTCATGTGAAAATAAATCTGGAATAAACGAAAAAATTAACAAAGTAATCAATAAAGTCACGAACTGGATGAATGATCACCATCTTGAAATAAATTATCAAAAAACTAAATTAATGGCATTCCATCCTTACCAAAAAGAGACGCTTACTATCGACTATAGCCACAATTCAATAAAATTAGAGGCTGTGGATTCATTCACGTTACTAGGCATAATGATAGACAAACACATATCTTGGAAATCACACATAAAAAGCGTTAAAACTAAACTCTCGAAATGCGTTTACGCACTTCGGGAAATTAAAAAAACCACGGATTTACAAACGGCACTTGCCACATACTACGCGTACGGTAATGCATGGCTCAGTTACGGAATCATCCTTTGGGGCAATAGCACTGATGCACCCACCGTCTTCATATTGCAGAAAAAACTAATCCGAATACTCGTAAATATTAAGCAAACTGACAGCTGTAAACCTTATTTCATCAAGCATAAAATACTAACACTTACGTGTTTGTATATTCTGGAGGTGTGCAAATTCGTACGAAAACACCCTGAATTTTATACCAAGAGAGAAGATGCAAAACTAAGAAACGTGCCTAGGCAAAATAATAGACTAATTCTCCCACCATCCAGACTAAAACTTCATTCTACCGGCCCTCTTAAAATGACGATAAAAGTTTATAATAAACTACCCGAAGTGATAAAAAAAGAAGTAAAAGATAACCTATTTATAAAAAAATTAAAACAAATTTTAGTAAATAAAGCCTATTACTCGCTAAACGAATACCTGGACGACAAATGGTAATGAAATATTGATTGGTATAAAATTCCACTTAAAGATTCCTAAAAATACAATACTTAATAAAATACATGCACACACACACTCACTCACACACACACACACACACACACACACACTCGCACACACACACACACACACACACACACACACACACACACACACACACACACACACGCGCAAACACACACACACACTCACACTCACAAACATTATTATCAAAATAATTATTTTTAGACTATGTGTAAGTATAGAATAGCTAAATTAGATTTAGGTATTACGTTGCAATGCCCTTGCAGGGTGCATGTTTGATACATTGTATTGTATAACACCTAGTAATTTTACAACATGTAAGCAATAAATATTAAAAATAAAAAATAAAAATAAAATAACACAAACCTAACTATCACCACTACCTATCTACTACACTGACGCGTTTCGAACTCAACACCTTCAGAGTAGGTACGTCAGCATCATATAGATAGTAACAGTCAATGTCTCCAAATATATCGCTACATCCGAAATGTCCATTAATACCGACTCATCCAAAGTGATCAAATTGTTCAGGTCATCCACCGTGTTCAAATTCACCGGAGCACACAAAGCGCCAAATACTTGGTAGCTGTCAAGTCGCCGTTGGCACCGTAACACCCACAACACCATTGGTATCCTAGCATCCAAAGTATCCAAAAATATGGAACACATTACAGGTATGAACTTTATTTTCAATGTTATAGAGCTCAAACATGGTTAATACGGGAATATATAATATATTTTGTAGGTCTAATACCTTCTCGAAGTTTGAATTTTGACAATCACTGCCGACGAACCGCCGCTTTAACGACCGCTTTAGCCTAGTTGGTAGTGACCCTGCCTACGAAGCAAGAGGTCCTGGGTTCAAATCCCGGTAAGGGCATTTATTTGTGTGATGAGCACGAATATTTGTTCCTGAGTTATGGATGTTTTCTATGTATTTAAGTATTTATTTATCTATATAAGTATGTTTATCCGTTGCTTAGTACCCATAACACAAGCTTTGCTAAGCTTACTTTGGGACTAGGTCAATTGGTGTGAATTGTCCCATGATATTTATTTATTTTATTTATTTATTTATTTTATTTACTGCGAAGAGTACCGAACTGTCAAGTCATTTTATCCCTTTCATGATCTGAATGACATATACTTGTTTTGTATTATTTACGCCGTCTGCATAAAGTGTAGTATTGCTTGGTCTGATTGACAGATAAGTTGGTTAGTATATTGACGGCTAAATCAAATTATTTTTTTATTTTAAGAATGATTTGTAACAACCTTTTTCATTTGAATTGGAAAGTACTAAAAACCCACTTTGAAAAAAAGAACAGTTTTAGATTTTCCACCATAGCTGTGTGCACGGTAGTGCTGTTGGCAAGACGAGGCAGAAAATTACCGCTTTAATTGCTACTTATTAGGTAATTTGATTTTATGAATAGAAGAAGTTACTTCATCCCTGAAGTATTATCAACCATCAACGTGGTTTATTTAAGTATCAAGGTCTCATCAAATACCTTGGACATTTTATTGAAAATGATTGCGATGCATTAGTTTAAAATATAATACCTAGTTGTGCACAAAGCAAAGTCACCTTTTAAATTAGTCAGCCAAAAACAGCAACCTATTTGCAGTGATATTCAAACTCATATTACAAAAATACGGATAACTCGCGTCTAATAAACGAAATAAGACTAAACTCTAGACTGTTGAATAAATTAATATGCTATACTTATTGACTTCGCAAGATTTCATATCTATATTTTTTCTTAAATAAAACTCTAGACCTTGGCTACATTTTTAACATCAAGCAGTTCTTTCTATAATCATGTAATGACTTCTTTCCACAATTTTATATTTAACAATATTACGTCGTGTTAATATCAAAACATTCTGCTTGAGCTCTATTAGGTTTAACATAAAGTTCACAATTGTAGTGTGTTCCATATTTTTGGATACTTTGGATGCTAGGATACCAATGGTGTTGTGGGTGTTACGGTGCCAACGGCGACTTGACAGCTACCAAGTATTTGGCGCTTTGTGTGCTCCGGTGAATTTGAACACGGTGGATGACCTGAACAATTTGATCACTTTGGATGACTCGGTATTAATGGACATTTCGGATGTAGCGGTATATTTGGAGACATTGACTGTCACTATCTATATGATGCTGACTGTACATACCACAAACGTTCGCTATGCGACCAAAATGTTATGAGTCTAACATAACATAACGTAACTATCGTAAGGTTGCGGGTAAGCAAAGTAATTGTTTCAGTTCATTGACAAAGTAACTTGCAAACTTAATCAATGCGTAACGTACTAGATGATCCCTGCGGTTTTTCTCGATGTAACGTAATGGGGAAAGTTATGTTTACGAGATAACTCGCATCGCATTTGTGCGGAAATTGTTTGTTACTTTTGCAATCTAAGCAATTTACCTTGTTTGAAAGCTGGAGGAACTTGACCGAAGATTTTTCTTGGCTATATTTAGTTGATCGAGAGTTTTTGCATTAGGTTTTTAGAATTGGTAATTTGATTGGCAATATTATCAAACCGCCCCAAATAGCTCATGGTAAATTTCAAATGAAATTACGCACATTTAATTCCGGAAAACTCAGAGGTGCGAGTCCGGGCACGAACCCACGACGTTCTACTTGAGAGGCCACAAAATTATAAGAAATGTTAAATTTCAACGCACCTTTTTTCAACTCCGTTATAAATGGTGTGAAAGCCAAATTGCAAATTATGTAGCCATTGTTTCGAAATACAATTTCGTGTTACTGCTAAAATTTTCAGGCTAATATCAAAAGCTTAAACTTAATTTGTGTTACATCCATTTGAAGCCCCAAAGCCCTGCCGAAATTAGTGATAGTAAAACTAGAAATTTCAAAAACTTCTTTATTTTAAATCCGCAACCGTAATGGGGAAAAGTTGGGTTAGATGGCTCCGGGATCCCACGGGATCACCGCGCTACCGAAACGGAGAATTTTAAAGTTCTTAAACGGTGTTTTAGAGTTATCGGATTTTGACGGCGCCGTTGCGGCACTTGTCGATACTGTGAGGGAAAGAAAACAATAGTTTTCAAATATTCAGTTATAGTTGTATTTGTATGTTGTAGGTACACCACCATTATGTAATTGTTGTGCTCTTACAGGGTATATGGTGAAGCTGTACAGTCAACCAATAATTTGATTCCTAGGCCACTATATAGACTAGACGACCAGATGGCCTAGTGGTTAGAGACCCTTACTATGAAGCTTGAGGTCCCGGGTTCGATTCCCGTGTCGGGGCAGATATTTGTATGAATGAATGAATGATATTGTGTGTTTAATATGTATTTAAGTATGTTTCTATCTATATAAGTATGTTTATCCGTTGCCTAGTACCCATAACACAAGCTTTGCTAAGCTTACTTTGGGACTAGGTCAATTGGTGTGAATTGTCCCGTGATATTTATTTATTTATTTATTTATTTATTTATTTATTTATATAGAACCATGCCATAGTGAATCAATTTGTTTATCTTCTACGACAGTGATTATTGCGTGACATTTCGATCTTTGCGAACATGTGTCAATGATAATGAACGGAAAGGAGTTTGATTATGTATTAAACTTGAATTGTCACTGTCCGTCTGTCAAAACTTCTTTTTCTTCTCATGTCCGTGACTTTAGTTCTTGCGTGGATTTCATCATTTCTAATGCGATCTCGCAGAAAAACTCCAAGCATAGCCCTTTCCATCGCCCTCTGAATGACTTTGAGCTTTCTTATGAGGCCCATCGTTAGCGGCCACGTCTCAGTGCCATAAGTCATCACTGGCAACACACACTGAAATTAAATTAACAACATCACTTAAATTAACAAATTTAAAATACATAGAGACAAGTTTTTGAGCAAACGGGCACAAACTCACATCCACTGGAACTAATTCATGCTGCCGCCATTAAATGCATGAAGTTGCAGTATTACACCGGGAAAAAGGACTGCGCTCGTTGCTAGCTGAAGCGTAAGTACATTGGAACAAAGCTAGCCACCGCACAGTTTAAGAGATGGAAAATTAATTGTGCCCTTTATAGTAATTGGTGTAAAGGGATACTGGGGGTTTTTGTTGGATTTTTGTATAGGGAATGTCCCTACCAGCCAACAGAAATGGAACGTGTCTCATTTATCACTCAGTTACTTTTTTTACACTTACTGTAATTTTTTGACGATTTTCCTATAAAAAGCACCAATGAGAAATACAAAACTTTGAAAAGTGCTTATTTTTAGGAAAATATGAGTTTGAGCCGATATACCAAAACACGAGCTCATTATTTTTTTCATGTTCTCAAACATGTAATCAAATCAGTAATAACTAGTAATTTGCTTAAATTTTCTTTATAGAAATTAGACGGTTTAGTCAATTTTCAGTACTTTGGAGGCCAATTTTTCCAAATAGGAAATGAGTTTGAGCAGCTTAAAAAAAATTATGAGTCTGTTATTTTAAACTACTCTCTCTCGTCTCGGCTCTGAATACAACTTTCTTCCATTCGGGGTTGAGACCCTAGGTCCGTGGGGCCCCAGCGCAAAAATACTTTATAAAGGTTTTTCAAAAAGGCTTTGTGATACCACAGGGGACCGAAGAGCTGGCAGCTTCCCCGCTCAACGTATCAGCACTGCTGTACTGCGAGGTAATGCTGCCAGTATCTTTGGGTCCATGCCGCGGGGGGAGCCATTTATTAATTTTATTTAGTTTTTAGTTTAGTTAGTTTTATAATAAATTTATTTTTAATTATAGTGTTAATTTTTTTAAAGTTAATTTTATTATGTCATGTATTTATTTCTATAGTTAACTAATCAATGTAATAGTCTCTAACATAATTTTAAAATGACTCAAATCGGAGCCGCACAGTCGGGATCCTTTTCTTGTCAGTTTGAATGTTCCATGTGTCTGTTTAACAATTCAGTGCGACTGGTAACTAACTAGTTTCCTTTTAATTCAACTTTGTCCGAAATTAACGTCGGGTTTGTTGTAATTAGTTTTGCTTTTAAATTACTACTGGGCGTGCCTGTGCTATGTGATGTATAGATGTTAGGAAAAGATATCACAGCTTGGAAATGTACTTATAATAAGAAATTTAAAAGTCTGTGTGTGTATAAAAATCGAATTTACTGAATCAGGTGTTACTTTGCGGAGGTGCATATCAATGAACTGAAACAATTAGGTACTTACTTTGCTCAACCGCGTTCTTATTGATAGTTACGTTTATGCAAGAAATGTGTTCATGCAGTTCCTACATCTCCACACTGTATGATCACACACAAATCACATCCCTCACACGAACGCAAAAACGATAGGACAAATAATATTTAAGACAAACGATATTAGGAGCAACAACTTCGGTAAATAAAAAATATGCTGAACAATGATTATGCTATACGATATTCGGTGGAAGGTAGTTATGCGGCACAACAATAGGACTAATACTTTTATGTATTTCGATATAGACCCCCTTACCTACGACATTTAGCAAGAATTAGCCATATTGTACAAATGAAAAATTTCTTTGTTTTTCAATGAAATACAATGAAAACGAAACTTGTTTTTACAGCGCGGTTTTGACGCATACTCGATCGGTTTTTATTTCATTAAAACAGTTTTAATTTAATTTAACTATCTCCAAGTACAAAGCGAGAATAAATAAGTCATCATTTATGTTTGTGTCAAGCTTACTATTCAAAGTGCAAAAATAAAGCTCTGCTCCCGAAATAATACGCAAAAACTTGCTTTTGTGTTGTAAATGAATTTTCCATTGTCTCTTAGCCTGGGACTGCGAAAGAACTGGCTATTTACTTTTAATTAAAAAGAGTTTTGTGGATGCCTTAGCACAAGAACCGTGCTCCGATTCCACTCAATTTCAACCTTATTCTTTTCGTCATATATTTTTTGTGACCGAAAATGTAGCTTGGTTATTTTTTATTGTCAAATTAGCGAGTATCCGCAGTTTTGGGCAATTTGACAGACAGGATTAATGAGCCCACAGCTGGGCTGTCATATCGTCCGCGAGATTGACGGATTACGGCATAATAGCGTGGAATTTTAGCCAATCACGCTGGCAGATATTTTCAATTATCTTGTGGTGATAATCCAACCTTTTACCGTCGGGTTTGATGGAGCGTTTACCTGTAGTTACTATATTGGTCTGCGCTTCATATAGCTTTCTACAATATAAGACTGTTGTTATAATTATCATATCCTTATGACTGGCTTTGGACTTTGTTCAAGTGTTTAATTTTTACAAATGAACACCATAGTTATATCTTTTTCTTTCTTATTTTTCTAATCTAAACATCTTGTGTCACGGTGTTTGTTATTGATCTCCTCTGAAACGGCTGGCCTGAATTTTATGAAATTTTTTGTTTGTATTTGGTAGGTCTGAGAATTATGTATTATTATATAGCCCTGTGTGGCAAAAAAAAGTTTGGCGGGTCAGCTAGTTTTAATTTAAAAAGGACATACTTATTTTTTCATTTATTCAATTGCTTACAAGCTTTTTTGGCATGGAATCCGATGGTAAGCAAATGTAGGCGTCGTGATGCATCTTCGAATAAACCATTATTGTGAGTGTTGTATGTCGAAGTGGTTATACAATCAAGTGCGGGTAGTTCGAAAAACTCACACGGGTAAACGAACGTGATATCCTAAGCTTCAGTCGAGTCGTGACCACGGCCGCTAGAGACTAAACAACTTATATGTGAACCCGACCAAGCCTTACTACACTTTATGTGAACGACATAAAAACTTTTTCAATTCACAGATTTTGGGGGTTGAAATCGCTCGCGTCCATAGGTTTACCCTCGAAACCCCACACGTGATCCCTGGGTGGTGCCAAACGAGCGATACAACTCCGGCGGTAGGCTTCGGCCGCGGCTGGTCACCTATAGGGTGAGCCAGGCCGCCATGCGACTCGTCGTGTTCCGGCCTGTTGCCTATAGAAGCCATTCTGGAGGAAGGGTCTGAGCCAGTTGCGCAGCGCGCGCGTACCGGTTACAGTGCTCCGTATTTGTTGTACGGTTTGGACTGCCTGGGTGCGCGCGCATCACCTCGCTCAACTGCCTTCTTCCTGTTTATTCCCCTAAATTCAAGTCTAGGATGGATGAGCATTTACTAGGCAAGCGTACTCCATCGTAGGCCTCATCTTCGCTTTCCATCAGGCGTGATTGTGGTCAAACGCAAGCCTATATTGTATATAAAAAAAAAACCGATAAGTTGGTTAGTCTGTGCAATGTGATCAAAACGTCGAGGTAATTTCAGCAATAAATAGTTAACGATTAAACCCCGAGAAATATTACTTATAACAAAACATAATAATCCACCATAAAATCTGCAGCCTTTCAGACATGGCGCGATGTCGCTACATAAAAGATTAACCCGTATTCGGTATAACCATTGTTGTTTTAATTTTAGCGCAGAATATAAAATATTTACGATTATTCGTCTCGAGGTTGCCCGCATTACTTTACTACAGATAAACCATAGAAGTGTAAAGGTAACAGCGAAGCCACTCCAGAAAAACCGCTGTACATTCACTTGTACAAATGGCTGTGCGAATTATGTTTATATAATGTTAGTGAGATGTCCACGTTCAAAACCAAAAGCAGTGTGACTTTCTATCCAAGAAGAGAAATGCAAATATCTCACTAGACGCAAATCTCGACGAATACTCAAAAAGAGCAAGAGAGAGACAGAAAGAGAAGAACACAGAAAGAGAGAGACAGAAAGAGAGTGGTAACGGAGTAACAAGACAAGCGCGCAAGCCACACAGAAGAGACGTGGGACCGGGGCCGCGGGGACGTACCAGTTTTCATACTACCTGTTGCGATCCAAAGTAGACAAAAGAGACGGGGCCAAGAGGCAGCCTGCGAACAAACAACGTGGACTGAGACACGCTCCCGTCCCACGTCTTTTCTGTGTGGCTAGCGCCTAAGAAGATAAAATATAGTACCTAGTTCACATGGAATTCCGCCAAGTAATGCTGATATATTAATCAAAATAATTATAAATTGAATCGACAATAAGTTTTGTTAAAAATTTCATTTTTAAAGCAAGCTTTTTAGCTGACTGTACTTGCATTGTCATCCTACCTACATATACCAAATTTCAGGTAAATCCAACCACTGAAAGTGGGTCAAATTCGACTTCTAAGATTTGACCCAAGAATAAAACAAACGGGTGAGCTAAATTAAAGCTTGATATTATTTGAAATATCTCGGATACAAATATACTAGATTTGTAGATAGATATTTATGTGAGAATTAAGGTGAATCTGTGGACGAATGATTGATGCGAGAGAGCGGACCGAATGCATGAGAGATTTGTGTGGAGTGAATGGTATGAGCGTGTGAGTGGGAGTTTGAGATACGATTGGGTGCGCATAGCTGTGTGATGTCTTTTCTGTGCCAAAAGTATATTTTTCCTTAGTATTCTTTATTTTAATAAATCTTGAATTTTATTTTAAAAGCTAGCTTCCTTCGACCGATCCCACTTGTATAGGAAAATAGATTCTATAATTTTTAAAAGGACAAAAATGTGGATGGATAAAAATAGAGGAAGCATTTTAAAGAAATATTCCTGTTTAGATACTGGATCTCACAGTTGAGACACAGTACAGTTGTGTTGGTACAGTTACCAGCATGGCACTTAAACCAGCGTTTTTATTCCAACAATGCTACATCTTGTCCTTATACAGTGTGTACCCCGTTTATCGTGTTTGTGAGGCTTTGTTTTATGACCCTCAAACTGCCCCAGAATCTGCTGGTGTAGCCGACATACTTCCTCGAGGAGGGTTATGTTAGCCATAACGTCTGACACTTAGCTTTCATTAAATTGACGTAGTGTTAAGCAATAAAGATCTAAATCCTGACTAATAATAAGAGAGTTTTTGTGAAACTCAAAAAAGTATATTGTTGTGTGGTTAAGTATATTGTATCAGGTTCGAGATCATCTCAACACTGACCTTAGAATCAGGCTCTGTGAATCCTTAATCTTGTCCAAGCTTAATTATGTTGACATTGTTATGAGTGGCTGCTTACTGGCACGTTCCAAGTCTCTTCTGCAACGTGTCCAGAATGCTTGTGCTCGATTTTGTTTTTCAATCCCTCCTAGGACGCACGTGTCACCTTACCTTGACCAAAGTAATTTACTTAGAATGGATGCCAGGCGCTCTCTTCACCTGGCTGGTCTACTCTTCGACGTTGTGAACTTCCAGCGGCCTCGGTATTTGTTTGAGAGGCTCATCATTTCTCGGCGCGTGGTTAGGGCTGCCACGAGATTGATATTTCCTAAGCACTGTACGGCTGCTTTTCGTGGTAGCTTCCGTTATGCTGCCACGAAATGTTGGAACAATATACCGCCGCCAATAAGGAATTCAAGTACGATTGGTTCTTTCAAATTTAAATTCAAGAAGTATTTGCTGGACGTGCAAAAAAATCACACTCAGTCAGTCCGTGCAGTGCTATATCCTTCTAATGATATGTAATAGTATATATTGTTGTGTAGGTATGTATATATATGATGTAAAATTTATATTTTATTTTGCACCACACCTTTTGCTTGGCTCCCTTCACTTTATTTTATAACAAATGCTTAGGCCTTGTTTGTGTATAAGTATTTTAGTAACAGGTGGAGCTGTCGTGTAGCTCAAATCTGGGCTCTACAGAAAACCAGCGTTGCTACACTCTCTGTGCAGCAACACATGCTGAGTAGAGACCCTTTTTCGGTGACAATTGGTGTCACTACCTTTACAAACTTGTGTTATTAGTTGTTAATGTTGTTTTCTACTGTTTGGTGGTGGTACTCTTGTAACCTGAAATAAAATATTTTTCTTTCTTTCTTTTCTTTCTTTCTTTCTTTCAAAAACTGTTATTAATAGAACAAAACCTTACTGCACCCATTAATTTCTAACGAAATTTGTGTGCCTAAAGGCCTAGCGCAGTGATACTAAATAACTAAAGAACTGAAACAATTACTTTGCTCACCCGCGACCTTAACGTGAAGGTCGCGGGTGAGCAAATTAATTGTTTCAGTTAATTAATGTGGACCTCCGCAAAGTAAAGCCAGATTCATTAAATTACTAAATGACTAATTAATTTATTAACATTTTAATGTATCCACATATACCTACATATGTTGTACAAATAAATCAAAATCATCTATTGTTATGATTTTCAACTGTACAATTTCAGAGCAATTTCAAGCGCAGCGTGGGACGTCTACCAACGAGATGGACGGACGATTTTAGTGAAAGCCGCAGGTTCAGGGTGGATGCACGTCGCTTCCAAACGTAATGATTGGGCGTCAATAAGGGAGGCCTATGTCCATTAGTGGACGTCCTACAGCTGAAATGCTGGCGATGAAGATTTCATCATTATGCCAATCAGAGAAGCAGCTGTCGGCTATGGTACTAGATGATGTCTTAAGTTTGCCCCCTCTGTACAAAACCATATTTTAATCCGCCCTCATTAGGAATCTCCATAAAAGTCACTCGACATCGTATCCACGGAACCAGTTGAGGCACCCTCGTCACCAGCAATTCTGACTTATAAAAAGCAGCAATTTCTCCCGCGTAACATTAGTGGGTTATTTGCAACGCTGCTACTATGAATACAAACCAATCCAGACTAACGTGGCCTGGGAATCACACTGGGTTATTGTAGCCAGGGGTCGGCTTGGAGTGGTTGCTACTCGTAAGAAAGTAAATTGACGCCGCCATATTGTATGTTTTCTTGTTTATGGGCTGTCCCGTTCGGTTATGAGAGCAATTTGTAACGTCATGGCGTCTATGGAATATTTGGGCTGAAAAAGTTGCGGCGTGACGAAGTAATCGAGCTACAGTCGGGTAAGAAAAGGTTTGTCATCTTAAGGCCGCATGGAGCTTTCTTTTTTTTAATTTATTTCTCTAATAAACAGAATGCATTTTTGGCAGAAAAATTTCGCTCTCTGACACTCTAATAAAAGAATTCGCACATAGTCTGTTAACCTAATACAAAATAAATTAATAAAACGGCGCACTTCGGGATCGACGCACATTCAGAAATCAAATTCTATTGTACAATATTCTTTCGTATAGAACTGACTCCCCGTACTTGCTACATAAAATAATAATAATAATAATTTTCAAAATAAAATTAATTCATTTCATTTCATTTAAAATATGTTTTAGAGTTCCTCGTATTAATTCAAGGCGCACTAACTGTTTGTTTTATATTCCGTTGACTCGTAGTAAATATGCTTCTAATACTTTTATATCCAGAGCTTGTAAAACATATAATAATTCATTTTTTGAACTAGATATTTTTAATCTTTCACTTAGCAGGTTTAAAGGTGCTCTGTCAAAACTTTAGATTTATACATACTTAGACATATTATTTATTTAACGCCCGTTTCACTTTTTCTCATTTTTGGCTGTTTGTATTTTTACGTGTTACTTCATTAGCATAAATTAACTGTGGCATATTTGCTGGCCTATGTATTACTCAAGTTTATCTTTAAGTTCACTCATTATATTGTGCCGTTTTTTGCCCAAATAAACATTAAACATTAAACCTTTTCGACGCCAACGACACATATATCAGCACCGCAGGTTCTACGCCAACGACTGATATATCAGTCACGGCGTGCAAAGCGATATCGACCTACATGCATTTCTGTCGGGTTCAACTTCGCGTTTGACATTCCGATGTCATGGCGTATGAGTGAGAGCTGTTCTATTTGACAGAGCATTGAAAAGGTTAAAATGGAAACTCAACGAAAAAAAACTTGGGAGACCTTTGTTTTCCTAGAAGGATCGAAAATGTTCATGATTCTGAGCACACAAAAAAACATAAAAAACACACAAAATTTTCCAAATTAAAAAAACGTTATCTCTCATTTTCCATTTTATTTTTGATTAGTTATTAAACAGAAGGTTTCCAAAATTCTAAACGGAATTGAAACCGTCACGGGGTCTGCTAAGTTATAATCTCGCAGCTTGTTCCTGCGTCGGAACTCATTACTCAATTAGAGACAAATCAAATTAAAATACGACTCAATTACGATTCGCGTGCCATTTGATGCGGCAGGGTCGCAGATCGAAGGGCTGGGGTTTCTGTCGTTATAAATGTATAGTAAATTTATGAGTTTCGTTAGTTTTTAATTGCAATAAAATACACATCGTTAGCGGCCACGTCTCAGTGCCATAAGTCATCAGTGTCATCACTGGCAACACACACTGGTCAAAGACTTTTGACTTGAGACATTGCGGTATATCGAATAGGCCTCATAAGGAAGCTCAAAGTCACTGAGAGGTCAAAGGAGAGGGTTATGCTCGGAACTTCTCTGCGGGATCGCATTAGAAATGATGAAATCCGCGCAAGAACTAAAGTCACCTACAAAGCTCGAAGAATCTCCAGTCTCAAGTGGCAGTGGACAAGGCACATCGCTCGTGGAACTGATGGTTGATGGGGCAAAAAGGTTCTCGAGTGGAAGACGCAAATGCCTCCAAAAAGATGGAGTGTCGACCTGGTTAAGGTTGTGGGATCGCGTTGGATGCGGTTGACACGGGACCGATCTATTTGGCGAGCCTTGGGGGAGGCCTATGTTCAGAAGTAGACGTCTTTCGGCTGAAATGATGATGATGATGATGACACACACATTACACTTGTCTTCAAGATTAACAGCGCATGTAATCCCACAGCATGGGAAGAAGAAAATGGTATTTATTGATTCAATTCAATGGGACCGGGACCCTATCTCAGTAACCATTCCTTTAGGATCACAGAGGTCCAGTAAAAAACCGGTTGTCTATAAAGTCGGTTAACGGACGATAGTTTAACGTGACAACGTGGTGACAAAACATTCAAAAAAACAAAAATGAAACCAGGCGGTCACCCATCCAAGTACTGACCGCGCCCGACGTTGCTTAACCTCGTTGATCGGACGAGAACCGGTGTTTCGTCAAATATCTTGAAAACGGTGCATCCTACGGCAAAATCAATGAAATTTTCATCCCCCTTTAATGCCCCCGCCCCCCTTCCCCCCAATAAAAATTATCCGAGCGCTAATACTAAGATTGTACATCCTGGCGCGTGCTGCTCTCTTGTACATCCTGTCATTCTCTGCTCTCTCTTGTACGGGACATGTACGGGACATTGCGTCATCCTTTTTTGTGCGTACAGCCGGCGTTTATCGATTTAATAGACGTTGTCACGTCAAAAAAGGGATTTTTGGAACTTCTCGCGGGATAGAGATCGGGAGTTGACTATATTTTAAATTATATTTATGCGCGGACGAATTCGCGAGAAAAAGCTACTATTAAATATCCCCACGCACCTCATCAAGTATGGTATCGTGTACCCGCTGATCGTTAATTGTGACTTTGCAACACTTATGGTACCTCTGGGCACATTGATTGGATAACTCCGCCCGCTAACGCATGGCTCCCGTATCCAATTAACAAAAACCTCTAAATTACACGTTAGGATTCCGATTTTTTTTATGTAAAATTTTGTTTCCTTTTTTGTTGACTGTGCTTTTTGTGGACATGCTTGTTATTAATATTTATGACTGCATTGTTATTAAATGATTTTTCCACTAACGTCGATAAGCCAAAGCCTAAGTAGCCTAGAAACACGGAGAAGCTGAAAGTCCTCGCTTATTACAAGTTTTTTCTGGAAATCGCATACGTTTTTATAATAATATTTCAAACACTTTAACCGATCAAACAAAGTACCTACAAAATTCAAATCCATTTGGTTGACACAGATTTTAGCATGCAAGTAACAAATAATAATGCAAGTTATGCAATGTGAAGTAGGTAATGCAAGTAGCAATCGTAACAATTTAAAACTAATTTCAGGATTTTTCGAAATTCCCACGGGACAAGGAAAAATATTGTACATATATTCACTAACTGATACCGACTAAAGCGATATCAATGATGTTGCTTTGCCAGATTTTTGCTTTATTCAATGAAAGAGACGAAAATGTTTTATAACTTCGTATTCTGCACGGGTGAAATCGCGGGCAAAAGCTAACGTACCATAATTACAAAAACCTGCGCGTACCCACCTGCAACGCATAAATATCATAATGAAACCCGTAATATACATCGCAGCGGGAAACTCTCGCCACAAACGACCAGCCACAATATAGACTCGCTCGCGCCACTCGCAACAAAAGCCGAACCAGCCGAAACTGGTTCAAGCCGGTTCGCGCCGCCCAAATCCGGAATGTTCCAGTTATTACCCTTTCCCGCTGTCCGGAGTTTGGCCGCTTTACTTTCGGTGCGTGGCGAGTTTTTTAATTAATGCCTTAATGTGAAAAATTGTTAATGGGGTTAGAGTTTTATGTGTGTAACTCGTTACCAAATATCATATAATATGAACATGAAAATAAAATATAGCATTACGCTTCCGATACAATAATATACTTTGTTTTGTACGTAAATGACATATTATTAATTAAAAGAAGTGGTCACGATACAGATGCCTTTAATATAAAATTAAGTATACTAATCTACAATTACGATTCCACTTTAAATAATTTATACTTATCTAAGAGACGTCTTATTAGCACGGAGGTCAGAACCAAGTCCCCCTTTTTTAAAACTCCATCCCTTCTCTCACCTCTGCTCGGTAATTGTCGGTACCATTCGGAGTGACATCCGTTACGAACTTCCGTACCAATTGAAACCTGTTTAAATCGTAATAAAGTCCTTTAATGTTTCCCCAAAACCATTGTAATATTTTATTTAAATTAATTACGGCTCTAATAATTTTAACAACATACATTATTATCTTATTAAATGCAAGTTCTTCACATCTGTAGGATTCGTATTAGAGAATAAAATATGATGTTCGCATTTTCTAGTAATAACGACCTCATTACAGCAATTTTGTTTCCTATTTTGTATATTGACTTGTACTCGAAATATCCTACCATTATTATTTTTATCCGTGAAATAATTCTCATAATAACGTTCATGTTTTCGAGATAATAATAAGTTTTATTGAATAATATTCTGGATAATACAAGCCGCAACAGTAACCGCAAGCAGTAACAACATAAAAAACAGTATTAGTTTTATTATTGTGTTTTATTCCTTTAGAAGTATTTACATTATTGGTTACCTATCATATTCTCGAAAAGCTCATTTCCGAATATTAAAATTCCGAAAACGAAACTCTTTTTTTTCATTTTCCAAATTATTGTTTGTCCGAAATTTTATTTACCATATTTTCATATGCCATATGTTTTAACATCCATTTTTTTATTTGCCAAATGATTCAAAGTCCGACTACATGAAATTCCGTAGGATCATTTGCCAAATATTATTATATTTATTCCGCAAATTATTATTCCGCAAAGGTCAGGGGTACAAAAGGCGACCATACAATTATGTGTGGAGCGTAATATTCATTTTGTTGTTTAATGTTGCCCAAATATTTTATTGAGTTTGCTACGTGGGTAGGGGGTTTTGTAGGTGGTTATAAAAAAAATAACTAACACCAAAGGCTAATGCGGGAGCTTCGCTCCGCTACGCTCCCGCATTAGCCTTTGAACCTAATCTATCCGAGTCGCTTCCGCTCCGAACCGTCTTGCTCGCTCGCTTCGCTCGCTCGCTAAAAATTAAGCAATGTTGTCTTACTCTGATGTTAGGTTAGGTAGATAATAAAAACTTACTTTCGGATTTTCGTTACATTTAGATTATGAAAATATGGCAACTGATTAGGTTGGCAAATAAAAAAATGGATTATTGTAATTCAGGATTCTGAATTTGTTGGCAAATAAAACTGTGATTAAATGAATCCGTGGCATTGTGAAGTTGTGGAAAAAAAACATATGAATGATAAAAAGTCGAAGAACCGTTTTCGGATTAATGAATTTCGAGTAAAGGAGTTTCTAAACATCGATAGATTCCCTATATTATTAGGTATAACAGAAGTAATCAACCCAGTACTTAGTATTTAGGTAAGTTAGGCGAATAGGTCCACTCCTGTTGACTTGTTACTAAGTTGTGTATGCTACTCGGTCTGTGGGGAAGAAGTGGTGCCGAGGCACTGACTTCAACAGATCAGTATAAACTTATTTTCGTGGGTTTTGGAGTCGATTCGATTTTAATCTATTTTTTTAACAAACATTATAATCCTATTATTATTAACTTGTTTCTGCTCACAACAATTCGTGGTAAAGTTACAAAGCGAGAAAGGATGGTACGGCTGTGCCTTTGTTTTGCTCGACTTGGCGAGGGCACTGACGCGCCCCCAGATAGAATCGCATAAAATCTCCGTTCCTCTTAATAGACAGGGAGTAGCAAAAGTAGTTTAAAAATTCGAAAAAAATTCGGGAGTCGAAGTGATGACGTGAAGCGAGAAAGAGGAGCAGGGAACGAGCGCGGGCTAACTCCGCGTATGGAAACAGTCTGCAATCCCGCTCAAAATTGGGATGCACCAAAAAAAATAACCTATAGTTTTTATATTTTTTTTGGAAAGAATAGGATATTTTAAGATACCATTTTCATCGATTTTGAATTTGGTTGAGTATTTAATTTTTTATATTTTTTTTTAGAAATACGTTGGATGACGTCACAGTGAGAGAGCCACGTTCCATAGCCTAGAAAAATTCAAGTCGTACATAACATAATCTGTGGCACTGAGACCCTACTACGAAGTGCATAATTCGAACTTCGTTCCATGCCGTCCCGCTCACGCTAATATGATTTGACACGAGAGTGAGAGGGATGATACGATACGAACTTCGAATTTTGTAGTAGTGCCCCTGATTTGTCTTGTCACTGTCAATATTACAAGCACGGCTTAGGGTCCTAAATGAACCATGACAAAATAGTTTTATTTATTTCTCTTCTTTTAGCTTCGATTATTCCTGTTTGTTTAATGGTGTGATAGTAAATAGATATTTTTTATTAAAATTTGATATTTAAATTCTTTCATATTTACTTGTAACGTAGTAATTTAATAATTAAATATACATTTCGGACTTTATAAAAAATGACAACTGTTTAAAGCCAGGTGTGCATCATGTGATTAAAGTTCTGTCTTTGTCACTCTTTGCGATTATAAGCAGGACAGCAGCATTTCAAACTGTCAATTTGCTTTAGAGTGTAGACCTGCTTTATATATCTGCCTTTGTGACGATTCACTGCAGGGGTCAAATGAAGGTCATTACTTAAATTTTCTTTATTTAATTCAGATTATCATATTTTTGGAATCTGATTTCTGAAAACGCTTCACAAAGCCTATTTCTCCAAACGGTTTTCGATTTATTATATGTTGCCAAAAATTGGGACATCCCAATTATCTTTTAGCTTCTCTCCGCTATCTAGCTCCGCGACTACGAACAGACGCAGTCTGAAACTACGCTCCGTATTACTCGCTCACGCCACTCCAGTGTAACAGGCAGCTTCATTATCAATGTCAGACACAATGAACGGGTATCAATGATACGTATTCGAACGGAAGCTCATAAAGCGTGAATGGTCCAGCCAATCGCACAAAACGGCCGAAGTTGCAATTAAATCTCACCCCACATTTATGTGACATATTGAATTGTCAAAAATATCCACATTTTGCTTCTATTGAAGCGATCCATCGTGGCCAATACGGCGTGTAACGAACCCATCAATAATATCCTGTTTGTTTTAAAAGGACGCACGGCAAATAAAAATGTGTGTAGTTTGGACGTTTTGGTATCGGTTCATCCCCGTGACATGTCCCGACGTGTGCCTGATGAAGAGTAATAACCTCGGCGCCAGGATAAAATGAGCTTACTCGCCCTGTGTAATGACTGAAAGGCCCGCGAATCGGAAGGGGCCTGGAAGTGCGAAGAGGTCAACTTCTAGTGGCGACGTCAAAATATAAACGACTTTTTGTATTTTTTGACATTAGTGGGAAATCCGGACAGTGTTGGTTTATTTGGAACATAATAACGATACGCAGGAGAACGAGTCTGTAACGGAACATTTTCGTTTATTACTAGCTTCTGTTTAAAATGTAAGGTTCGTAAATTGTAGTTTAAAAATTAGTAAATCTCTGGTCTTCCTAATTAATATTTCACTTTTCACAATTTTGTAAGTTTGGTAACACAGTACTTAGTTTCATATTTATAAATATTTCTACGACTTATAAAGGCTAACAAACAACAAAAAAAAACTATAATGTACAACATTTACAGCAAATAAAAATATTTCATTTCATCTCTAAAACTTTTCAAGTGAAATATTTTACGTGGCAAATATTTAATGCAAACATACCGTATTTTAAACTCACTGCGGTGCTTAAAGAGTTTTTATAAACGCATATAAAACAAAAACAAATGAAAGTAATAAATGTTCGCCGATCGCCTCGTATTGAACGATGCGAGCTTTGTTAATCCATGAATGAATGGATGGTGGATCGTTCAGTCATTCGCACAGTGTTGCCGATGCCGCGGTTTGGCCAATAGCTGTATAAACTAAAAGTTATACTCTTCCTAACAGCCGAAAACTTGGCTTGGAATTTTTTTGTTCACATCTTTCTTGTGGATATGGCAAAAGTCAAGGTTCTACAACCAATATTTTTTAGTCTAGTCTGCATCAACGTGTCGTGACCTGGCCAACTTTCGGTCATCATCATCATCATTTCAGCTGAAAGACATCCACTGCTGAACATTGGCATCCCCCAAGACTCGCTGAACAGATCGGTCCCGCGCCAACCTCATCCAACGCGATCCTCAACCTTAACCAGGTCGACACCACATCTTGTTGGAGGCCTACCTACACTGCGTCTTCAAGTCCGTAGACGCCATTCGAGAATCTTTTTGCCCCGTCGGCCATCAGTTCTATGAGCGCCCTGCCCTACCCACTGCCACTAGAGTCTGGCCAATAAACCGCAATGTCTCAAGTCAAAAGTCTTTGACCAGAGTGTGTTACCATGTGCAGTGATGACTTATGGCACTGAGACGTGTGGCCGCTAACGATGGGCCTCATAAGAAAGCTCAAAGTCACTCAGAGGACTATTCTCGGAGTTTATCTGCGGGATCGCATTATCTTAAGTTTGCTGACCCGGAGTCGCTAATTTTATGACCACATGAGACAACTCTTGTTTCTTACAATGTGTATGCCCACATAATATCGTTTTTATCAGAAACTTTTATTTGCATTGTCATACAAACTACATCATTATCTACATCATCATTCCAGCCTAATACACAACCCACTGCAGGGCACAGGCCTCCTCTCAGAATGAGACAGCTTGGGTTCCGACGTAGGGCAAGCCCATTAGACGACAAGATAGCCTAGTTGTTAGAGAACCTGACTACGAAACTTGAGGTCCTGGATTCGATTCCCGGTCGGGGCAGATATTTGTATGAAAATACGAATGTTTGTGCTCGAGTCTTGGGTGTTTAATATATATTTAAGTATGTTTTTATCTATATAACTAAGTTTATCCGTTGTCTAGTACCCATAGTACAAGCTTTGCTTAGTTTGGGACTAAGCCAATTGGTGTGAATTGTACCGTGATATTTATTTATTTTTCATCACACTTGCTCGTCAATGGTGTTATTCCATGTATGTATACTAAATGTCAATGGCCTAAATTGTTCTTAAGGGAGTTATGGATTTACGTACAATTTTTCTACCCAAGGGAGTTCTAACTTTATTTTTAAATTTGCAAACAAGTAATTTCAGACTAAGGAGGTTTCAAGTCAGCCAACGTTTTATTTATTATCTTTAAAACTTAGCTATAACCAAAATTTTACAACACAAAACTTATCTACGCTTCATGAAAATTCGTTATTTTTATATTTTAAATTTATAACAAATAGTTTTGCAATAATTTTAGTAATATTTTTTTAAATGTTGGTAGAATCTGGCCGTATGACCTTTCGAATTCTAAACTAAACACAGTTTACATTATCTATGGTAGATGACTCGAAAAAGTGACAATCTGTATTGGCGGGTAGCCATTATTTTATTCAATTTAAGTGTTTAGAGACAAAATAATTTTATTTTTGGATTTTTTTTTCTCGCAATGTGATGAAAATCATTGTGTGTATCACGGGCAGTAAGGGGATTACAAACTCGAGTCATTAAAAGCCCTCCGCCTTCGGCGTCGGGCTTCTAATAGACCCTCGTTAGTAATCCCCTACTTACGGCCCTAGATGCACAATGTACTGTTATTGATTAATTCTGAAAGGAGAACTGTACGGAACCCAAATTAGTGAACAAGTCATCCAGACCACTATATAAATAGTAAATTTGATTCTATTAAACTTATTCTACAGCCAACAATGCAAACGGTATTGCAAATAAATTAAATTGGATTTCGACGAGACAAGTCAAAGATACAGCTTCTGATTCGTGATTCGACTTTATTTCGGGTCACTGAACTAAGTCTCCAACAAAAACATTAAGATCCGAAGTTAAAAAGGTCAATCAACTTGCTGAAATAACCGGCTGTCAGGATATCCGGCAAGCGAATTTCAACTTTAATTTGTAGTTGAAAGAGTTAGGGTGTGAGTTTCATAATTTGTGTGCTGGAGCGTTACAGTTCCCTCCCCTCTTGGCAGAAGGCCTTAAAAAAATGGGCAGGAGTTGCGTTTAAATCTCTGTGACCTGAGCAACCGCTCAGCTAATCCGCGGGTTATGAGATGCATTACAATATATTATACTGTTTTAAACTTTCGTGATTTTCACTCATAATTACTATATACGACGACCACGACCAGATGGCCTAGTGGTTAGAGACCCTGACTATGAAGCTTGAGGTCCCGGGTTCGATTCCCGTGTCGGGGCAGATATTTGTATGAAAAATACGAATGTATGTTCTCGGGTCTTGGGTGTTTAATAGGTAGTACCTGGGCGACCGAGCTCTGCTCGGGCAGAAACTCGGTACCAAGCGTTTTCCCAGAGATAAGACCAAGCTAGATCAATTTTTCATCCCCGAAAACCCCCAAATACCAAATTTCATCGAACTCGTTGGAACCGTTTCCGAGATCCTGATTATATACACCGGAGGGGTGGGGGGGGGGTTGAGAGGGGGGAGAGGATGCGGGGGAGGGAGCGCGGGGGTATTAAAGGGGGGATGAAAATTTCATTGATTTTGCCGTAGGATGCACCGTTTTCAAGATATTTGACAAAAACACCGGAGGGGGTGGGGGGGGGGGGGGTGAGTCACGTTAAACTATCGTCCGTAAACCGACTTTACAGACAACCGGCTTTTCCTGTTATGTGCTCCCAATAGGGAACGTGCACATAGACGGTGCTGCCAACTGGTGCCATAAGGGTGCCATCAATTTGAATGTTTTACCTTGATAAGTTTGTTTTAGTGTCCGCATAGTGTCTCTTCTGTCGCATTAGTGCTGCCGCCTATAGTTACTGCACGTTCCCTATAATACTTTTTCTAACAAAAAAGTATCTTTTTCTCGCAAAAAAATAACTTTTTCTCACAAAAAAGTAACTTTTTCTCACAAAAGAAGAAACTTGACGTTTTCTCATAATAAACTTAAAAAAAAAACTAAAAATCTTGAAAAAAAACGTGGTATCGAACCGAGGTCGGCTGGATCCGCGACCACCCGATTTCTAATGTGCCATTATGATCTGCTCGAAGTCGGCGAAATTTAGCTTTATATTCTAATGAAAACAAAAATAGCCGCAAAACACGAGTAAAAGCGATTTTCTGAAAATGAAACATAGCTAGATCAGTTTTTCATCCCCGAAAACCCCCACATACCAAATTTCATCAAAATCGTTGGAGCCGTTTCCGAGATCCTGATTATATATATATTATTAGGGATGATCAAAATAAACGAAAAATTACAACTACTAATTTTATTTAATCACAATTGGTAAAGTTACAAATAATTGCAAAACGAACGAAAATATGGAGAAAACACTTTCTAATCTTAAAATTAGGCGCGAAAGGATAAGCTCAGAGCAATACGACCGTCCTATGCCAAGAGCCCGGTAAGAATGGCTCACGAGACTGAGCTCCAGCGCTCACCACTGACATAACGGCGACGGAAGTCAATTGATGATCTCTAAAATCAACGCAGTGGTGTTGCAAGTCTTATTTATTCCTAATACGGCCAATCCTGATATCCTGCAGTCCTCGGCAGGTCCTTAGTCGCGGCTAGCCTCCGTGTCGTCAGCTGGTTCAGTCGACGTAGCATCGTGACCAGGTCCAGCTGATGCTTCAATGGTTGCAGACTCTTGTACTAGGCGCGTCACATTCATCAATGCTTAAACATACGAACAAAGTGTTAATTAACATGCAAACATACCTAAGTAACATAATAACGTATCGGAGATGTAGGCAGCAAATAAAGGTTTCACTATAAAGGTCACCAATTTTAAAAAATGCAATAGCAAAACTAAAGCGAATACTGCTAATGAGCTATCGACAGATAAGCAGATTGTTAAACAATTAAGTCACCACATTACTGTAATGGAGCATAAGTATTACTTTAATTTCGAAATTTTTATCGGGAATGAAAAATAAGTGGAAACATGTATTTTAAGAAAAGTTACAAAATAAATGTCAGAAGTTTTAGTCCCTATTAACAAGCTGGCATAGGCAACTTGTTAGCTTACCACGCTTATAGCAGGTATGTAAAAATTATAACTGAACTTTTGACATAGGCACAATGTAACTATATCACACAGTCGACAAAGATGTCATTACTCGTACTGCTGGCATAGGCACAGAGTTAGCATACCACGCAGAAAAACAAAGTTTCATCAAAATAATTCTGTTGGCATAGGCACACAGTTAGCATACCACACAGAAGAACAACATCACACTGCTGGCATAGGCACAAAGTTAGCATACCACACAGAAAAACAATCACACTGCTGGCATAGGCACAATGTTAGCATACCGCGCAGAAAAACAAAGTTTCATCAAAATAATTCTGTTGGCATAGGCACACAGTTAGCATACCACACAGAAGAACAACATCACACTGCTGGCATAGGCACAAAGTTAGCATACCACACAGAAAAACGAAAGTTTCATGAAAATAATTCTGTTGGCATAGGCACACAGTTAGCATACCACACAGAAGAACAACATCACACTGCTGGCATAGGCACAAAGTTAGCATACCACACAGAAAAACAAAGTTTCATGAAAATAATTCTGTTGGCATAGGCACACAGTTAGCATACCACACAGAAGAACAACATGACACTGCTGGCATAGGCACAAAGTTAGCATACCACACAGAAAAACAAAGTTTCATGAAAATAATTCTTAGTGAAAATAAACGGATCACTCACGTCTCAAAACGAGTTTAACTCGACATGTTTCGGGCTAATCCGTAGCCCTTCCTCTCGGAGTCGCACGTCACGGCGGCTGCCACACGTGTGGCAGCCGCCGTGGCAGCCGCCGTGACGTGCGACTCCGAGAGGAAGGGCTACGGATTAGCCCGAAACATGTCGAGTTAAACTCGTTTTGAGACGAGAGTGATCCGTTTATTTTCACTATGAGTGAGTCTCACGGTAGTTTCATGTTTAAAGAAAATAATTCTGTTGGCATAGGCACACAGTTAGCATACCACACAGAAGAACAACATCACACTGCTGGCATAGGCACAAAGTTAGCATACCACACAGAAAAACAATCACACTGCTGGCATAGGCTCCAAGTTGGCATACCACACAGTGGCCAACACTGTAGGCATAGGCACAAAGTTCGCATACCTCCCAGTGGCCAACACTGTAGGCATAGGCACAAAGTTTGCATACCTCCCAGTGGCTGCCGGCATAGGCTCTAAGTTAGCATACCGCTCAGACTTCAACACTGTAGGCATAGGCACAAAGTTTGCATACCTCCCAGTGGCTGCCGGCATAGGCTCCAAGTTAGCATACCGCTCAGACTTCAACACTCACTCTCAAAGAAGGTAGGGCAGGACTCGGGCGTCCACTCTCCACTCCAGGGCACCACAAACCGAGCTGCAGCACAAGCGGTCTTACCACAAGACCCGGCCAGTAGCTTCAGCTCGTAACGGTCATTCTTCAACACCTTGTCAACACGATACGGCCCGCGCATGCCTGGATCTGGTTGCCTAGAGACTGCGAACATTTTATTAAAAAAACAGTCATTTACTTTAAATACCATAGGCGGCCGCCCGTCTCCATTGACGCATTCGTCTTGCGCTTCCCTGCTCCATCACAACCGCTCAGCCGTCCTGTCTTGTCACAGTCCCAAATAAAAGATTCCAGACCTCCACGCGGCACCTCTACGGCTACATCACGTATAAGAGCACGATAAGCAAACAATTCAATGGGAAATATATTTGACGACAAACTGTCTTAGGCCAGGAAATCAAAAATGTTTCAAAATGAGGTCAATGGATTTATCAGCATAAATATGGCTATGTTCGTCGTGGAAGACTAAGTAGGCTTAAACGATGCCCCTTGGGTACAATACATAATAAGTTGGACTCTTCACCTACCGCATCGGTGTATAATTGTAATAAAGAATGTCGTTTCGCTTCAAATATCGATGAGAGTCTAATTTACCCTCACTGAGCAAATCAAAAAGCTTTCTAGTCGTAAAAGATCTTTTTTAAACTGCGTAGCCTTTAACGTGTTACAATCAGTGACTATTTTAAACTTTAGTCCTAACACGTAATGTCTACAATGCTGTATATCTTTAAACACAGCAGAGCTAATGTTTCAGGCTCATATGAATGGTAAGTAAACTTACTAAAATAATAATATGCGACTACCCCTTTTTTTGCAAAAGCGGCGCCCCGTAGCCAGCGTTACTGGCATCTGTATGTACCTCAGTTGGTAATTCAGTATCCAAAATGGCTAAGATAGGCTCATTAGTAAGACATTTAATAATTTCAGTACTAGCAGACTCTTGCCCAGGATCCCAAATAAACTCGGGAGTCTTTTCGTGTTAAGCGAGCTATACATGCGGTTTTCCTGGCAAAATTAGGATGTACCGCCTAAAATATCCCGCTAGCCCAAGAAACTGTCAGATCTGTTTAACATTTTGGGAGGTAGGAGCCATAACGACATTTTATAAGGGCGATAACAAACTGGCGAGTCACTATTGACTTTTATGCTACTGCCTATGGTAAAAGTCGAAGTGGCAGTACCAGCTGTCATGGACGCAGAGAAACCAGAGAAGTTTTTACAGGCAAAGGTAGCTTTTCTAACCCAACTGTTGCCACATTGAAAACCGATTTATCACGTGTAGGTAACTACTTATTTTTCGTTCGAACAAATGTAACGCCATCACGGTTCAAAACGTCAGTTCAAATAATAATTGGAGCGTTCGTACTTTCGCTAGGAACTATGAGCAAATCTATCTCTAATGTGATTTTGCTAAACTCGACGGGTAGTGTCACATTTGACGAAACCTTCGTTATTGACGTACTTAACCCCTTTTACTCACAAAATATGGGCTTTCTAGCACACGAAAGTGGTATCAATTAAAACGTCTGTAGGTATACCTTGAATGACCGCAATTATCATATCGCTGTTTTGGCGCAGAACTGGCTGGTCGTTTAAGGTTACCTCTAGGTTAGAATGTCGGTGGCTATTATTCGTAAGAGAAATTGATCGTGAACTACGAACTGGCTTAACAAACGTCGATAAAAAAGAGATAAGTTCGTTAGAAGACAAATTAGCATTCGCCGCGCACGCCTTCACGTGAGGGTTTTTTATTCCCCTGACCACAATTGCCGATACTAAATCAGCGCTCAGACCTTTCACGACTTTTAAACGCAACAATGAACGCCTAGCGTAATCCGCACAAGTTGTCTATTCGTCAGAATCAGTGGACATAACATCATAAAGAATACCCGCAATATCAATTTTCTTAACGCATAAAAATTTAAAATCTCGTTTAAAATTGGACCACGTCCGGTCGGTAGTGACCCAATCGCTTAACGAGGTGCTCGCATCACCTTTAAGAAAAGTCCCAACACGTGACAAACACTCGCTATCGTCCCATTTATTGCACACTTGAGCTATGTCTACCTCTTGAAACCACGCGTTAACGTCATGCACATTTGGATCGAAACTAGACACATAATACCGCTGCATATGCATGCACTGATTTTAAAGAATTTATGGCCTAGACTATTTTCTCCGTAAAATTCTTAACCGTGGAAGCCTGAGGGGCAGGTACGGGTGGAGTTTCAGAACGCACCGCAGATGATTCTCGGTTTTCTAACGCATTCAAACGCGACACTATTATTTGTAAGGACTCGCGGACACTATTTGATTTCGACGAACCGCTACGACGCCGCGCCTTATGCTCGTGACTATGCCGCTTACGGCTTCGACTACGACGATAAGTGTTCTCCATATTTTATTACGTTAAAGCACTTCAAACTAAATAACACCGGATGGAAAAGCAAAGCACATAGTTTGATCCTACTAAGCACGTAGTTTGATCCCACTTCTGATATTAGGGATGATCAAAATAAACGAAAAATTACAACTACTAATTTTATTTAATCACAATTGGTAAAGTTACAAATAATTGCAAAACGAACGAAAATATGGAGAAAACACTTTCTAATCTTAAAATTAGGCGCGAAAGGATAAGCTCAGAGCAATACGACCGTCCTATGCCAAGAGCCCGGTAAGAATGGCTCACGAGACTGAGCTCCAGCGCTCACCACTGACATAACGGCGACGGAAGTCAATTGATGATCTCTAAAATCAACGCAGTGGTGTTGCAAGTCTTATTTATTCCTAATAATATATATATATACATATATACAAGAATTGCTCGTTTAAAGGTATTAGATTTAAGTATGTATCTATCTATATAAGTATGTTTATCCGTTGCCTAGTACCCATAACACAAGCTTTGCTAAGCTTACTTTGGGACTAGGTCAATTGGTGTGAATTGTCCCGTGATATATTTTTTTTTATTTTTTTTTTATTTTATATACTAAACGGGCCTTATCACGCAAATAATATTATTATTTACCTCAAGGTTTCGGCCACATTGCAGTGGCCACGAGTTAACTGAAGTGTAGGGTGTCAAGTTCGTTTAGCCGCTCGATCAAGTGCTTTTTTCCTCTGTTTTATGAGTTTTTCGGATTTTATGTGGGAAATTACACTTTAAATTTACCATGAGCTTAACGGTGAAGGACAAACATCTAGAGGAATCCTACACACAATGAGAAATTCAATGGCGTGACTGAAGTTCCCATTACGCACTGGCCCCGCGGCTCAAGTCCTCTCATTCTAAATGGAGGCCTGTGCCCTACAGAGGGACATTTACACGCTGGATGGATCGACGTTATTTTCGCTGTAGTTTCACTTTTTAATCAGTTACTAAAAGTCAAAGGTTACAGTTCAAATATTTTTATTTTATTCATAAAGCTTATGTATTTCCCCTGGGCAAAGTGGCAACCAAGAACGTTATTTGCTTCCATCTAGATTTCCCGACACAATTTCTTTATCTTTAGTCATGTTTATCTTTTCTTTTGTGCGTATCCCTCAATCTCAAAAACCGTTATTCTGTTCTGTAATATCTTTCTTTTCTTTATTTATTCTAAATAAACTAAGCTTATATTAATTTGTACTAGTTACCTGATCATCATACGCCGGAAACTACATATAAAATGTAACACTTTTGTACTACATTTCATCTTGGCCTAGAACAAAAAAGCAAGTATTAAGAACCATTTGTTGTCCGCTGTTCTAACTTTTTAACTTTGATCAATTGGCAATCGATGAAAATTTTAAATGTGCTTGAATATTTTTATACCGGTAGGAATAACGTTCCTTATTAACAGGAAAAAATTACAGATTTTTTGTTTGCGTCATATAATTATAAAAAATAAAAACAATTTATTAAATCTGGGACAGCTTAATACGGGCACGAACCTTAGTCCGTCGCATATTAAAAAAAAAAACAGATGTGACATTAACAGCTTGTCATAAACAAACGTACATAACCTTAGCTTAGTAGGAAAAAACTTCTTCTCAGGGTTTTTAATATCGTTATTGGTGCATGTTGGTAAAAAAACACATTTTAGGCTACCTCCATCGTTGATGTTCGTTATTATCCATTGAAAAACAATTGAATAAAACGGAAATCCAGTCCAGAGTACAGAGTTCGAGTTAATCAGTATATCCGTTCCAAGTGGTAGCAGCTATCAAGGTCAGGTCCAGGGTACAAAGCAAGAGTTATCGTCGTAGCAGGCAATATTAAAGGTCCGGTGTGGGTAAGCAGTCGAAAAATTAAAAGATATCCAGGGAAAATACCGAAAACTTGGAGAAAGACGCGGGCGCTAAATCGCAAGCTAGGGTTATGTACGTTTTTTTATGACAAGCTGTCAATGTCACATCTGGTTTTTTTTTTCAATATGCGACGGACTAAGGTTCGTGCCCGTATTAAGCTGTCCCAGATTTAATAAATTGTTTTTATTTTTTATAATTATATGACGCAACCAAAAAATCTGTAATTTTTTCCTGTTAATAAGGAACGTTATTCCTACCGGTATAAAAATATTCAAGCACATTTAAAATTTTCATCGATTGCCAATTATAACTGTAGATCCACAGTCGCGCGCCCGAAAATGTCCGAGCCAAATGAGCGCCACTTTGATAAAAGTGGCCTTCTTTTTTCTCAGTACGTTGCGTGAAATTGTCAAGTTTAGCTGTCAAGTGTCAACCGAAATTCGACTGTAATGAAGTAAAGACTAGGTTCAAATTTCTGTGTAGGTAATGATTTTAATTGTTATGCAAACAAATAAAAAAGTTCGGACATTTTTTGAAGGGGATTTTGTTCGGCAATGTGTATCTTCAGTTATAATTGATCAAAGCTTTTTAAATTTACTTACTAACATTAAACTGACGAAGATAAAATTACATATAGCCATTTTAAAAAAAATAAAAAAGGCGGCAAAATAAACATTTTTTTTCTGATCGTTCGTTCTGATTGTAGGTACTTAATTTTAGCAAAAATGACTTCTAGTGACGAGAGTAATGGGGACGTTATGGACTGTACAAAAATGGACTGGCAAAAATCAAAGAAATATTATTTGAATATCTAGTAGTTATTTTAATTTTGTGCGAGTGTGTATGTGTTTGTGTTTGTTTTTTTTTAATTTGTAATTTTCCGTATATTTTTTTGTTTTTTTTAAATAAACTCTGTAATTTTAATTTTAATATTTCCTCACATTGTTAGAGAAAAGCACTATACAATCCTCGGCCTGGAACTGGGATTGCAGGACTCGTTTTATCACAACTCTACCCCGTCTACCCCAAACTCGTCCAGCAATCCCTTACTTCAGGGCCTCTGAAGTAATGTACTATTTTCTAACTATATCTGTTATAGACTTTAAAATCATTAAATAAATACAATGTGTTATTACATCCTTAATACCTACGTTAGTAAGAGCATAAAATAAAATATTAATTTAAAATCAAAATTCAAAAAAATAAAATTTTTTAATTATTAATTATCCGATGTGTCTCAAATTAGTTAAATTTCACAGGGAATGATTACTACAAAAACAATGAATTCATTCAGTTCATTCATGAGTTTATTACGTGGACGAAGTTGGGGGTATAAGCTAATTAAATATTCTTTGTGAGATCTAACGTCCAAAATTTGACATCGTCTATTGAATGAATGAATGAATGATTTATTTTGAAATAAAACGCAACAATATTATACAATGTTTAGCTTAAATCTATGAAAAGTAGGCACAATAAATTTATTGTTGAAGCGATTCCAAAACAGGATTTCACTCAGCATTTGTCGATACATTATTGAAGTTTGTAGTGATGAGGGTAAGACGTATCGTTTCTCAAACGTAGCGATTAACTAACGAATTGTTCGAATCGATTTTACAGTCGATTTTGGCACAATTATCACACATCTATGACAGTTTCCGCAAACAAAAATGTGTTACTCATTGTGTATGGATGGCATAGGGGAACGTACTTAGAAAGTTGAATTTCTCATAGGATTTTCATTCAATCATTTCCGCAAACAATTAATTTCACTTCAATGTAACTTGTTTTGGGGACCATCGTATTTAATTTTATTGTCGATTGGCTTTAGTTTTAAACGTGTCGTTTATTATTATAAATCGATTTTGCTCAACTTACGGAAATTTCATATAATCGAAACGCCGCAGCGACAGTGGAATAGTTCTGAGAAAAATAATAAAAACAAATTATTATAGTTCAGCGATAATAGACATCATTTTCAAAGGTGTGTTACGTTACTCCACTATCGCTGAACTGGTATAACTTAATCTTTCGCCCAGTAGAGATAAACTACGATAACATGGCCCGCCCCTCCAAATTACTATTTCAATGTGTTATGTCACATCCTTACGAAAGAGTGTGTACCTATGTAGTAGTCTGTTTTTGTTTGATTGCTGTTTCAGCCACAGAACAGAAAAAACTATAGAAGTGTTATGCAGTCATGTCGAGTGTGGCACAATCATGCGGAGTTCCGCATAACTTGCGCGCAACCGGCTCAGTTGCGCGCAGAGGCTGTGTCGGGCGATTGTGCAATCTAAACGACAATTATAGTGAAAAGTTGAGGTAATATGCCTTATTGTTCAGTTTTAGAGTGTAAAAATGATAGCCGCACCAAAAACGTCACTCATTGTGGTATTTCGTATCATCGGTAAGTAGTATTTCATTTTAATTTTGATTAATATATATTTTTTCTAGTCCGTAAGACATTTTTTTAGAAATGCGTAATATAAAAATAGACTTTATTTTTATACGATAACGTCGATTATTGTCTGTGTCACAGAACTTTGTGAGACCGGAACATTCCGCTACTCGCGAAGGGCGGAGGTGTTGTCGATAAAATTATCGATGTTTATTTCTGAGTATTAAGTGTTAAGGCCACAACAAACCGGGAGCGCAGGGCGCTGACGCAACAGCGCGGTTAATAACAGTGAATCAAATACAGTGTTCAACGCTGCCAGTGAGTGTCACCGTATATTTTATTCCCGGTTTGTGGTGGCCTTTAAAGTTGAATTTTCATTCCGTTTCCTAGTTGTCGGGCATAAAAATTAAAACTAATCTACACGGTGTTTTCTTGTGTCTTAGAAAAAAAAACGGCCAAGTGCGAGTCGGACTCGCTTACGAAGGGTTTCGTACCATCCATACTTAATATTATAAATGCGAAAGTGTGTCTGTCTGTCTGTAACACGCTTAAACCGCTGAACCGATTTAGATGCAATTTGGTATGGGCATATAGCGATAAATGAATTATTTGCAGACGGAGTCGCGGGCAACAGCTAGTTATCTTAAAAAAAACCGGCCAAGTGCGAGTCGGACTCGCGCACGAAGAGTTCCTTACCATCTATACTAATATTATAAAGCTGAATAGTTTGTTTGTTTGTTTGGTTGAACGCGCTAATCTCAGGAACTACTGCTCCGATTTGAAAAATTCTTTCAGTGTTAGATAGCCCATTTATCGAGGAAGGCTATAGGCTATATTTCATCATGCTCACACTAATAGGAGCGGAAGAATGTTTCAAAATCGGGGGTTCAGCGGCTTAAGCGTGAAGAGGTAACAGACAGATATAATATTAAATAGGGATTACGTAAGCTCTCACATTATACATGCATAGATTTTAACCATGACTGAACAAAATCGGATTAAATTGTAATGATATTAAATAATTAACCAATTATTAGGAACAGCTTAGTAAGACCCGGCGCACATTATCGGCATCGGCAAGGAAAAGGATCCTTTGGCATCCCGATTTTCTAAGAACCTTCTCCTGACAATAACGATCACAACAAAAAAAGAACTAGCGAAATCGGTGCAACCGTTCGTGCAAGGGAAGTAGGGATTCATGTTTATACATAGAGATTATTGACCTATGAATTACATCGATATTCTCATAAATGCACTCCGCCCATCTCTAATACTTAAGATTTATGACGTATAATATTTTTCACTCGTGTTGAACCCAAACCCTATCTCATAGAGTTCATTATTCAATGGAATATTTTAACGACCTCTGACGGCGAGTAGCGGCGAGTAGCGGAATTTTTTTTTGACACCTGTCATTTTAATTCAGCTACTCGATGAAAGACGGCAGCACTTTGTATGCAATTTTACTTACGACCCCGTGTAATGTACTCTCAACGATATACCGTGGTAGTAAAGTTTAAATTGTGTTACCGGATTCAGAAGTTATGACTTTTTTGAATAGAAGCTACGACCAATGATTGCTAAGATTTCAATGTATTGCAAGAGTGTGTATGTGTGAGTTTTGCCATACCTGGTTTCGATACAAAACGGGACTCATGGCACTTCCACTAGTTTTTTCTGTTCCGTGGTTTCAGCACGCACACATGCGTTGAAAATTTTGGTGGTGCTTTATTAACACTTTCACAAATACATGAATTTTCCTTGAATTTTGGTGGGGCGGGCCATGTTATCGTAGTTTATCTCTACCAAGATATCGACGAGTTTTGGGACACTATTAGGACGACTGTAAATTTCACATACATTCAACAAAAAACAAGAACAATTGAAATTTTACAAAACCTATTTTCAATTTCGTTCCTGTATCAGTTAGTAGCAATTTTATGACGGTACCCTTCTATTGTTCTTTTCACCCAATATGCGCTATAAAACTCGGTAAATTATACAGAAAACTAATAAGAAGCGGAAGAGCATTCACACTCGGCTTCCCATATGCCAGCTAATATTTGCACCGCTGTCGCCTACTCCAATAACCAGCTCCATTCCGAGCCCACATTTAAACAATACCACTCTAACACCATCACTTAAAGCACAATATTAAATACAACAGCTGCACTCCTAACCTGGTACACATTTTGCAGTCCAGAGGAGCTTTAAGTTCTACATTATAAGGTGGTTTTTGACCTGTTTTGAGTTGATTTGTGTTCAATAAAGCATTGAAAAAGTGCAAGTGCATCACAGTTGATCGAGCATGCAGTTTTTTAGTTCATTTCGCAGTTTATGAAGCGTTATAATTTATTTTACGAGAATATCGATTGTAGTGCCGTTTTAAATAAACAGAAAATGGTTTAAGAGTTTGTATTAGGTGGTAGATTTGCTAGTATCAGTATTTATTGTGGGAATTTGGGATTAGTATCGAATCTCATTTAGCTGGATAATTATATTAAGACATTACATTTGCAGGGGTTAAATTCAATTTTTGGGAGAGGATAGGAATGGGTTGAGCTTGCGATGAGCCTTATTTTTCTGTGAATTTGCTTTGTAAATAAATAAATAACCAAATAAATAAGGCTCATCCCAAACTTAGCACAAACCTCTCACAAACCAGTGATTTTTGGCGTTCCTGATTAGCAGTTCAAACCAAACCCAAACCAAACGATTGAATTACCGCTATCAAACCCGAGAAGGCCCGTTTCTGAATTTAGCTTCAGTTTAGAGTATGCTATCGCATGCACTGACTGAACTGACGACCGATGTTTCTATAGCTTGGATGAGTATTTTAATGATAAATATGTGTGAACGCATGTGCGCATAGTAATAATATTAAACATACCTAGATCTTAGGATGGCAGGCAAATGATGCTTGTGATGTATACATCCAAAAACGGATCCAAACAGATATGTATTTGTGTTTTGTTGCTACGTATATACGTAGTAATAGGGATACGGATGTGTGGCTGTTTGGATTGGTTTTTTGGAAATGTTTTTAAATAAAATATGCTGTTAATTAGCAGAAATATAGGAACAATGTCTAAAGTGTTTAATTGTAAAAATAGCCCTCTGATATTGCCATGCCCTTACGGGGCGTCACATGTATACCTAATCTATTATTCCAGCTTATGCCTGTAATGTGATATGCAATAAATCATTTTGACTTTGACTTTGATGGGGCCGAAAGATTCTCGAGTGGCGTCTGCGGACCGGAAGACGCAGTGTAGGTAGGCCTCCAACAAGGTGGAGCGACAACCTGGTTAAGGTTGCGGGAACGAGTTGGATGCGGATGACGCAGCACCGATTTGTTTGACGAGCCTTGAGGGAGGCTTATGTCCAGCAGTAGACGTCTTTCGGCTGCAATGACGATGATGATGATGACGAGTTACGCATCAGAGCGAAACTTCAGTATTTTCAATCGCACAGCGCGGGAATACTCGTAGGAGATCTTTTGACCTCTTATAGCAGTGAACGTGTGAAAAAATGGTGTGAGCCACATCTTCAAGTCTTCTTCGAAACACACCACGGACACGAATACGGAATTGTACGAGGAAGACCGGTTTTTGTTCAGTTTTCTTCGTGCACTGAAATCTGTTTTGCGTCTAATAAATCAATGAACGCCGGCTGCACGCACGAAAAAGGATGACGCAATGTAACGTACTATCGCCCCAAGCGCCAGATACCCATTTTCATAACAAATTTGCTTGCAGCCGTTGATGTTTATTGCTATGGATTGTTATGGACAGATGTCTAGCCACTGCACGCAAACTGGGCCTTTAAGGTGGTTATCTGGCGCTTGGGGCGATAGTACATGTACGTACATATCCCGTACAGAGCAGTGAAGGCCAGGATGTACAATCTTAGTACTACCGCTCGGATAATTTTTAATGGGATGTGGGGGTGCGGGGTGCGGTGACTTTAAAGGGGGATCATTCATTGATTTTGCCGTTGGATGCACCGTTTTCAAGATATTTTACAAAACACTGGTTCTCGTCCGATCACCGAGGTTAAGCCACGTCGGGCGCGGTCAGTACTGTCTTGGATGGGTGACCGCCTGGTTTCAGTTTTGTTTTTTGAATGTTTTTTTATGACGTTGTCACGTTAAACTATCGCCCGTAAACCGACTTTTCAGACAACCTGTTTTTTGATGGTCTAGTCAGTAGTAATCAAGTACATTGTGTTAGGTTCTTTCATTTTTCGATTGTGTTTTGGCTGTTTAATTAAATTATGTTTTTATTTTATTATGTATTTAATTAAGATCAAAATCAATATTTCTTGTCTATGGCTTATGCTAGTGACATTTTGTTATTTAATTATGGTAACACTGGATGTATGTGATTGGTTGAACTTATGGCGGCAAAACGAGAACGCTCAACGATTGGTCCACGTGACTGACATGACAGTGTGTCGCGAGCCAATCGGGGAGCTAGTTGTTCCCGCCAAAACGTTCATTTTCGGGCTCAGGAGCTGATCTCCTGGGCGGCATTCTGGTGACGATCGTCAAAGACGACGGAAGTTTTAAAGAAATTGCTGATAGTTGTAAAATTACCTAGTGCTATTAAAATTACAGTTTTTCAATAAATATAATATTTCCAAAGTTGGAGTTTTACTTCTGAAGTAACGGCTTATTAGTATCGATTTTATACTTCAGAAGTGGGATACACAATTAAAATGTAAGTACACGTCCATATTATATGTTTTGTCTGTGTTAAGCAAACCTGCAGTTATTTGCCAATGCTTTGCCAATGCTATAACGTTCTTTTTAAACACAGTGATCATTTCTAGCATTGGCAAAATATTTTAGGTTTGAAATTAATCAATCCTTGCCTTATTAGTGCTATTTGAATTTATTTTTCCTTGGGGGTAGAATTATTTTTCTCGGCTAAGTACGTTTAACTTGTAGATTTCTATTTTTACATCATTGGTTTAACATTTTAACAGAGAAATAAATACCAATCGGGTTTGAGTCCCGGAGGTTAATCAAATGAGTGCATAATAATTTAATTGTATTATCAAGTATTGTAGGGTAGGCGCCAGTGCCTGCTTGCAATTAGCACGGTCAAGAAGTAAGTAAGTGTTGTAACGGGTACAATTAATTTATCTTCCTATTCTATAATGCTCTCTTATTTTTAGTTTTATAGTGTTTAGTTTTACATTTAGTACACATTCTATGGTTTTAATAGACGGTTCGCCTATAAGTAGTATTAATAAAATATTAAAATACGATAGAATGAAGGTTGTTTAAATTGAAAACGGACTTCTGGCGACATTACCAAATGACCTCTTTTGTTTTATTTAAAGTCACTTAATTAACTTACGCAATAAATTGTTTCTTTTGTGTCAAGTATTATCGATACCTTAAGTAACGGTTATTGGAGAATTATTATTCTCATATTTGGCAGAGATAATCTTACATTTAATTATAGATTTATATTGCAGTTGTTTCCCTTGTGTGTGACATTATAGACCAGTGAGGTTACTAAATAATCGCATTCATTTTTATTTATCCGTGCTCGCAATCTAGCTTTCTCAATAACTTTAAAATAATATGTTAAGATTCTAAAGTTTTGTATTGGTTGTGAGATTTCAGACTATGTCGAAGTCGACAGAGCAACGAAGGCTTGCGACCCCAAGTCGAGCACATTCAACTACGAGGAGCCGCAGTCGCTTACGCCCTCTGCCGGAGGAGGACACCGAGCTGGGACGTGAGCGACTACGAATGCTAGAGGAAGAAATACGACGTGAGCGCAATCGCGTGCGCGCCGCGGAGCAACTGCGCGAATCGAAGCGACGCAGCAGCGAGCGTCGCGGTGGCAGCCGCCGTCGCAGTACCTCCGCCGAGGCAGCAAGGCGCCGGGATGCTGAGCAGCGTGCAGAGCGACGGTCCGAGCGGGGATCACGGCGGCGCGACAGCAGCAACCGGATTGAAAGGTCACGTAGCCCTTCTTTATCCAAAAGGGATTTATTTAACTTGTTCAAAAATTTGGGAGCGGGTCTAGCATCGCCACCCGTAAACCAGAGCGCACCACCGCCACTACAGAGAATTGATCATAAAAATATTTTACCAGACTTTGATCCTTCTTCCAAAAATCAGCGAATGACCATATGGTTGAAAAAGGTCAATGAATGCGCTTCGGTATACGGGTGGGATGAGAGAACCACCATTCATTTTGCCATGCAAAAGTTACAAGGTCTGGCCAAGATATGGTACGAAAGTTTAGACACCATCTTATTTACGTGGCCGGAATGGCAAGATAAATTATTAACCCGTCGAGCGTCCTGTGCGCACACGTGTGCGCACAACAGTTTAGAATTGTTACTATAAAAAAAAAGTAGGACGCTCGACGGGTTAAGTGCTTTTCCATGTGAACAGAATTATGGCCAGCTCTTAGAGGACATGATTAGGAGGAAGAGTAGGTACAGCGAATCTATAGAGGTGTATTATTATGAAAAGTTAAGTCTAGTGAACCAATGCGAGATAATAGGAGCCCGCGCAGTGGAATGCATAATACACGGTATTACAGATAAGGTACTTAAATCAGGGGCCTTGGCACTTCGTTGCACCCATCCCGATCAGCTACTGCAGTACTTGACTAGTAATAGGGACTATAATCAGTCTAATCACGACCGTCCGCATATGAGAAGTAGGAATGTCGATAGTACAGTCGGTCCCAATACAGCAAATCCTAGGTCTGGTGTCAGATCAAGCTCGACAGTTGGATGTTATAATTGTAAGGAAAAGGGGCATAGTTTTTTGCACTGCCCTAAACCGCTGCTTAAATGCACGCGGTGCAATAAAATTGGTCACGTAGCGGAGAAGTGTTTTGTTAAGTCAGATGACAACGGATCAGCGAACACTAAAGGTTCAGTGCCAAAAACTATGAGGGTCGACTGTGTAGACAACATAGATTCAGTTACAAATACCAAACCGGGTTCAAAATTTCTAAAGAATGTTAAAGTCAACAACACCGAGCTGAAAGCTTTTATAGATTTTGGTAGCGACGTAACGCTCATTAGGCAATCCTCAGCAAGTAATTTAGGACTGTCTCACGATAGCGTCACCACGCTCATGAAAGGGTTTGGCAATAGTGTAGTCCAGTCGCTAGGGAATGTAACTATTGATATGAGTGTCGATGGGGTAGAGGCGAGGGTAGCTTGCAAAGTCGTCAGTGACCATCTGCTAGAGTTACCGGTACTAATCGGGCAGACGTTCACGGAACAATCGCATATATCTGTCTATAAAGATAAGAATCATTTGAAATTCTTCAATTTAGGGAATGACTTGCCTAGTTCTGAATTAGTCGAAGAAAGTGACAGTCTGCTGAAATTTTCTCCGGTCTGTACAATGGAAATATTTGGTACTGCTTCTGTTAGAGTAAAAACTCAACGTGTCTTTGATGGTTATGTACTTGTAAAGAATAGTTTAGCTGGAAAACCGAACGAGCAATACTACGTCATCGGAGGGCTGTATCGATCGATTAACGGACAGATTAATGTTCTGGTCGTACCCTGTACGGAGTCCTGCCACATATCTTCAAAGCTAGTTTTCTGTAGAGCTGAGATAGTCGACGTTGTTAATCGGTTAGTCAATGAGCCGTTTGCAGAGTCAAATGTTAGCCTAGCATTCGATGAAAGCCAGGTACGCGTAGGCGAAGGAGTACCAGATGATGTAAAGCGGAGTCTATTGGACTTGTTGGCCAAATATAAACATTGTTTTGCCTCCTCCTTGAAAGACCTAGGATGTACGAGTGCCACCGAAATGACCATAGAACTTAATAGCCAGCGCCCAGTTGTATATCGTCCATACAGGTTGTCTCATCACGAGCGGGAGAAGGTGCGAGCGATGGTTGGAGATATGTTGGATGCGGGTGTTATAAGGGAATCGGTCTCGGATTACGCCAGCCCTATTCTTCTTGTTCGAAAGAAGGATGGTTCCTCAAGGTTGTGCGTTGATTACCGTATGCTGAATTCAGTGACGGTTAAAGAGAGATATCCAATGCCCATCATTGAGGATGAAATAGCTCGACTCTCCGGCCAGTCTTGTTTTATAATTCTAGATCTTGCATCTGGCTATTACCAGGTGCCCATCACTGAACAAAGCAAACACCTAACCTCTTTTGTTACGCCGGACGGCCAATACGAATTTAACCGCATGCCGTTCGGCCTAGCAAATGCACCTGCCGTGTTCCAGCGGATGATTAATACTATTTTAGGTTCAGCTCGGTTTAGCAAGGCAATGGCGTACATTGATGACGTTCTAATTTTTGGACAGGACTTTTCGCAGTGTCTTGAACGTCTTGAGGAGGTGCTGCAGATGTTGGAGAGGGCGAATCTGACCCTAAATCTGTCTAAATGTGAGTTTTTGCGTGACAAGGTAGACTACTTAGGTTATGAGATTAGTGCTGATGGTATTAGGCCCGGGGAAAACAAGATTTGTAGCGTTGTAAATTTTCCTCGACCTCAGAATGTACACAATGTGAGGCAATTCTTGGGTCTTGCCAGTTATTTCAGAAAATTCATAGAAAACTTTGCACAAATATCGTCCCCTCTTAGCCAGCTTTTGAAAAAGGAGGCAGCCTGGCAGTGGAGCGACGATCAAGAGCGGGCGTTCGAGCAATTAAAGTCTATTTTAGTTGATAGGCCAGTCCTTGCAATATATGACCCTACGGCTGAATTTGAGTTGCACACAGATGCGAGTAGGTTGGGGGTCGGTGGAATTCTTTTACAGCGAACGCGAGACGGCAAGAACCTTCATCCCGTGGCATTTTACAGTCGGCAGACCTCCCCGGAAGAAAAAAACTTTCACTCTTACGAACTAGAGACCCTGGCGGTGGTTTGTTCGCTTAGAAAATTTAGGGTCTACCTATTAGGTAAAGAATTCAAAATCATATCCGACTGTAGTGCTTTGCGTTCCACATTTTCGAAGCGTGATTTGATTCCACGGATAGCGCGTTGGTGGCTTACCCTACAGGAATTCAACTGTACTGTCGAGTATAGGGCCGGTATTAAAATGAGCCACGTGGATGCGTTGTCTAGAAATCCAGTTGAATCACCAGAATCTCTTGAAGACCAGTTTCCGGTTGTCATGTCTATTAGCAGCGAGGATTGGCTTCACACACTTCAGTTAGGCGATTCTGAGCTTTGTAGGATAGTTGACGTTTTGAAGAGTGGTCTAGACGAGAAAGGACTAAAATACATCAAAGAAAATTATATTATTAAGGATAATAGATTGTTTCGCTGCTTAGAAGGGGATGAGGAAAAAATCAGATGGGTAGTACCAAAGGGAGCAAGGTGGCAGGTGTGTAAACTCAATCACGACGACATTGGACATTTTGGGGTTGAGAAGACTCTGGAAAGAATTAGGAGCAACTATTGGTTCCCGAAAATGTCCAGGTTCGTCAAGAAGTATGTAGGCGCTTGTATCGAGTGTGCCTACGCAAAAAATAATTCAAATGTGCGTGAAGGGTTATTGCACCCAATCAAAAAGGCAGAAATTCCATTCCATACTCTCCATCTGGACCACCTTGGGCCCTTTGTGAAATCTGTTAGAGGTTTTACTCACCTGTTAGTGATTGTTGATGGTTTCACTAAGTTTTGTTTCCTCAAGCCTGTCAGGAACACCAACACTCAGAATGTAATAAGGGCTCTCGAAGATATTTTCAGTACGTTTCGAAATCCTGATCGGCTAATAAGTGACCGCGGTAGCTGTTTTACCTCTCACGCCTTCAAACGCTTCTGCCTCGATAAGGGAATAAAACATATTTTAAATGCAGTCGCCAGCCCCAGGTCGAATGGGCAGGTTGAACGCTATAACCGTACAATTCTCGACTCTCTGAAGGCACTTAGCATAAAACATGGCGAAAAGAGTTGGGACAGCCAGTTAGGGCGCGTTCAATGGGGTTTGAACAACACCGTTCAGAAAACCATTGGGAGAACACCATCGGAGGTGATGTTTGGAACCCCAATGAACAGCGAATCTAATCCCATGCTTAATAACGTTACAGCAGGTATTCGTGAAGACATAGGTATTTCAGATATACGCCATAATGTCAAGGCCAGGATAGATCTAGAGCAAGTCAGGCAAAAAGATAGGTTCGATGTAGGTAGGAAACCCTCCCGAGTTTATAGCAAAGGAGATCTCGTGAAAGTAACAAAAACTTGTTTTAATAATAACGGACAAAGCAAGAAATTGATGCCCTCTTTCATAGGGCCATACCGCGTAAGCAAGGTTTTGGGCAACGACCGCTATGTTATAGCGCCAATACCAGGGTTACACGATACTGAAAATAAACGGTCAACGACAGTTGCTGCAGACCGCATGAAACCGTGGATTCATGTAGCAGCTCTGGAAGTGGAGGAAAATGATGATAGTGAGAGTTTTGAGTCTGATAACGATAATAATAGCAATGATATGTAAATATTAGATTGTGTGTTCGTTTTTATTTGTAGCTGCACCAAACGAAGTTGCAGTTACTACAGAATGTTATTCGTTGTTACAGATCAAGTACGCGAGAATCGATCGGTTCGCGGCTTGGTGCAAAGAGTGTCGAATCAAGTCCTGCGGCTGCCACTACGAGCATTTATCGATCGGCTCGGACGGGCGTCGTCAGGCATCCTGTCGAATCGATCGTTCAGGAGGTTAGGGCACCCTGATTAATCGATCGTTCAGGGAAATAAGGTATTCTGATTAATCGATCGTTCAGAATACTCTCGCTCGATTCGAATAAATTTGTCACGATATAATCGATCGGTCGTGACAATTAATGTTATACTCGTTGACCCAATTAATCGATCGTTTGGGTTCACTAGTCTTACACTTAGTAAATCGATCGCTGTTGAATTGAATTTGTCATAGTTTACATAGTACCGATAAGACTATTATTAAGATGTAATTAATGTTATTATAGTAAGGTCTGTCTTAAGAATTCAATACTTTGAGTTGTTGCAATCTAGGATTGATGTTAATTCATATTTAAAATTTACTTGAATTTTTACTTTAAGATTACTTATTTTGCGGCTAATTAAGCTAAACAAAGTTAGTATGATTGAGATTACTAAAAATATAGTGACTTTAAAGCTTATACCCAGAACAGATCTCAAACATACTTGCTTATTATAATTAATTTGTATATAAGTCAAAGTAGGCTGACTGAGATAACCGATTGTTAGGTTACCACTGGGTGTCGTGTACGGGGACGCACACGATGTCAGGACGGACGATTGTTAGGTTCTTTCATTTTTCGATTGTGTTTTGGCTGTTTAATTAAATTATGTTTTTATTTTATTATGTATTTAATTAAGATCAAAATCAATATTTCTTGTCTATGGCTTATGCTAGTGACATTTTGTTATTTAATTATGGTAACACTGGATGTATGTGATTGGTTGAACTTATGGCGGCAAAACGAGAACGCTCAACGATTGGTCCACGTGACTGACATGACAGTGTGTCGCGAGCCAATCGGGGAGCTAGTTGTTCCCGCCAAAACGTTCATTTTCGGGCTCAGGAGCTGATCTCCTGGGCGGCATTCTGGTGACGATCGTCAAAGACGACGGAAGTTTTAAAGAAATTGCTGATAGTTGTAAAATTACCTAGTGCTATTAAAATTACAGTTTTTCAATAAATATAATATTTCCAAAGTTGGAGTTTTACTTCTGAAGTAACGGCTTATTAGTATCGATTTTATAATTGTCATTTTCAACTGCTAAAGAGAATGGAATCACACGCTAAAATAAACGCGCTATAAAGCACTCTGTACGTAGTGACGTAATACTTGCAAATGATTTAAAATTACCTCATTTTCATCTACAAACAAATACATAAATTATTACCGACGTCAGATAACAAAGCCTTTTCCAGCGCTCATCTTTATTTGGGAATTCGCTCTCAGACTCAGGGTGCTTAAATTATTAAAACGAAGGGAGCAGAAGTTGGGAGACTGTCGATGCGTGAAATAACTTCATTATCAATCGAGTTTTGCGACAATTTTAAGTGCTTTATTAAGTCCTTGATTCCGATGTAATAACTGTAAGAAAAAATAACTGTTTCGTTTTTTAAAATGTGAGAAGGTAAAGGCTGCAACTGCAAGGCAATGATATTTATATTATTTTTGTTGAGGTTGTTTCCGGATTCTTATTAATAAGGTTGAATAAAAATATTTTGACTTTTACTAGGCTTTTATTAGAACAGGCAGAACTGAAACAATTACTTTGCTCACCCGCGACCTTACCTTACCTTAGGTCGTGGGTGAGCAAAGTAAATGTTTTGGTTCAATGTGGACCTCCGCAAAGGAACGCCCGACACAATAAATTAATTAAAACAAGTACATATGTGTTAGACAACCGAAATCATAAACGCACAGTTAATCTTATCTAACCGTCACATTATAAATTACAAGTGTTGTGGCGCTTAACAACTGAAGTTAAGCAAGATCATCATTTCAGCCGAAAGACGTCCACTGCTGAACATACGCCTCCCCCAAGGCTCACCAAACAGATCGGTCCTGCGCCATCCGCATCCAACGCGTTCCCGCAACCTTAACCAGGTCGTCGCTCCACCTTGTTGGAGGCCTACCTACACTGCGTCTTCCGGTCCGCAGACGCCACTCGAGAACCTTTCGGCCCCATTGGCCGTCAGTTCTACGAGTGATGTGCCCCGCCCACTACCACTTAAGTCTGCGATTCTTCGAGCAAAGATACTTGCGATCCCGGAAAACTGCATAGTTCCCGCGGGACAGAGATAAACGATTTTTTCCAAACGGAGTCGCGGGCAACGGCTAGTGATGATATACGTCAAAAATATCAAAGTACTTTTTCCTTGCCGCTGAGTAATTTAATACTTAATGGGATAATCTAATTAGACCGCTTCCCTGTGCGGGTACAGTTGACAGAAAATTAGATTACTGGCGCCTCATTAGCGCTCATTAAATATTACCGCTGAGCTTACTCGAGGATTATGTCAAATGTGGGCTTAAGACGAAGCATGCGAAAATACAGGGTGTTTGGTAGCTACATGCAAAGCTTTAAGGGGGTGATAGCCGAGGTATTTTTGAACATTTTTAGCCATATATGTCTCAGCCGAAATTTGTTTTTTTTTTTTTTAAATTGAAAACTTAGAAATTTTAGGAAAATACCCAGAATTTGATAGTCACGAGTCAATATTGCCCCAGTGAGCGTTAATTTGGAAATTTTAAATATGGCACAGAAAAATGACGTAGACTTGTCTTTTTCACATGTTATTTACTAGTAAAATTTCAAGACTAGTGCATTCTTAGCGAGTGCTCCCTGAGTTTGGTTTTTACTTTTTATCTCAGATTTAGCAAGCAATGTCAATGAGTGATATCTTAAAAGAAAGAACAATAAACAGGCATGTTTCTAAAAATTTTGAACATTTCAAGGATTTTTTTTTATTTTTTTTATGCCACAGAAAAATGACTCTGTTCCAACCTAAGACCTTTTTAGTAATTTCGAATGCCTCCATTTTGTTTTTGTGGCAAGTTAGGTACTTAAAAATTATTTCATATGGTCCAATACACATTAAACTATTCGAAATAAAAGATTTGGTTTCCAAATTAACGCAATATTGACTCGTGACCGTGACTATCAAATTCTGGGTATTTTCCTAAAATTTCTAAGTCTTCAATTTAAAAAAAAATATCAAATTTCGGCTAAGACATATATGGCTAAAAATGTTCAAAAATACCTCGGCTATCACCCCCTTAAAGCTTTGTACGTAGCTACGTTTGGTAGCTACCAAACACCCTGTATTATTTTTTCTGGCAGGGATATAAGCCGCTTCTAACCGTAATGATTGGGTATCAATGAGGGAGGCTTGTGTCCAGCAGTGATGGAAGACTGCATTTAATCACTTACGTCTGTGTATTATTATTATGATCCCACTTTAATGTTTTTAAGGTTTCCGTACCCAAAGGGTAAAACGGGATTACTAAGACTCCGCTGTCCGTCTGTCACCAGGCTTTATCTCATGATGTGTGATAGTAGACAAATAAATTTTTTAGAGATGATCTATTTCTGAAACAAATACTTAAAAACAGAATAAAGTAAATATATTGAAGGGGCTCCCAAAACAAATGTGATTTTTTTGCCGTTTTTATAGATAATGGTACGGAACCCTTCGTGCGCGAGTCCGACTCGCACTTGGCCGGTTTTTTTTTAATTTTTATCTTCTGAGTACGTCTCCGAGGGTATGTATTACAATACCGAAGTACGATAGATCGAATGTATTAAAACATCGAATGGGTCAAAAGACCGACACGATTTTTTTCTGAAACCGTAAACTTCTTAGAATTTATTAAAACGGCATCACACAGAACCCATTAGGTTAGGTTAGGTTAGGTTTGTTTTATAATAATCTTAAAAAGTTAACGGTTTCAGAAAAAAATCGTGTCGGTCTTTTGACCCATTCGATGTTTTAATACATTCGGTCTATCGTACTTCGGTATTGTAATACCTACCCGTCTCCGAAGACCGATGTCAGCCAGTAAAACTGAACTATCTCCCTTCAATAATCAAGCGTTTTCTTTTACCAAACGCCTGCGGCAAAGCCAAAGAGCAAAAACATGCAGCTCTCTCGAGTTTTATTTTAAGGACAACTTGTACTTGCATAAATGACTAAGTAAGTAACTACAGGAGATGGTATTGTGCGTTCTTTTAGCCAAAATGCGACAGGCGTTGCCGTTGGTCATGGAAATTGTTCAAAAGCTTTGAAGTTTTTCTCAACTTCGTTTTCATTAAGGGATCTGTCGGAATGTTGAAAAGAGAATCTTTATATTTTCGCCGTGTTCGTCCGCAAGCAGTATGTTCGAAACCGTGCCTAAAGGGACTTTATTTTCTCCTCTCAGAGTCATAGGGTTTGGGCTGTAGTTCCCACGCAAGCCTTTGGCGGATTAGGAACTTCACACACTATTGAATTAATCGCAGGTGTATGGAAGTTTCCGCACGACGTTTCCCTTCACTGTAAAACTCATGGTGAATTTCAAATAGTACATTACTACAGAGGCGCCGGGAAGTAAGGGGTTGCCGGGCGAGTAAGTTTGACAGCCGAGTGGTACACGAGGCCGGGATGATACGAGGCCGGCAACCCCTGTTCTGGCCGAGGCTTGTATAGTGCTTTTCTCAAACATGCAATGAAATTAATAAAAAACTTCAAGAAATTAAAATTGCAAAGAAAACGAGTTTTTTTTTAGGGGCTGAATGCCGTGATGCCATAGACCTATAAACGTCACGATGCTGTGTCACATGAAACAATAGACGATCGCTTTCCCGGCCTAGGCCTGCAATTCTGTATGAAATTACATAGCACTCGTCTAACCGCGCCCGCAACGTGATACGTCCTGGCCTATAATTTGGAACGTAAGGTTAATATTTCATTGCATCTTTAAGAAAAATATATGCCGAATATTAATACGGGACTCTAATCTAAGCGTTCCGACATACTTTTGGCCGGTTTTTTATACCGGTCTCCAGTGTATAGCTCTGCTCAACGCCGCCTGGCGACGGCTGATAACAACTTCCGATCGCCCGCTAATCGCGGCTTTGGATTATAAAAGTTTAACGCATGCGCGGTGGAAGCGAAAAGTCTCCAAAATTATACTTTGAACCGTTCATTCGTTCGTTAGAATTTAAGGTTCGGTCAAACCACTGCTTAAAATACGGCGACGTTATGGAATGGGTACGTATCAAAATATATAAAGTTCAAAAATAATAATGGACGAAATACATAATGGTCAGTTGATATAACGCAATTTTCTTGGAAAATCTCAACTTTACAGGATTTTCATAAAATAAACCTAACCTAAACCAATCTGTAGATTAAACGATTAAAAAAAATCGTTTCATCAATAGTTTCATAGAAAATTTTAGTATGTTTATAGTTTATTTATTTAAAAAACAAAATTACAGGTTATACAGAACAGTATTAACCGGTAAGTGCCAAACTAGGCTGAGCCTGTATCTTGGCACTCGCTGAGTCAGTATGTATTATGACCATTATGTATTTCGTCCATTATTTGTTTTAAACTTTATACATTTTGATACGTACCCTATGGAATCGCAGTGACACATCGTGTCCTTACCGTTTTTTAGGGTTTTGTACCCAAAGGACCGGGACCCTATTACTGAGACTCCGCTGTCCGCCCGTCTGTCTGTCTGGCCGTCGGTCACCAGGTTGTATCTAATAATAGCTAGACAGTTAAAATTTTCACAGATGATGTATTTCGGTTACCGCTATAACAACAAATACTAAAAAACAATAAAATAAATATTTAAGGGGGCTCCCATACAACAAACTTGATTTTTTTGCTCGTTTTTGATAACGGCAACAGGTAAACGCTTGAAATAATCAAAGAATTTTTAGTTATAATATTCACTTTAAAAATACAGTACAGTCTACAGTAAACGTGATTTTTTGCCGTTTTTATAGATAATCGTACGGAAACCTTCGTGCGCGAGTCCGACTCGCACTTGGTCGGTTTTAACGCATGCCCTCTACACCGCTTACCGAATGCCCTACATAGTAAAATCGTAACGTGTACGGCACGTCACTGCGATTCCGCACCGTCAGCGTATTTTGAGCAGCGGTGTGGAGGGCATGCGATAAAAACGGTGCGGATACGATGCGTCACTGCGATTCCGTAACGTCTCCGTATTTTAAGCGGCGGCATGGCCGAACCATATTGTTCTTCAGATATAAATTGGATTAGTTGAAGACTGAACTGAATTACTTTGCTCACCCGCGACCTTAAAATACTTGGCTTGAAGGTCGCGGGTGAGCAAAGTTGTTGTTTCAGTTTATTAATATGGACCTCCGCAAAGTAACGCACTTCCTGCCACGTGCGGTGAATCTGTGGAACCAGCTTCTGGCAGCAGTGGTTCCAGACAACTATGACATCGGGACTTTCAAGAAAAGGGTTTATACTTCCTTTTAAGGCCGGCAACATATTGGTTGAGTTATTGATATTTATGGGCGATTTTTATCATTTTCCATCAGATGACCCGCTTGCTCGTTTGCCTCCCTCTCATATAAAAAAAAGCCTGATTCAATAAATTATTCAGTTAAGACTATTTCAGTTGGTTCTTATGATACTTCTAAAGGTTTTTCATTTGGTGATTCATCGAAATAACGTCAGTTTTTCTCATAAAAAAGTGTGACATTGAGACGAGCTAAAGTAAAAGGCCCAGCACATCCCTGGGGACTCCCTGTTATTTGTCGACACCGGTTCTTGTCACACGACATCTATTATTTACGGAACGACATCGCACCGCGACACGTGCACAATGCGGTCCCTGCGAGTAAATAAACCTTCAAACACGCAATCTTGTAGAGCATAAACAAGACGATCTGCGCATTTTCTATGCGTACGACCAACCTAGTGGTTAGAGAACCTGACTACGAAGCTTGAGGTCCCGGGTTCTACACCCGCGTCGGGGCAGATACTTTTATAAATAATACGAATGTTTGTCCACGAGTCTTGGGTGTATTATGTATTTAAGTATGTGTCTATCTATATAAGTATGTTTATCCGATGCCTAATACCCAAACAAGCTTTGATTACTTTGGGACTAGGTCAATTGGTGTGAAATATCCCGTGATATTTATTATTTAATGGCAAATAATTTAAAGTTTGAACAGGCAAATGTAATATGACATGGTATATGACGAGTAAAGTATATTTATATGATGAATCAGGAATATTGCGAGTTAGGAATACGACCAGTTAGGAAAGTGTCGAATTAGGAACAAGTAATTTTCAATATACCTTCACTTATTTTTCCCTTACTTGTTAGGGTTCCGTACCCCAAGGGTAAAAACGGAACCCTATTACTGAGACTTCGCTGTCCGTCCGTCCGTCTATCACCAGGCTGTGTCTCATGAACCGTGATAGCTGGACAGTTGAAATTTTCACAGATGATGTATTTTGGTTGCCGCTACTTATAACAATATATACTAAAAAATACAATAAAACAAATATTAAGGGGGGCTCCCATACAACAAACGTGATTTTTTTTCCTCGTTTTTGCTCGATATTGATAACGGCAACAGGTAGACGCTTGAAATATTTACAGAATATTTAGATATTATATTCACTTAAAAAATAAATCATCATCCCAGCCTGTAAACGTCCCACTGCTGGGCACAAGCCTCCTCTCAGAATGAGAAAAAAAATTAAATTGATTTAAGACAAATATTGAAGGGGGGCTCCCATAAAACAAACATGAATTTTTTGCTCGTTTTCATACATACGGTACGGAAACCTTCATGCGCGAGTCTGACTCCCACTTGGCCGGTTTTACTTATTATTACTGCCTTACACGGACAACTAAGACAAGAAGAATAGTGTCTTCTTCATGACATTAAGTCAGGAATATATTCCGTGTTGCTTCTTCATTTCCCAGTTGAATTGCGAAAAGCCAAGATATATGTCACGGGTTTGTTCTCATCCAAGTTCTGTTGCATTTTTAAAGTTGCAATGTTTGAGAGTTGAATTGAGGTGAAATGAGACGCTTTTCGTGCAATAGTTGGGTCTGTGGTATAGGTTGATTTATGTGAAAGTGGAAGAAGGCGGATTAAGCATGAGAACTCGAATATTAAACTGATAGGTAAATTAATTATTTATTGTTTTAATTAATTATTTTACTTGCTAGACCTAAGATTATTTCATGTTTATATTACCTTTCTTATATGAATAAATGAATATGATTACTTAAGTGTCTTTAACCAATAAATATTAAAAACAATACAAAATAAATATACAATACTAGCTGTTGCCCGCGACTCCGTCCGCGGAGAATAGTATTGGTTTGTAGTACATGCTATGTATCAGAGATGGCGCTGTATGAGAAAAAAGATTTTCCCGCTTTTCTGTTGAAATTTTTCCTGAATTTTCTTTGCTATAAACCTCACGGAGCCCGAGACCTTTCCAACGAATGCAAAACCGTGGAAATCCGTTCGTGCGTTCTGGAGTTATAGCGTCAGGAAGGAAAACCCGACTTTTTTTTATATAGTAGATTAATTTTAATTAATTATTAACCTAAAATAGAAACTAAACTAAGATAATAAAGGAAAAATTACAAATAAAAAATATCTTTAAGAGTACCACCCGACGGCATAGTTCCCAGAAGGCAGGCAGCGTTTCCTTGTTGAATAGCCAGACTCAATCGTTGACGAAAATAGCTGCCTGCCTTTTGGTCGCTATTCGTTTTTACCAGAATTTGATTTGATTTTTGATTTGATTTTGAGACACCATGAATCGATTTTGTGCTAGTAATGTAGTAAGCATTTCAAATAGGTAATAATATAATAGGCCATTATTTCGGACATTATCCATAATTTTGATAACCTCTCCACCGCCACAAAACAAAGGAAGTGACGTGCTCTGTACGCCACGCCACGTTTAATGACAAACCGATTTTCTACTTAAAATCCATTGTAGAAGAGTTTACTTTGAGTTGAAATATAGGTTATGTATGGATGCCGTTGGCGTGTGAGGCATGTCATTGGATGCCACGACCACGACTAGATGACGGGCGCTGAAGAGGTTGATATAGGTACAGTCTAAGAGCTATTATCATGCTGGCGATTTGCGAACGTATGAGAAGGCGGAACGAACGCGCAACGTAATGAATACTTATGTCTAAATACGTTGGCTCACTCTGAGAGGAGGCCTGTGGCCTGGAGTGGGACGTTCATAGGCTGGGATGATGATGATGACCAATAGAAAAACCGGTTGTCTGTAAAGTCGGTTTACGGACGATAGTTTAACGTGACAACGTCATAACAAAGCATTCAAAAAACAAAAATGAAACCAGGCGGTCACCCATCCAAGTACTGACCGCGCCCGACGTTGCTTAACCTCGGTGATCGGACGAGAACCGGTGTTTTGCCAAATATCTTGAAAACGGTGCATCCTACGGCATAACCAATGAAATTTTCATTCCCCCCTTTGAAGCCCCCGCACCCCCCCCATTAAAAATTACCCGAGCGCTAGTACAGTCGAAAGCATAAATATGTATACAGTCATCGCGTCAAAATATGTAAACATCAACCTTATGGTTAATGACATAGAGTTGTATAGATATTTTTGACACCTTGGTAACGTATATATATTTTTGCACGTGACCGTACTAAGATTGTACATCCTGGCGCGCGCTGCTCTCTTGTACCGGACAATAGTACATGTACGTTACATTGCGTCATCCTTTTTCGTGCGTGCAGCCGGCGTCCATTGATTTATTAGACGATGTCACGTCAAAACGCATGCATTTTCCCAGACTTTTGTGCGTTGTCTAATGAGGTCATTCCTCACTCTACCTTATTCTCAGAAAACCATTTTTAAAACCCAGGCAATACCTCATCCTTAATTTACGCAATTGACAACCTTTCATTTTTTTAACACCTGAAAATTACTGCAGGAATCGAAAGAGTTTCGCCTCCTGAACACGGAAAAATATTTATTATAATTTATTACTCCATATTTAAAAAAATAAAACAAATTTAAAATCATATTATGTACTTACAAATACATCCACAGAATAGATATGTTTCCTTTACCCTTTTCATAATTTTAGAGTACCTGGGCGACCGAGCTCTGCTCGGGCAAAAACTCGGTACCAAGCGTTTTACCCAGAGATAAGACCAAGCTAGATCAATTTTTCATCCCCGAAAACCCCCAAATACCAAATTTCATCGAAATCGTTGGAGCCGTTTCCGAGATCAAAACACCGGAGGGGTGGGGGGGGGGTTGAGAGGGGGGGGAGGGGATGCGGGGGAGGGAGCGCGGGGGTATTAAAGGGGGATGAAAATTTCATTGATTTTGCCGTAGGATGCACCGTTTTCAAGATATTTGTCAAAAACACCTGAGGTTGTGTGAGTCACGTTAAACTATCGTCCGTAAACCGACTTTACAGACAACCGGCTTTTCCTGTTCTGTGCTCCCAATAGGGAACGTGCACATAGACGGTGCTGCCAACTGGTGCCATAAGGGTGCCATCAATTTGAATGTTTTACCTTGATAAGTTTGTTTTACTGTCCGCATAGTGTCTCTTCTGTCGCATTAGTGCTGCTGCCTATAGTTACTGCACGTTCCCTATAATACTTTTTCTAACAAAAAAGTAACTTTTTCTCACAAAAGAAGAAACTTGACGTTTTCTCATGAAAAATAAACTTAAAAAAAAAACTAAAAATCTTGAAAAAAAACGTGGAATCGAACCGAGGTCGGCTGGATCCGCGACCACCCGATTTCTAATGTGCCATTATGATCTGCTCGAAGTGGGCGAAATTTAGCTTTATATTCTAATGCAAACAAAAATAGCCGGAAAACACGAGTAAAAGCGATTTTCTGAAAATGAAACATAGCTAGATCAGTTTTTCATCCCCGAAAACCCCCACATACCAAATTTCATCGAAATCGTTGGAGCCGTTTCCGAGATCCTGATTATATATATATATATATATATATATATATATATATATACATAATTATATACACATATATACAAGAATTGCTCGTTTAAAGGTATTAGATAGATAGATATTAGATAGATTAGATAACAACCTTAACGTCAAATTTACGTCATCACTTTTTTTTAATAGAGACTAGACAAAAGTAATGGATCTATTCTATCGTTGCGCTCTTTTAGAATAAGCACATCTTTAAAAAATTGTAACAAATTAATTAATAATCCTAGTGAAAATTTAAAACTATCAGCGTCTTTCTCTTTCCAAAAAGAATACACAGAACGAATCAAATTATAGTCTTAAAAATATAAAATGTTGTCAATTACTCTTAAGTACCCCCATTCCCACACAAAGTAACTTATTCGGCTTCTTGGGAAATCTCGGTGCATTCCTGAAGCAATCTACTTACGTAATCCAACTAGGGCTAGTGCAGGAGCGGGGCACTACGCCAAGGTTGTGGCCACAACACAAGCGGAGCACTCGAGACCGTTTCATAATGGATAACACGACGCGTGGCCATACCGAGAGCTTCAAAACACCATTAATGATGAATGAGAAAGTTTGGATGTTTGTCAGTCATTAACCCCCGACACAAAAAGAGGGGTGTTATAAGTTTGACCGCTTGTTTGTTTGTGTCTGTCTGTGGCATCATAACTCTTAAACGGGTGAACCGAATTGGATGCGGATTTTTTATTTGAAAGCAGGTTTCTTGGCAATGGTTCTTAGATATGTTTTATTAAAAATGGTTTAGCCGTTTCAAAGTTATCGGCTCTTTTGCATACTGCGGAAGGGTTCTAAGACTTTATTGAGTGGGGGTTTTTAATTTTTTTTTATTTATAGCTATTTAATTTTGTTAAAAGTTGGAGTACAGATACACAATAATCTAAATTGAGACATACGATACTTATCTCGGTAATAAGTTCCCGTGGGATAATAATTTAATAAAACAAGAACAGAGGGCGCTGTTCATAAACGTTGAAGTAACCTGGTCTTCCGCGGACGCCACTCTAAAACCTTTCGGCCCCATCGGCCGTCAGTTCTACAAGCGATGTGCCCTGCGCACTGCCATTTAAGTCTAGCGATTCTTCAAGCTATGTCCGTGACTTTAGCGTTTGCGCCGGAAGACGCAGTGTAGGTAGGCCTCCAACAAGATGGAGCGACGGCCTGGTTAAGGTGGCGGGAACGCATTGGATGCAGATGGCTCTGGGCCGATCTGTTTGGCGAGCCTTGGGGGCCTATGTTTAGCAGTGGACGACTTTTGGCTGAAATGATGATGACCCTGGTCTTCAAGGCGACGTGCTAACTTTGTCTGCAATTAATAGATGGCGTTATCCGAGCGGTCGAGCAGAAGCTTTAAAAATATTACTGTAACCTTTTACCCTGACGCTCTAAACTCGCTCTGTGGCCCGAGTCTAATTATTAGCTAACTGGTGCTACGGTGTGCTAATTCCAAATAATACAGGTGTGACGCCACAACTCTGAGTCCACAGTTCCATTTTGCCAACTTCTGAAATCGTCCTCATCGTCATAATGGTCTACTGCTCTGATTTGCCAACACTCCTATATAGTCACTTTCCTAACTTATCCACTTCCAGTGGGCTACAGTAACCACTCGTCAACATTTCTATTTCGACCACATTGCCAACTAGTCAACAGTCTTATTTCGACTACAGTGCTAACTCATCAACATTCCTAATTATTCTAAGCAGTATGCTTAGTATAAGTTTTACTTCACCAAAATACTTCTCGATCGCGTTTACGTAAAAATTTCAATTCTATGGAAACATGGACGCGCGCGCGCGGATGTACTGTCCATGTTTCCTTAGTAATTGATTTTTTTACGTAAACGCGATCGAGAAGTATTTTGGTGAAGTAAAACTTATACTAAGCGTACTGCACTGTGGTCGATAACGGAATGTGGACAAAGTATACGTAGTTGTGCCATCATTGAGCGTCTCACAAGCAGTTAGCGGAACGCTCGCCGCTACGCTCACTATGTGGCCCGAGCTTAAGTGTTAGCGGACACGTGCTACGGTGCGTGCCAAGCAATGGAGGTGTGCGACCACAGCTCTGAATACCTTCTAGGTTGCACAAATATGTAATGCGGTGCTAATTTAGCTAACCACATATAAATTGCTTAATTTAAACAAATTTGAGTGTAAAAAGAAACTCAAGTGCTGGCTCAAAAAACTAGATTACGAAAAAACAGAAAATATGTTATTGGTGTGACAAACACTTGTTGGTATTAACCCGTCGAGCGACCTAGGCACACACCGTGTGGCTAAACTAGCTGTCAAAATTTGCAAATTTTTGTTTCTAGTTTCGATCACCTTTTAACATAGGGTACTTAGAAAAAATTACCCAAAAATGTCGCCGATCGCGCGACGGGTTAATAACACTAGGTACGACATTGTATTTTACTTTAGTTGTGTATAATGGTCAGCTGTCTACACATAATTTCAAACACACACGCGTACGCACATGTACACACACACAAACACACACACACGCACAAATACAAATACACACACACATACATGCATAAAAACACACGGAATTTATTACTTTTTATAAACTTGTATATGAATTCGTTATTGTCAGTGAATATAAGATTAATAAAACTGAAATGCATCGTTGCGCAGGATTGAAGTGAAATTGTTACCTTAGTATTCCAATACCAAACCGCTGATCTTCATAACACAGGTTATCCTAGTATGAAGGTCAGAGGATCTATCTTAATGTCTTTTACAAGCCTACTTATTGCATTATATTTTTAGTTGTTACGAGTGTTTTTAAGATGCTAACTATACATAAGACTTGCATTGTTTGTTTATCTGTGGCTTATTATTCAATAAATTATTATTATTAATTATTATTAATTTTCCTAGTCTAGCATAGCGCTGCTTTCCTATATTGTAGATTAATCACACGCTTCACCCATCTCTAAGTAGATAAATGTACCATCATTGACCGTTGCATAAGCGGTTGGCGCCACGCTCGCCGCTAAGCTAACTCTGTGGCCCGAGCTTAAGTCTTAGCGGACACGCGCTACGGTGTGCTAATACCAAGCAATGGAGGTGTGCGGCCGCAGCTTTGAGTAGCTACTAACTTGTGCAAATGGTGCACAACTAATTATGTTAAAGACAAAGCATTTTATACTATTTCATTTAAGAACATAATACAGGGTGAAATTTTGAACGTGATACAAAAGTAATGTTTCAAGCTTAGTTAATGCTGGACAACATAATGCATTTACTCAATTGTTGAAATTTGTCTGATAAAATTTTGGATTTTCATACTTTGTTGTAGTTAAATTATGAACTAAATGTATGGACACCTCAAATTTAAAAATATTAATTCTAACAACTGGGTAAGTGCATTATGTTGTCCAGCATTAACTAAGCTAGAAACACTAATTTTGTATCACGTTCAAAATTTCACCCTGTATACAGGCTGATTCTAGAGACGTGACCGGGGTCAATGTACACCGTTTTTTTGTCAACTCTACGGGAAGATTCGTCTGGTTTAAAGCTAATTTCTCTAAGATACTAGTACCCCCCCCCCCCCTTATAATCACCACACTTCGTCACCCCAATAGCTGTCCACATCAGTTAAGTATGTTTCTCGCTGAACTTTTTGCCACGCATGGTGTATCTTTGGGATCAGCTTGCAGCGGCAGTAGGTATTTCCGGACCGATACAACTTGGGGAACATTAAAAGACCGGCCAAGTGCGAGTCGGACTCGCGCACGAAGGGTTCCATACCAATATCTTTTTTTTTTTTTTTATGTTAGATAGGCCAGACAAACGAACTAGTGGGTCACCTGATGTTAAATGAACACCACTGTCCATAGACACCCGCAGCGCTTTACACGATGCCAGTGCGTTGTCGGCCCTAAAGGAGAGGGAATAGGGGAAGGGGTAGAGGGAGGGGGAGAGGGAAGGGGTGAGGTATTGGGCCCCCGGCACTCTCACTGACCGTACGAAACGCAAGCAGGATTACTGCTGCTTCACGCCGGTGTTCTGTGAGAGGGTGGTACTGCCCCGGACGAGCCGGCCCATTCGTGATGCAGCGGCTAGCTACAACATGGCTCTACCACTACAAAAAACGGTAAAAAAATCACGTTTTTTGTATGGGAGCCCCCCTCAAATATTTGTTTTATTTTTGTGTGTGTATTGTTTGTGTATTTGCAGTACCAAATAAACGTTTATCTATAAATCTTGTCTGGTTTTTTTAGTGTTCCGTACTTAAACGGTAAAAATGGGAACTATTACTGAGGCTCCGCTGTCTGTCCGTCTGTCACCAGGCTGTATCTCATGAACCGTGATATCTAAACAGTTGAAATTATCACAGATTATGATTTCGGTTGCCGCTATAACAAGAAGTAAACACTATAAAGCAACAAACGTGATTTTTTTGCTCGTTTTTGCTCGATATTGATAACGGCAACAAGTAGACGCTTGAAATATTCACAGAATACTACTAATTACTTTAAAAATAAATAATTAAATTAATATAAAACAAATATTTACGGGGGCTCCTATACAAAAAACGTGTTTTTTTTCCGTTTTGATAAATAATGGTACGGAACCCTTCGTGCGCGAGTCCAACTCACACTTGGCCGGTTTTTTTGTATCTCTGTAATCTTGATTCTGTGTGTTTGCAGTACCAAATAAACGTTTATTTATAAATCTTGTCTCGAGATTTTTTTGCTTAGATACTCATCTTTCAATGGACTCTTTAAGTCCCTTTTGCACTAAGGACTTCTTGTAACACCATCCAATCATTAAACTTTTACCCTATTTGACTTTGTCATAAATATTTATGTTAATAAATATCTCATGAACAACTGTTCAATGTAAATCTAGCAGAGAAACGCTTGAGTTAATTTTTTGTCGACCTCCCCCCCACCTCCCCTCGGGTGAGGTCGTGTCAGGGCGTCCCTTTGAAGTGGTAATCTTGGGCTACGTGCCTTGATTCCGTTTATTTTACAATGTACATTATAAACGAATAAATATTTCTACATCAGCTCTGTAACATTGAAACTGCTAAGGAATGGAGTTCGCTCCCGTTGTCTGTATTTCCAGATAAATACAACCTAGGGCTCTACAAGGCTAGAGTAAAAATACTGTAAGTAAACCAGTGAGAAACATATTGTAAATAAATACGGATAACCCACGTTTATGATCTAGTTTAGCTTGACATGATTCGGGCCAATCCGTATCCCTTCATCACACCTTTGGCCTCATCTGCATTTTTCATCAGGTGAGATAGAGGTCAACCATGATTCAGGGTCACCACGGTTCAGTATTAGTCAGTTTAAAAATATTGAATACTATCAAACTTTTAAGTAAGAACTAATTAAAGTCACCAATATGGCTCGAAGAATTGCCAGACTCATGTGGCAGAGGGCAGGGTACATCGCTCGTAAAACTGCCGGCCGATGGGGCCGAAAGGTTCTCGAGTGGCGTCCGCGAACCGGAAGACGTAGTGTAGGTAGGCCTCCAACAAGTTGGAGCAACGTCCTAATTAAGGTACGGGAACGCGTTGGACGCGGATGGCGCAAGACCGATCTGTTTGGCGAGCCTTAGGAGCTTTTCAGCAGTGGACGTCTTTCGGCTGAAATGATGATGATTATGAAACTTTTTGTTTGTTTTTTTTTTTTGTTTGCACGGGGGCTCTGTCCGCTTCAGCTTGTAGTTTTACCGTGATTTTCGTGTCGTATATTGAGGCTCAACTCGACGGGAAGCCATGACAGTTTGTCAGCTACCACAGCATGCGACACAGCAAAAATCCTAGTGCCATTTTTGAAAGCTAAAAGCATTTCCATATTCCGTTCAGAATAATTCCGAGAATGTTCCGAGCAGAATAAAATAAATATGTAAGGGGGCTGCCGTACAACATACGTCATTTTTTGCTCGTTTTTGCTCGATATTGATAACGGCGACAGCGTGAAATATTCACAGAATATATTAAACTTAAAAATAAATTAAAATAACACAGCAAACGTGATTTTTTTTTATAGATAATGCTACGGAACCCTTCGTGCGCGAGTCTGACTCTCACTTGGCCGGTTTTTTATCTCGCTCACCACTTCGCTGCATCTCTCCGCCCCAGTAGACAGGCAGCATTGAATGCAGATGCATTTATTTCAACAAAGATAGAATATCGCGTTATATCAATTACGAGTTTGTATTGTGAAATGCACAAAAGGTAATGAAACGAATTAATTGGCAATCGTTTGTACCATTGCCACAGCTTTATTAAGTTTCCACGTTAAATATCCGGTAAAATAAATTGATTTCATTCATTATTATTATTATATTATTAAAACAGGGTATTCAAAGAGCAAACGTGGAATATACTCGTATTAACAATATTGCTTTCATTCGTAGATCTATAAATTTTAATATTTGTTCATCGTTTTGGCATAGGCCTCTTCCTAGAAGGAGAGGACTTGGACCGTAACTCCCATGCAGGCAGTGTGGACTGATAACTTTACACACAGCGTTGAATTTATTCGCAGATGTGTGCAGGTATTAATTCACTAAGCGACATGTTATTTTATTTACTTATGGAGAACTACCAGGTTGTACATAGATACATTATAGAAATTAGATACAGTCTTTGATCAATTATAACTGAAGATACACATTGCCGAACAAAATCCCCTTCAAAGAATGTCCGAACTTTTTTATTTGTTTGCGTAACAATTAAAATCATTACCTACACAGAAATTTGAACCTAGTCTTTACTTCATTACAGTCGAATTTCGGTAGCGGCAAAACTCCACTTGACAGCTAAACTTGACAATTTCACGCAACGTTCTGAGAAAAAAGAAGGCCACTTTTATCAAAGTGGCGCTCATTTGGCTCGGACATTTTCGGGCGCGCGACTGTGGATCTACAGTTATAATTGATCAAAGATTTCACGCAACGTACTGAGAAAAAAGAAGGCCACTTTTATCAAAGTGGCGCTCATTTGGCTCGGACATTTTCGGGCGCGCGACTGTGGATCTACAGTTATAATTGATCAAAGGATACAGTACCTAAATACAGCAAGCCAATTACAGGTTCTCGCCGACAATTATTCCATTTGGACACATAAGAACAGAAAATAAAATACTTCTCCATTTCTTCTTTGTTTTTCTTTTTGTCTTATTTTTTCCAGAACTTTTTTAAATTGGCGTCGAGGCGGTGGTAAGTTATCGTTGAGTGTTGGGACACCCTGTATTATTTTGTTATGATTTTTAGGGTTCCGTTTTTGCCATTTTGGCTCCGAAACCCTTATAGACAAGATGGAGCGGTGACCTGGTTATGGTGGGAGGAACGCGTTGGATGCGGATGGCGCAGGACCGATCTGTTTGGCGAGCCTTGGGGAGGCCTATGTTCAGCAGTGGACGTCTTTCGGCTGAAATGGTGATGATGATGAACCCTTATAGTTTCGCCATGTCTGTCTCTTCGTCCGTCTCACGTGTCCGTACGCGGCTTAGCTTAGAGACTAGTAGTGTTAGAAAGCTGTAATTTTGCATGGATATGAATCAATTATGCCATCAAAGTGAAAATAAAATAAGCAATCAATCATAAACAAAGTTGACGTTCAAGGATGTGATTTTTTTTTGGTAGAATGTCTTATTTTGGAGGTCTAGTATAATATGAATGTAATGGTTCTGCAGTATTTTAAAAATCTGGCATTTTGGGAACGTGGTGTTTTGCATGAGCGAATTTTCTGTGTATGTATGTATATTTTTCGTTTTTTTTTTTCATCAGTGTTGAAGGTTAAAGGAGACCTCAGGACACTGCCGCAGCACACCTTAATTTACGTTTTGCTCGCTCATAAATTTTAACTGGAGCCGTGGATTAATATTTACAGGCAGCGGGCGGTAAATCACTTCGGCCGCGTTTTAAATGTGCAGTGAACGAGCTGAGCGCTGCGGTCAGCTTATTCTAATATGTAAGGTTTGTTTTAGAGCGTGTAGAAGTGTGGTGAGCTGAGGGAGAATCGTTTGAAGGCCGTTACAAAATCAAAAGTTTATTTCTGTAATCAGGCCCTTAAGAGCTCTTTTACATGTCTCATTTTTTAGTCTACCAGCACTTTCGGAAAGACCATAATCGCCAAGAAGAATGCGCCGCAAGGAACTTGGCACTAAGTCATTCTTTCTAAAAACAGATTACAATTTACAGAAATACATTTCATGCATTGTACAATAGTACATTATTGTCGTGGCCTGGAAGTAGGCAATTGCTGGCTGAGTATGAGTATTAAGCGGACCAGCTTGCGAGTCCGTTTAACTAATAAGAAGCCAGCAATTGCTATTCCAGCCGAGACTAATATTAAGCTTTTCTCAAAAATGGTGAAAGAAAAAAAATTGAATAAACTTTTAGTAACTGAAATAGGTACAAAGAATTGCAAATCACTTAAAATGAAATGTCATTAAACCTTTTCCCGCCTTTTTAGGGTTCCGTACCTCGAAAGGAAAAAACGGAACCCTTATAGGATCACTTTGTTGTCCGTCCGTCCGTCCGTCCGTCTGTCTGTCAAGACCCTTTTTCCCAGGAACGCGTGGAGGTATCAAGCTGAATTTTATAACAAATACTCAAGTCTACTGTCCCTTGGAGCTGTGAAAAAATCAAACTTCTAAACCAACGCAATCAAAAGATATAGCCGTTTATGACGCAAATTTCCGCATATTTTCGAAACTCGCAAGAGAATCAAAACCTAAAGGGTACTTCCCGTAAACTCAGAATCTTGAAATTTGGTACGAAGCAAGGTCTTATAGCACAGATAAAGGAAAAATTGCGAAAAGCATAAATTTTTTGTCTGTATGTCTATATCAGTAAACAACGCACATTTTCGACACTCGCAAGGGAATCAAAACCTACAGGGTACTTTCCGTGAACTCAGAACCTTGAAATTTGGTACGAAGCTAGGTCTTATAGCACAGATAAAGGAAAAAATGCGAAAAGCATAATTTTTTTTGTCTGTCTGTCTATATCAGTAACCAATCTACAATGATCCCACACTGCGCACATTTTGCTTAGGAGTAGGGGTCTGCTAAGACTGGATGTTCATAGATACATATAAATTTGTACGAAACCCTAGGTGCGCGAGTCCGACTCGCACTTGGCCGGTTTTTCATTAAAAAAAACCTGCGGGTGTATTTTTCTACCGAAAACACGACAAGCTGTTTCAAACACAATAAAAAGCAACTGATACCGGTCATTTCAGTTGGCTGTATACGAATAGTGCCAGTGCCAACTTATTACCATGGCCGTTTTAACTTTTTAAAAAGTTTGAGACTCGACAATAATGGAATTTGTATGCGACATTGTTGTCGAGTTTATCGAGCCTGCAATGTTTTTAATTTTTTAATTTTTTTACTGACCTTAAACTATGCACTTCATTTTCTGATATTATGTAAAGAATAATGTCAACTTTTACGGATATTTTTGAGAAAAGAAACTTACAGCTGTGTTATAAATCATTATCGAGGCATCAATGAAATGATGATTATGAAGCAAGTCAAATTGGCCGGACTTAATACTACACTACTACTACTTTTTGGCTAAAATATTACCTGAGGAATTTACGTTTTGAATCAGTCGAGTTACTTTCGGCCATGGTGTATAACAATTTAGACAAATTATCTTCATAATGCTTTGTAAACATGAAACAAAATGGTAAAGACGAGTAGCCCGTGTTCAAAGGCGCAACTCATCACGAGTCGAGTTTCATTAAAAATAGGTAATTAAATTTCGAGTCCACGGTACGAGCTACAAGCTAAAACAATATACAAGGTGTGAAATTTATCCAGAATGTTTCAGTTGCATTTCATCATTTCTAATGTGATCCCGCAGAGAGACTCCGAGCATAGCCCTCTCCATCTCCCTCTGAGTGTCTTTGAGCATTCTTATATAAGGCTCATCGCTAACGTCCACGTCTCAGTGACATGTCATCACTGGCAACACACACTGGTCAAAGACTTTTGACTTGAGACATTGCGGTGTACTTAATGGATGACAATATAATTGCGGAGCTTCCCAAACGCTGCCCAGCCAAGTCTTAGCGTTTCCACCAGAGATGTGCGAGGATGCGTTGCGAGGGATGTGTTTTTCATGAACCAATAGAAACACTTCATTCACTTAGGACCTTTTAAAAGACGTGTTTCTATTGGTTCATTACAAACACATCCCTCGCAACGCATCCTCGCACAGCATTATACGCAGCCTTAAGGTCGATTCATGCCTACAGACATTGAGCGTACCAGACGCGTGCTGTGGCAGATACCGACAGACACCACAACAAAACAAAGGTATCGCACAACCGTTCACATAAGTTAGAATATTACAACCGTCACCTCCACCGCTCGTCACGTCTGTGCGTTTGGAGCTTTAATCTTGCACATCTCGTAGGCTTAAGCCCTGGTTCTTCGCCTATTCATGATTCTAAAGACGCTGGCATCATTTCCTCCGTAGCTACACTGCTCCCCCATTACGTTCTATAGTTTATTGTGCGTCTGTCAGCTTATAATTAAGCCATTAGCGCGCGGAGCCGGCGGCGATGACTTGGCACTTCGTTTGTCCTCCGTTACGGGATAGGAAGCTAATATTTACCCATTACCCTGAGTTATGGTGTTCGGTGTTTACGGGAAGCGCTGAAGCACGCAGGGTCCAAGAATTTACGGCTTCCTGCGTTGAATTAAAAATTAAGCTCTTTTCTTTTAAAGAGACGTGGGACGGGGGCGCGTTGCAGTCGCGCCCACCCTAGAGTCAGCTTTTATACTAAACTAGCCCCCCCCCACCGGTACCTACCGCCGTAATCGCTATGTCCCTGCATTTTAAATCTGTGATATCTTCGAAAATATTCATTTAAATTACATGCTGTAAAGGGCCATATTAATCTATATTACACGCACAATGTATTTAAGGTGCTTAATTGGATAAGGATTAATGCTGTATTGCTTAAAATCGCTTCGTAAATAAGCCATTATTTCTAGTAAAAAGTAAAGAATCAAAATTAATTATTGTGCGTTATCCCTAAGAGATAGACATAAACCATTGCGGACTTTTATTAGACCTTTTTATGATGTACAATACTGTAGTACATTATTTTGACCTATCTCGTAGGGTTCAGCCAGCGTTTGCAATGTAAGCACAAAAAAATGTGTTTATTTACGACATCACATTAGAAAACTCTAAAATTATCAGTTTTTCACTACTATATTATGCATGTATTATACATATAAACCATCCTATTGAATTACTCTATTTGATAAAAAAACGCATCAAAATCCGTTGTGCAGTTTTAAAGATCTAAGCATACATAGGGACTGACAGACAGCGGTAAGCGACTTTGTTTTATACTATGTAGTGATGATGTATAGAAGTGTCACGATCCAAAGCAGACAGAAAGACGAGGCCGCGTCTCCGCCTCTCGCGACGCTTCTGTACATTTCGTATGAAAACTGATTCAAGGGACGCCGAGACTGTGACCCGCCCCCATTTCACATCTCTTCCGATGGCTTGCGACACAGGTCAGGGAAAATTATACCCTATAAGTTCCCAATCCGCTCTGGGCTCACGTGCTAAACCCTCGCATTCTGAGAGGAAGCCTGTGCCCGCAGTGGGACGTATAAGCTGGGATGATGATGATGATAAAAAAACTTACTAGACATGAGTTTTCCGTTTACACCAAGACTAAAACATCGTAATTAACAAGAACTTCTACGATTTTTAACAAAAAGTTTTGAATGTTCGGAAGTAATTTCTTTGGTCGGCTTGCCGCGTGAAAGCAATCTGCTGTCGCGAATTCCGCGACGCGGTGTGACGCGACGCCGCTGCCACAGTGCGTCACGCATCGCAGTACGAATAAAGGTTAGAACGAAACGCTACTTAAAATACGGAGACGTTACGGAATCACAGTGACGCCGTATCTGCACCACTGCCCAAAATACGGAATCGCAGTGACGCGCCGTAAACCTCAGACGTTACCGCATGCTCAACATAGTAAAGTCTGACGTTTACGGTACGTCACTGCGATTCCGCACCGTCAGCGTATTTCGGGCAGCGTTTGTGAACAGTGTTTTGTTATATCGGCTCAAACTCATATTTTCATAAAAGAGCACCCTTCAAAGCTTTATATTTCTCATCGGTGCTTTTCTAAGGAAGACAATGAATTTGTTTAAAAAAATCTACAGAAGTTAGACGGTTTCGTCACTTGTCAGTACTTTGGAGGACAATTTTATTTCTCCGCACAGATTGAGATTGGGCAGCTAAAAAAATACGTGTCTGTTATTTTAGACTAGTCTCTAACATATTTCAAAACAAATCAAATCGGAGCAGGACAGTTGGGTACCTTTGCTTGTTAGATGAATTACTTAAGTAGTTTGCTTCAGGAATGCGATGAGATTTTCCGAGAATCCGAATAAGTTTAGCTACCTTCATCATCATCATCATCATCATCATCATCATTGCAGCCTATATACGTCCCACTACCTTGTGCGCTCATAATAGAGGAGTTCTTCTGGGGAGTGTGGTTCTGTAAGTCAAGAATGAAATAATACTTAAAACCATGGTGGTCTAGTGGTTTGGCCTTTGGCCTCTCAAGTAGTGGGTCGAGTCTGGATTCGAACCCACGACCCTCTGCTTGAGAGGCATAACCACTAGGCCAGTGTACCGCAAAGGGTGTGCCTCGGAAAAATAATATCTCATAAACCTAAATAGACGGGCGGAAGAAAAATACTTAAACAGGTGTAAATCACGCTGATTCACATGGTTTTTCATTTATTGTATACCTCCAAAAAAAATTCATTTGGCTAGGTTTACCTTGAACACAAGAAGTTTGTGGAACACTTCACTAGGCCACCACGGCTTTTTTTAACCCCCGACACAAAAAGAGGGGTATTATAAGTTCGACCGCTATGTGTGTGTGTCTGTCTGTCTGTTTGTCTGTCTGTGGCATCATAGCTCTTAAACGAGTGAACCGATTTGGATGCGGTTTATTTTAATAGAAAGCAGGTTTCTTGGCGATGGTCCTTAGATACGTTTCATCAAATCGGTTCAGCCGTTTCAAAGTTATCAGCTCTTTTGTTAGCTGCGGAAGGGATCTTAGACGCATAATGGGCATTGACTTAACGTTCAATCATACGAGTGACATAATTGCGTTGGGGGTTTTTAAAATTTTCAATTTATAGTTATTAGGCAATGATGATGAAATATTTTCTTAGTTGTCCCACTGCAGCGTGCGCGGTAGTATGCGGCGCGTGAGTGCGCTGCTTGCTAGAACAATGCTATATAACCCCCCCCCCCAAGACCCACCCTACACCAAGTAACAAGGCCGGGATAAGGGACTTTGTTTTCGTCCCACTCGTCTTGCACCTGAGAAGTTATGACTGAAAAAGTTATCTTAACATCATTTCAGCCGAAAGACGTCCACTGCTAAACATACAAATAGGTCTCCCCCAAGGCTCGCCAAAAAGACCGGTCCTGTGCCATGTGCATCCAACGCTTTCCCGCAATCTTAACAAGGTCATTGCTGCATCTTGTTGGAGGCCTACCTTCACTGCGTCTTTTGTCCGAAGACGCCACTCGAGAACCTTTTGGCTCCATCGGCCATCAGTTCTACGAGCGATGTGCCCTGCCTGATGTGGCGATTCTTGGAGCCATGTCAGCGACTTTAGTTCTTGCGCGGATTTCATCATTTCTAATGCAGTCCCGCAGAAAAACTCCGAGCATTGCTCTCTCCAATGCCCTGTGAGATAGAATGTTTCCTTAAAGTAAAATGAGCTAATTAAAGGATTCAAGGTAGCTCTTTCAAGGCCCATACATTTTTTCCACCGTAGATAAGACGTCCTATACCTACGGAAGTTGTCGTTTGGTTATCAAGATTAATTGGCCGTTCATACTAAGTCAGCGGCAAGCAATAGCCGCCTGTCCCTCGTTGATAAGAGTTAATGTTGTCGCATGAGATCGGATACTGGTTCAAACAAGTTCTTGGTTCTTAGACATGTTTCGAATGCGTTAAAGTTTTACGAAATTTCCAGTCTTGTTATCAAACAAATTATGCAAATGAAAAAAGGGATTCATGTTGCCATATTATTCAAAATAAGGTTTTTTGTTTATTTGTGTCTCTAGTTTATGTTATGCAAACCAATATTTTCGTCAGTGAGTATTTTTTTTTAATAGCTGAACGCCATGATGTTTGTCACAAATTTTGTGGAGAGGAAAAAAAAAGGTAATTTTGTGTAAAATTCTGTTAACGACCTCTCCTCTAGCCACACCTGAAACGTGTTACGCGGCGTATTTTAAGGAACATAACATCAATATTTCATTGCATGTTTGAGAAATATACAATACTAGCAGCCCGTCCCGGCTTCGCACGGGGTAGACAATTATTTATTTTTGGAAATTTGGATATAAAACACTTTTTTTCACAAATATTTTTATTTATTAAAAAAATATTATTTATTATATATTTATTAATTATATATTAAAAAAAATCCCACAGTTATATTTGTATGTAAGTCTATTTATGTTCAATTTCTTTGATGGTTTAAGTGGCGATGCCCGGCGCGCTTTTCAGACTGCATCGCAAACAACGGCCACGGCGCTATGGCGGTTTTGTTTACTGTTTGGATTTTTTAATTCGTAATATCTTTTGAATGGAAAGTCCAATTTAAATAATTTAAAAACTATTTTATAGGTAGTTAAATGGTCTTGACCATAAAATAATTTATTTGGATAAGGATTAATATAAACACATAAATAGCATGGTTTGAATTTGGTTAGCATTTTCATTAATGTTTAAAATGAAAAAAGTTGTTGTAGTGACATAACTACAATAGTTGGACAAATGCTACCGCGGAGTTTTTTGTAGACATTATGATGTTCTTCAATATTGTTGTACATTATTTTGTTCTATCGCTAATAGTTTCGGCAGCGCATTCGACGAAAGACATTTTAAGACTCATTTTTCTACACCTTCGGTTACATTGTTCAAATTTTACCAAGGATCCCTAATTTTTTTCAAAATGAAATGTAGCCTATGTCAAATTGGAAGAATGTAGCATTCTATTGGTGAAAGAATTTTTTAAATCGGCCCAGTACTTTTTGAGCCTATTCATTACAAACATACAAAAATAGGTACAAATCTTTCCTCTTTATAATATTATTAGTGTAGAAGTGTAGATGTAGATGTAGATGTAGATTATCATGGATTAACGGTGTCCATGAACACAGAGTAGCACACGCAACAGAGACCCTGTGAGACCCGCCATCAATATCCCCTCTGTGCCGCCATTAGTCTGCGCGAGCAAGTGACCGCCGCCGCCTAAAGAACTATTAATTAGCAGAACAACGAAGCCCTAAGACATTGAGAAAATTAATAGCGTAGTCAATTAAGTTCTGTCCAAGTCAGAAATATCTGTTTGGTAGTTTAGGGAGGTAAGGAATGAGAAGGAAAAATTGGTTTGGATTGTTATTAAGTTCGTTTGAACTTATAAAAGCTTGGTGGTTTTGTTTCCATCCGTAATAATAATAATAATTTATTTCGGACAATAAAGATTCATAATGTATAATGGTCGTTGGCAATTAAAATAACTATAAATTAGAAAATATAAAACCCCCACGGCAATTAGGTCACACATATGATTGAAAATAAAGTGAATGCGTAATTATGAAAGAAAGAAAACATTAAGAATAAGAATAAATTTATTGATGCAGTTAATTAATTTACATTTTACGAATAAATTGAAACAATCTAAAAAATATGGCACTGCGACAGATTTCCTATATTATTTTTTCCGTATCACCTACACTAATACGAGAAATAAAATTCACCTTGAGTTTTACGGTGAAGGAAGACGTCTTGAGGTAATCTACACACTGCAAAAAAATTCAATGGTGTGTATTAGGTTCCCAATCCACACTGGCCCCGCGTGGGAACAACGGCCCAACCCTTTTATAATGAGAGGAGGCCTGTTGAGTGCCCTGCAGTCTTTGATCAATTATAACTGAAGATACACATTGCCGAATAAAATCCCCTTCAAAGAATGTCCGAACTTTTTTATTTGTTTGCATAACAATTAAAATCATCACCTACACAGAAATTTGAACCTAGTCTTTACTTCATTACAGTCGAATTTCGGTTGACACTTGACAGCTAAACTTGACAATTTCACGCAACGTACTGATAAAAAAGAAGGCCACTTTTATCAAAGTAGCGCTCATTTGGCTCGGACATTTTCGGGCGCGCGACTGTTGATCTACAGTTATAATTGATCAAAGCCTGCAGTGAAAGATTGTGAGGTGAAAATAACACCCGAACTGGGGTAACCGTTGGAACCTAATACTTGCAATATTTATTACCATTGTATGTAACACGATTAAAATATAAAGATAAAAAAAAACTTTAATTTCAATACTAGATGAAAAAACCCGCATGTAAAATTTCCGTTCCTATGGAAATTCCGGGAAAATATATAACCTATGTCACTTTTTGAACTAAGACAAATCTAATGACACCTCACACTTGAAAATCCATTGAGTCGTTTAGGCTGCAGGACGTGCCAAAGGATGATACATACATACGCTCGAAAAACATACCACTCCTTCGACAGTCGGGTGAAAAGATTAATAAACTTTTTTCGTAATTTTAAACATTTACAGCACCATCAAATACAGTCTAGAGCGTTATCGTAATTACGGGAACCACATTTTCCTGTGTAACAAAAATATAATTTTATGAAATTCTTTTGAAACACGTTAAAACAAATAACAAATTTAATGCAGGATTATCAACTAATACGACAGGCAGTTTTCCTTGGCCCATAAAGACCATCCAGAGGTCAACAAGCCAAGCGTACCCAAGCACACCAGAGCCCTGGTCATCAAATTGAAATTTCTTGTCGCCATGAATTTGCGGGACTCAAAAGAGGCTTTTAAGGAAACAATTACGCTCTTATTGCCCCCGGCTACTCCATTTAATGCGTATTTGGGTCTTAATAATTATGTAGATTCCAACAAAAATTCAGTTTAATTTAACGTTGATCACAAGAATAATAAAAAGGCACCTTATTGGTTATAATAGAGATGGAGCTCTCTCTGAGAGAGATAGAGATTTATTTACACTAACATCTAAAATTTGCTGTCTAAAACTTGGTAGCATACCTAGCGTACGGTTGTGGTACCTACTCTGAACATGAGCTCTAGTTGAGTTCGAAATTCGTCAGTGTTATTTGGTGCTGGAGATAGTTGGGTTTGTGTGATTTGTGTGTTCGTACAGTGTGGAGGTGGAGGAACTGCATGAACACGCATTTCTTACATAAACGTAACTATCGTAAGGTCGCAGGTGAGCAAAGTAATTGTTTCAGTTCACTTTTTTATTATAAAAATAAATAGTGCTCGTGAATCTGAGTTAGAAAATAACAAAACTTCCAAATTAAAACAATAATTTGCGTCATTTAAAGTGACAATTCCCACGTACACATTATCTAGGCTGGGATGATGAAGATTATTATTTTATTTATTATTAATGGAAAGCAGTATTTATTGGAAATAAGTTTCAAATTTTCAATTACAAATATGTCCGAGAGACATCGTCTCAGTAAATACGGGTAAGAGATATTATTTTCGAGTCTGCCCGCCGTCAGCGAGGCCGTGCGGCCGGCAAACGAAAATGCTCGATATTAATGTTCTACTTCAAACGTTACATGTAAGTTTTTACCCCCAGACACAAAAAACATGCAGACGAATTGAGAACTTCCTCTTTTTTTTGAAGTCGGTTACAAATAAGTGGTTCGGGTGTAGGTAATACACAGTACAAGAGGGTCATACACATTTTATTTATTTGCACCTATCCTGTGGGCATGGCGAAAGTTAAGATTCTGTAGCCAATATTTCAAGAGAGAGATAAGAGGATGTTTCGGCATATGGGAATGAGCATCCAGATAGATCGAATTTTGCAAAACACTTGTTTGAATCAAAAAATTCATTGTTAGATTCGGTTTCTTATGAAGTGTTACATTATTGCGGCAACAGGTTGCGTCTGGATGCTCTGGAATGCATGGAAATAATTATATATAACACTATGGGGTCTATTATTAATGAACAGGTAAATTTAGTATCTTCTCATTTACTGCGGCTTGGGTCTAATTTGAGGAATAAAAGTTAGTATTAATAAAATAAGCTTTATCGATAAATAAAAAATTCAAGGTAGTTTTATATGACGTAAAAGTTAATTTTTGTGGGGTAGTTTGTTTGAGAAAAATAAAGTGGGTATTTGAGAAGTTACAGTGACGAAACGTTTGTTTTGGTTTGTTAGTCTAACATTTGGTAGCGTAGCGTACGGTTGTGGTGCCAACTCTGAAGATGAGTTCTGGTTGAGTTCGAAACGCGTCAGTGTAGTTTGGTGGTGGTGATAGTTGGGTTTGTGTGATTTGTGTGAGTTTGTACAGTGTGGAGGTGGAGGAACTGCATGAACACGCATTTCTTACATAAACGTAACTATCGTAAGGTCGCGGGTGAGCAAAGGAATTATTTATTTTCAGTTCATTAATATTTTTAAGTCAAGTCTTCATCGGCGTGGGGACGCCTGGCCAACATCCGGGCCATTTAAATAATAATAAATAAATCCCTTTTAGGGATAAGTTCGGCTTTGTACTCTTTTCGTTTAAGGTTTTTTGTATTATTTTTTGTGTTTTATGTACAATAAAGTATTTACATACATACTTCTATCGCAATATAATCCCTAGTAAGAAAAATATAGATTAAGATAATTTTCCTCTTTCATTAATATGCGATGTTCATGCTCCGTGTTCAAACGTAACTCAACGCGTAGCCCGGCTACGGCGTAGCACGTCTACGGCGCGCGTAGCACCACGCAGCGGCGTTTTAATGCTCTACGAGAATATATTAACGTATATTTGATGAGTTTATATCCTATATAAAGGATCGTCTACACCGGTGCTCAGTCAAAATAGGTACCATCAGCCAAAAATATGGTCTACCCCCCTACGGTTGAAGTTCATTTGCACATAATAATACAACGAGGTCGATTTTCGCTTGAAATAATTGGGTGACAGTGACTAAAGACTTCACTCAGTTTGAAAAGTCAACCTTAACGATATTTAGATGTCACAGAAACTTTTGTCAAAACTGGTAGACCACTTTCTTGACCGACCGTACGTCACGATCGCAAAGGAAAAGACGTACCTAATGCGTCACGATTTCATTGCGTACCATCCAAAGCGTTGCTTAAACTACGCAGACGCATTGTAAATGCATAGAAGTGCCTCAAGCGTCACGATTTTATCGCGAACCATCCACACTCCTGCTCAAAATATTTACGCTGATGCATCGCAAAGGCAAGGCTCTCCACATCACTGCCAAAGTACGCCGACGCACCGTAAATTGAGGTGCATCAAAATCGCAAAAAATAGTTACAAAAAAATAAATAAATAAAAAATATCACGGGACAATTTCACACCAATTATTTATTGATCTAGTCCCAAAGTACTAAGCAACGGAGTAACATACTTATAATATAGATAGCTACATACTTAAATACATATTAAACACCAAAGACCCGAGAAGAAACATTCGTATTTTTCATACAAATATCTGCCCCGACACGGGAATCGAACCCGTGACCTCAAGCTTCGTAGAGTAAGGTTCTCTAACCACTAGGCCATCAGGTCGTCAAACCGTCGTCAAGTTACATCGAAGTTCTTATGGACAACACCACACTGGCAACGTAAATGACGCAACTGTCTCGTAAGCGATAGCACAAAACCGACCGCCATGTAGATCCCTAGGAAAAGCTGTCCAGCAATAGTCTTGTGACTGATGATGATTGTGCATTATTTATTCTCATAAGTTTAAAAAATATGTGACTCTCGAGTGCTTCACAATAAATTGGAGCAGGGCTACGTCAATTGATTCGTTCCATAAAAAGGACCTTTGAAAGTTGGGTAAGAGGCATTTGTAGGGCCTCTGCAATTAAGAAGTTAAAGATGTTCTTCTATTTATGTTTGTAGGAATATGAAATTACGGCAACCTGGAGGGGGTTGGGGTTGGGGGTTTAGGGGTCGGGGTCACCTGCCCCGGCCGTTTTGTTATGCAACAAATGGGTTTTCTATTGCTGTTTAATCGAATTAAGGAATTCTTGGACGAATAAGTATCAAGAGCGATTTGATGTCGGTGAAAGTTTAAAGACGGGCTTTATTTGACCGTGTAATGTAAAAATTTGTTTACTTTAAGTTTAGGCCACCGATCACCGATGCCAACATTTGGAATGCTACAGAAAATTTCTCAAAAACTTTGTATAAATGAACTGAAATAATTACTTTGCTCATCCGCGACCTTACGATAGCTACGTTTCCAATTCCTCTACCTCCACACTGTATGAATACACACAAACCCAACTTAACTATCACCACCACACTACACTGACGCGTTTTGAACTCGACCAGAGCTCATCTTCAGAGTACCGCAACCGTTCACTGTGCTACCAAACTGTAACTGTCTACTTTTTTTCTGCTTATTCCCTTAAATTAAGTCAAGTCTCTTTTTGTGTCGGGGGTTAAAAAATATAGACCTTCGGAAAGTAACGCCTGATTCAATAAATTACTTTCTATAATGTCAATATCTTAGCTAAGGCATTTTTCACTATTTATCCTCTTTGTGTAATCTTAAAGTGCAGTAAATTCTGCATTATTACCTATCTAAAAGCTCTACCTGAACTAATACACAAGCTGCTGCGCTGAGGTCACCCGGGGGCACAACTACAAGTAAATTAGCATGAAAGCCACGCGCCAGCACCCGCATATGTAATTAGTAATTAGTAATACAGATCACATACGAAATGCTAACAAAAGACTGAATACATTACAAGCATGGATTCTGATATTCACTGGGGCAAATCTGAACATTCCACCGGTCAGGAGGCTCCAATTTCACCAACGTTTAAATTTGATCGTATTTCATGTTCTACTAATAATAATAATAATCATCATCTTCATTTCAGCCGAAAGAAGCCCACTGCTGAACACAGGCCCCCAAGGCTCACCAAACTGATCGGTCCTGCGCCATCCGCATCCAACGCGTTCCGCAAACATTGCTTGTCCGACTTGCTAGTCGTGGCTCCATCTTGTTGGAGGCCTACTGATACTGCGTCTTCCGATCCGTGGGCGCCACTCGAGAACCTTTCGCCCCCATCGGCCATCAGTTCTATGAGCGATGTGCCCTGCCCATTGCCAATAAACTTGAGTCTTGCGATTCTTCGAGCTATAATAATAATAATAATTTATTGCAGATAACGTAGATCCATTGGTTAGTAAATACAAAATTAACTTACGTGCTAATGTTAGTTAGAATTTACACATTACAAATTATGAATACTATTATAATAATTTACTTACTTCATACAAGTTTGCCGATTCACTACCATTAAATTATAAACATGGGAGAACATGGGGGAATCAGGTTTGCAAGCAAACACAGTCAAAATAGCGTTGGGGCTGTTCCGCATCCTAAGCACTAGCGAAGTGACTCTCTTATGTAGAATGGCATCAAATCCATCTGTTTGTGCCTCGGCGAACATTAAAGACGCGCTGCAGAAGCGGGGCAGCCCTAACAGCATCCTAAATCCATTATTATACTGAACTTTTAGGACACCAATCGATTTCTACGTACAGTTAAGCCACAAGCTGCTCGTGTAAAAGCTTTGAGAATATGCTTTAAAAAGCGTGATCTTCATCTGTTCCGAACAACGAGCAAACCTGCGGGCCAACATGTTGGTTCTAATTGCTAGTGCCCTGCGCTCCCTCTCAATGTTCATTTGGTCTTTAAGGTCGTATGTAAGATAATGGCCCAGATATACTCTCCGTATAGAAACTCCATTTAATGAGACAGCTGGTATATCTTCAGGTATCTTTTCGGGACGCTTACCGGCGGCTTTACAAACCAAATATTCCTTTTATTCGCATTTTAGCACAACCCATGTCTGTATGCATAGGACTCGCATATTTTGAGGAGCTTTTTCAGTGCACTCACCGTTGGGCTCTGCAGCACCATGTCATCCGCGTAGCTGATGTTGTTTACACAGACACCATCCACGCGACACCCGATACGGGTGCTGCCGAGCTCACCAATAAGGTCGTCCACATATAGGTTGAAGAACTTGGGCGACGATAGCCCCCCCTGTCGCACCCCGCACTCCAACATATACGAATCGGATAGCACGCCCGCCCATCGTACGCTGTTTTTTTGGTTGGCATACCAAAACTGGAAGATACTAATTATCTATGTCGGTGACTTTAGTTTTTGCGCGGAATTCACCATTTTCTATTGCGATTTAAGTGACCTCCTCATTAGCGGCCACGTCTCAGTGCCATAAGTCATCACTGGCAACACACACTGGTCAAAGACTTTCGTCTTGAGAAACTGTGGTACCGCGGTAAAAGTCATAAATACATTAGCATTACGCAGTTGTACACGCGTATTTATTATTTAAGGTCGATTCATATCCACAAATCCCGAGCGTGTCACACACGTGACGTTTCAGACAAAATAAATAATCCTCTATACAGTTTCTATTATGAGTGTTTATACCAGCTGAACTCGCAACGTTGCATTTTTGTTAGTTTTCTCGATTATACCATAAAAATTTAATGAAAATTAAAAATGTGGTCTACAAGAATTTTTCTAATATATAGGTAAGTTAATATGTCTACTGCAATAATTATTCGTAATATACTTTTTATTTTCTTTAAAACCCGTTAGGTAATAATTAGTTCGTTTTTAAGAAAATAAAAGACTATCACGAATAATTTATTGCAGTAGACACATTAACTATTAATAAGTATATTAGAACAATTACAATACAATACAATACAATGTCTCTTTATTGTATACCAGGAATAGTAAACAATACAGAAAACAGCTACACAGAGAGAAAGTTACCCTTTAACAGAAAGAAGGAATGACTAGTTTACAGCAGGTGGTGCATCAACAGTGGATCAGAAAATTAAAACGCGACAAAAATAGTACATCTACTCATGCATTTATCGTACATAAAATAGGTACACGTCTAAAACAAATATAAGCAGTGGGATAAAAAGCCACATATAAATAAATAAATAAACTATAACAAAGCTAATTATTACAAGATGACAGATAGTACACCTTAAGCATAGATTAACGACCGCTTTAGCCTAGTTGGTAGTGACCCTGCCTACGAAGCAAGAGGTCCTGGGTTCAAATCCCGGTAAGGGCATTTATTTGTGTGATGAGCATGAATATTTTGTTCCTGAGTTATGGCTGTTTTCTATGTATTTAAGTATTTATTTATCTATATAAGTATGTTTATCGTCGTCTAGTACCCATAGTACAAGCTTTGCTTAGTTTGGGACTAGTTCGATTTGTGTAAGATTGTCCCCTAATATTTATTTATTTATTTTATTTATTTATTTAAAGATTGACAGAGATTTTGCCCGTCGTAAGTCAATCGGTAAGGCATTCCACAATCGACTAGCCTGGACAGTATAAGAATAGACATAAAATTAGGAGTTAGAGAGAGGCACGGTAAGGAGAAAGTTCTGAGAGCATTGAATAGAAGTTACGTAGCTAAACCGCTCTTTGAGGTAGCGAGGAGTTGCAGGGTTAAAGAGAATGCCGTAAAGAAGGTGGATAATGCGAGAGTTACGGCGAAGGCGGATTGGGAGCCACTTGAGCTGTGATCGAAAATTCTATTAGACCACATTTTTAATTTTCATTCAACTTTTATGGAATAATCGAGAAAAACTAACAAGGGCCGTGGTCGACCAGTACGCGCAAAGAAATTTTGTCGCTGTCTGATACGGCACATGACTGGCACGCTTGGTGTGTAGATATACAGGATGCTAACAAATTAGGTAATAATATTTCTATGGCTTAATCTAATCATCAAAACAAGTCACTTTTATTCTAATAGCTCATTTACACTACGTACGAGTGGCGAGACGAATTGCGAGCCGAGCAACGAGACGGGAGTGTGAATAGACGCTCGCGGCTCGCCTCGCGCCTCGTCTCGTGATTCGCAACGCTCGCGTCCGGAGCGAGACGCCGAGCCGAGACACGAGACAAAGCACGAGGCGTGAGTCTATTATGACAACTTTATACAATTTGAAAAATCTCGATTTTCCATTTTACTAAAGCGGTAATCCGTTTAGATTGAAAAGTTTGCGTTTTTTTTTAAATTTTGTAAAGTTGTCTGAGTGGAAGTGACTTGTTTTGATGAGTAAGTTACGCCCTGGAAATATTGGTATCTAATTTATTAGCACCTTATAAGGTAAACGTACCAATGCTCGACACCTCAACGCCCAGTAGATGGCACCCATCTGTCACCTCTCTTACTATGTCACAAAATTGAAATTGCCATGTATTGGGTCAATGTCGAGCACAGGGACGTTTACCTTATATCGACCTTTAAAGGCCATAGGTCCAATACGTTGCCACATTTTTTTTTGCCAAGAATCTGTCTGTTGGGCAAAGCCAATTGGCAAAGTTAAAGACCGATGAAGGTAGGATCGTGACCTCTAAACCGGAGCTATTGTTAGAAGTTGAGAAGTTCTATGGACAGCTGTACACATCAACGAAGAAACCCGTCATGGATCTAGCTGAAGACCCGAGAGCTAGATTAACCCGGCACTATACCGAAGACATCCCGGACGTCAGCCTGTACGAGATTAGTACGGCTCTCAAACAACTAAAGAATGGCAAGGCCCCTGGTGATGACGGAATAACAGCCGAGCTTCTGAAGGCGGGTGGAAAACCGATCCTCAAAGCCCTTCAGAAACTATTCGATACCGCCATCCGTGAAGGGAAAACACCAAAAGCATGGAACAGAAGTGTAGTGGTGCTGTTCTTCAAAAAAGGCGATAATACCTTATTGAAGAATTATAGACCCATTTCACTTCTGAGCCATGTTTACAAGCTGTTTTCGAGAGTCATCACGAATCGTCTCGCGCGCAGGTTAGACGACTTCCAGCCTCCCGAACAAGCCGGGTTTCGAAAAGGCTTTAGCACCGTGGACCACATACATGCGTTGCGGCAGGTTATACAGAAAACCGAGGAGTATAACCGCCCCCTTTGCCTGGCATTTGTGGTCTACGAGAAGGCCTTCGATTCGATCGAGACTTGGGCTGTACTGCAGTCTCTCCAACGGTGCCAAGTAGACTACCGGTACATCGAAGTGCTGAAGTGTCTGTATAATAACGCCACAATGTCCGTCCAACTTCAGGATCAGATGTCGAAGCCCATTCTATTGCAGCGGGGAGTCAGACAAGGAGATGTTATCTCTCCGAAACTGTTCACCGCTGCACTAGAGGATGCGTTCAAGACTCTGGACTGGGAAGGGCGTGGCATCAATGTAAATGGCGAATACTTCACTCACCTTCGATTTGCCGACGACGTGGTGCTTATGGCTGAGACCTTGGAGGACCTCAGTGCGATGCTCGCTGACCTCGGAAGAGTCTCCGAGAGAGTTGGTCTTAAATTGAACATGGACAAGACGAAGGTCATGTCGAACGCCCATGTTGTACCAACTCCCGTCGTAATCGGAGATACTTTGCTCGAAGTTGTTGACGACTATATCTATCTGGGACATACAATCCAATTGGGTAGGTGCAACTTCGAGAAAGAGGTCAATCGACGAATTAGACTCGGCTGGGCAGCGTTCGGGAAGCTCCGCAATATCTTGTCATCCGATATACCGCAGTGTCTCAAGTCAAAAGTCTTTGACCAGTGTGTGTTGCCAGTGATGACCTATGGCACTGAGACGTGGCCGCTAACGATGGGTCTTATAAGGAAGCTCAAGGTCACTCAGAGGGCGATGGAGAGGGCTATGCTTGGAGTTTCTCTACGGGATCGCATTAGAAATGATGAAATCCGCGCGAGAACTAAAGTCACGGACATAGCTCGAAGAATCGCTAGACTTAAGTGGCAGTGGGCAGGGCACATCGCCCGTAGAACTGACGGCCGATGGGGCCGAAAGGTTCTCGAGTGGCGTCCGCGGACCGGAAGACGCAGTGTAGGTAGGCCTCCAACAAGATGGAGCGACGACCTGGTGAAGGTAGCGGGAACGCATTGGATGCGGATGGCGCAGGGCCGATCTGTTTGGCGAGCCTTGGGGGAGGCCTATGTTCAGCAGTGGACGTCTTTCGGCTGAAATGATGATGATGATGATGATTTTTTTTTGTTTTTTTTTTTTGTATTATTCGTAAAACAGCAAATTCATGTGTCAAACACCTCACCTTATTACGAAAGAGAAAATTTTAATTCCTTGCGAAATTTCAGGGCCGCGTCGGATGTGAGACGAACACAAAGAGCGCTGCCAGGGCGCGGTTGCTAGGTACAGTCAGCAGCGGATGTAGACGCACGAGTGGAGACAAAGTCAATTAGATATATCTTATATTTATCTTCATCATCATCATTTCAGCCGTAGGACGTCCACTGCTGAACATAAGCCTCCGTCATTGATACCCAATCATTACGGTTAGAAGCGACTTGCATTGACTTGAATTTGACTAAATTGAAAACTTGTACCTATTTAGTTGATTAGAAGAAAATAACATCAAAAAGTATTTTTAAAAAAATTGTAAAAAGTATCGACTCTAATAAACCACAAAAATAACTTGTGAATGTTCTCATAAAAAGCACCATTTTACGAATTGTAACTGGTGAGGAACAGTTGGCCACCGGAACTACTCCATAACAAGAATTACACGGGTTGCGATTCGAATATTTTAAAGTAGTTGCTAAGCAATATGAGCTCGTCGCAATGCATAAAATATCATCATCATCATCATCATTCCACTGCTGGACATAGGCTTCCCTCATTGACGCCCAATGGAATCATTACGGTTGTTGGTTGGGTTGGTTTAACGACCGCTTTAGCCTAGTTGGTAGTGACCCTGCCTACGAAGCAAGTGGTCCTGGGTTCGAATCCCGGTAAGGGCATTTATTTGTGTGATGAGCACGAATATTTGTTCCTGAGTTATGGATGTTTTCTATGTATTTAAGTATTTACTTATCTATATAAGTATGTTTATCGTCGTCTAGTACCCATAGTACAAGCTTTGCTTAGTTTGGGATTAGGTCGATTTGTGTAAAATTGTCCCCTAATATTTATTTATTTATTAATTTATTGTAAACGACTTGCATCCACCATGAACCCGCGCCCTTTAGCAAATCGTCCGTCTATCTCGTTGGCGGACGTTCACGCTGCGCTTGCCATTCTGTGGTCTCTACTCGAGAAATTTTCGGCACCAGTGGCCATCTATTTTTGCGTGCTATAGGGCCTACCCATGCCCATTGCCATTTCAACGGGCTAATCCGGAATTTGGCTAAGTAGGTGACCCTTATCCTACTAATTTATACATGTAACAAGTGAGTATGTGTAAGTACATTGAAAATACTTGAGAAAAGCTGTTACTTAGGACTATCGCAATAGAACCCAAACAAAATATTTTAGAATTATTGTCTGTTTGTCTGTGCGTTTGTGCACGCTAATCTCCGGAACGGCTTAACCTATAAAAATGCGGTTTTTACTGATGTGTTGTCTTATTTAGTCTTGTCCTTTTCTTGGGTTAATATTTAGTGTTTATTTAATTTAAATCTGTTCACAAATAAAAAATATATGTCAATTTAACTACTTGACTAGTAGTTTCTACGTTAAGCCGGGGAAGAACGGATGAACGAAAACAATTACAAGTAATATTTCTAATTCTAAAACGCCTTGGATACTTTGATGTTCCATATGCAAACAACACTCTTGGTAGACTGTACGTTATCGGGAACTTATTACGTGCCAGTGTATCGGAAAATAAAATCTTTCCGCGTGCGGGCCCAGAACGGCGTGACACACGATTCCTCCCACCCCCTGCCGGGTCGCGAAAGCCTGAACTGATGATCCGCTAAAGGTTGCGGAAAATCGCGCCTGGTGGCCCGCAAGCCTATTTTTGGGGAAAATATTGCGTGAAATTCGCAACGTGGTAAGTAATGGCACAGTAGGGCTAGTCCACGTATTTAAAGTCGCGCAACGTGCAATGCAAAGGGCTATGCTCGCAGTTTCTTTGAAAGATCGAATTGGGGATGTCTATTTTTTTGCAATGTATAGAAAATCGAAAACCACTTCGAAATAAATGCTTTTTAAATCGTTTTCTGTAGATATTTCATTTTAATATTATGTAATGAATTTATTATATAAAAAATAAGCAATGACCTGACCTTCATTTGACATTGGTGTAAATTGCGTGACCGGTCCAAGTCGTACTTTATTCTGTGTGGTTAGAATTCTTCACAATTTACGCGTGGATTATACTACGGAGTTTGATTTGGACCCGCTGTCTGACATCTAGCACTTTGTCAGTGCCAGTAAAGTGACACAGTGTATAGTGTACCACTACGCAAAAAATTATTAAAGGGGTTGCCTTATCGTACGCATTTAGATAGATTTAGAAATTTGGCATTGTGGGAGCCCTCAATTATAATCTGACGTCATCAACTAAAATAGTTTCAATAATTAATTTTGAAAAAAGTAGAGAACTAAATGACAAAATATTGAAATTAGTTTCTTATAATTGACTTTTCTATACAAAAAAAATATAAAAACCACTGATATTTTTTTTAGACATTCCCAATTCGTAACGAGGTGATCCGACAGAGAACAAAAGTTATCGACATAGCCCACCAGTGGGAATGGGCCGGCCATATAACCCGAAGCGTGGTTAAAACGGGTGACCTTGCGACCCATTCTCAATAACAACCATTGGTTTCGATTCCCGAACTGAGTAGGGGAGACCGAGGACAGTTGACACAGAGGAGAGTACTGTAGAAACAACGTCGATTTTTTAGAACTTATTAGCTGCTAGAGAGCTCGCAATAGCGCGCGTTTTTTAGATCAAGTCTCGAGCTGTCAAACACGCGCTATTGCGAGCTCGCTAGCGGTTAATAAGTTCTAAAAAATCGACGTTGTGTCTACTCTCCTCTGTGTCAACTGTCCACGGTCTCCCTTATAAGTTTTTTTGAAGTGAAACTTCTAATGCGACTTCCAACAAGCGTTGCGATAAATGCGTTGCGTTAAATACGCAACGCAATGCAACGCAAGTTGACGTTTACGTTTATACTAACGGATGTTAAAAACTTCGTCAGTGCGATCCAGAACAATTGCGAGGTTTAGTATGAAAACTTGTAAAAATCAAAACGATTTTAATGGTAGATCGTAGAATAAAGTATTTTAAACATATTTAGTAAAAAAAAGTATTGAATATCTTTGAGAATTACGAAAAAACAAGAAAAAAATTTGAAAATAACGCGCGCAACGCCATCTGGCGACGAGTTATGTAACTTGTTTCGCTAGCGCTGTAGTTGGTTGCTTGCTAGCCGCTTTTATTATGAATTATGAAGTTTCACTTCTTCCACGCGGAGGGACTCCATGCACTAGTTTTTAAATCTATGTTTGCAGTTTTTCTTGGTCTAAAACCGAAGTCATAATAAATAATAATAAATATCACGGGACAATTCACACCAATTGACCTAGTCCCAAAGTAAGCTAAGCATAGCTTGTGTTATGGGTACAAGACAACGGATAAACATACTAGATAGATACATACTTAAATACATATTAAACACCCAAGACCCGAGAACAAATATTCGTATTATTCATACAAATATCTGCCCCGACGCGGGAATCGAACCCAGAACCTCAAGCTTCGTAGTCATGTTCTCTACCTACTAGGCCATCTGGTCGTCAAAAGTCATAATTCTTTGTATATTTTATAGTTACAGATTAACACATACTGACCGATCTAAATGTGCCACCTTATTAAACAGGATTTTATTTAGGTTTTGTTAACAACATCACGTTCATGTTTTAAATTGCGGCAAAAACAATGACCCTCCAGGGTCATTAGCAAACCCTGAGCCTACCCGCATTTATAAACAACCAGGGCCTTAGCCAACGTTTTAAACTAACAATCCACCTAACGAATTACAATTCGGCATAAACGTAGGAAGCAGGTGCGAGTAAATGACAATAGGGTCGGTACAGACGGACAGCGTTTGAACTGCAACCCAGCTGCAAAATGGCAGCTCAATGGCAGTCCGCTTGCAGTTGTCGTGCAGTCCTGTTAACCCCACACTGACTGCAAGTTACCTGCACGGTTGTAATGCAGTCTTATTGCAGTCAGAGCTACTGCATTACAACTGCATTGTAATTGAAATGCCCCCTCTTCGCCTCTTGCAAAACCCTGGTTACCTATTTAATAATCTATCAATAAAAAAAAATACTACGTATTTACTTAAACAATCAATCAACCTCTATAGAAAACCGGGGTTTTGGAAGATGCGAAGAGAGGGTATTGCAGTTGCTCTGACTACAAGCTGACTTGCAGTCGGTGTGTGGTCGACAGGACTGCACGGGAACTGCAAGCGGACTGCGCAGTCAGTTTGCAGTTTTGATGCAGTTTTTTTTGTATACAATTATAGGGTTGCGTATAGGCTTGTTGTATGCAAACGTAGCGTGGGACATCCTTAGACTCGGTGGAGCGATGATCTTCGCAAGACGACTGGCAAGAGCTGGATGAGAGTGGCCGAGGATCGTGCTCAGTGGCGTGCCATGGGAGAGGCCTATTTCCAGCAGTGGACGAACATAGGCTGATGATGATGATGATGAGGCTTGCTTAGTTACAAACTGCATCAGATAAGCACTCGAACTGCCATTTCGAAGCTGGGTTGGAGTCGCGGTGCTTTCACTTCCAACAATATCTATTTTTAGTTCCGTCAATTTGCACTAGATGGCGATATTATTAATCAAATCATGTAGAAAATAGATGAAAATAACTTTAAATTCTAGCTTCAAAAAAGCTGTGGCAGTGGCCCATGGGCAATGGCACAGCAGGGCTGGTATTGGTACGTGTGATTATTGGTCCTTGATATAATAGGTATGGTCCTAATAGTAGTTACGGGAATTTGCGTTAGATGGCGTTGTGCCGTTGAATAGAGTGATATCTCTATCCTCCTATATATAATGTACTCTGTGGTTGGAGTTCAAATGCTGTCCGTCTATACCGACCCTTACACATTAGCAAAGACCAGAGACGTACATCACGTAAAAGTTACCTTTATCTTTCCGTCATAGGATCTTTGACGTATGAGCTTGTATTGTGGTGACACAAAGTTCTTTGGGTTAGAGTAAATTAAATCTTCTACGTTTGATTTAAGAGCTCTGTAATGTGGATTACTATAGTGGTTTTGCACGCGGCCTTGGCCAATTAACGTATGGTAATCGACGCGGTGCCGCGACGCGCGATAATCGACGCTATTTCAATGAATAATGTTCGTGATTAATATTAGAGTTGTATACAGTTGATTAGTAAAGGCTGACAGATTAATGTGATTGCCGATGAGCATGAGGCGTGAGGCTGAGGCGTGGGACGGGACGTATAAGACGTGAGACAAGAAGCATATAAACGTGCCGCGGGCTCTAAGTTGATCACGTTTATAATAAATGCACGCTCCAGTTACATTTAAGTTTTAAACTAATTGTACTAATATTGTAACGAGAAAGTTAGTGTGTGGGTTTGTGTAAGTGCTTGTGTAGGTACTGGCGTACATGCGTACGTGCATAATAATATGTGTAGTTACTTTTTCAGGCTGATACGGCTGAATTTTTTTGGGGGTTTCCATAAGTCTATATTTAGTGAAAATATACGGATCACACACGTCTTAAAACAAGTTTAACTCGACATATTTCGGGCTAATCCGTAGCCCTTCTTCTCGGAGCCAGTACCGCTGCTGTCGCGTGGCTGGCTACTCGATGCAACTGACAGCGACACACGACTAGGTACCTCCGTTTTCATCATCATCATTATACATCACTTTTATTGTCATCGTCAAATGTAAGGTAGCACACAACACTAGGATATATAATGACTCCCATAAAATTTTAAGTCATAATGTATCATTAGTCAGAATCAACGTTAGTCATACAGTGGTTTATTTCTGAAACAATTTATTTTACGGGTTTGTTATAAAACAAACCTAACCTAACCTACTGCATTCTATAAGATGGCATTTAAAAAAGTCCTGAAAAAAATACCGTTTCAGAAATAAATCACTGTATGACTAACGTTGATTATGACTAATGATACATTATGACTTAAAATTTTATTGGAGAAAAGGGACACCGCACAACGCTAACAACATCACTTTGTAAAGGTTCGCTCACAATCGCCGTTGACGCAGTACGAACATTCAACATTGTTTTCCAACTCGGGGGTACAGACCAAACACTATCCCGGTTGAAATTTGGATGACGACTAATCTCAATGATTGAGTGATCCATATATTTTCACTATGAGTTTCACGGTAGTTTCATGTTTAAAAACTATGTTATGTTTCTACTTGTAATCACCATTGTAAAGGTAGTAAGCGCGACGTGCAAAATACTTTGCCACTGAAATTTCAATCTTATGCCCGTTTCACACGAGGGTAGAACAGTCGGGCAGGACAGTAGGACAGAACAGTTTGGAAGGGCAGTGGCGTTCAAATGTAGAGCGAAAGAGTTGGACAGTCCGAGTGAAGTTGCTGCAAAAAATAGCTCTGGATGAGCTAATTGTAATTGTAGAGAGTGAAATAAATAGGAAAGAAAAGCTTTGGGTCAGACCCTGGATGGCAAGAAGACCAGAGCTTGGTTGTTCGGTTCAAGTTTTAGAGGAAATAAGGATTGAAGATACCAAAGAGTTTAGATTGACTATGCATATGACACGCGAAAGTTATGGAGTTTTGATGCACCTCATCAGTCCGGTAATACAACGACAAGACACATTCATGCGCGATCATGAAGTTTGACATTTGTGTCCAGCCCTTTGCACTGCACTGCCCTCGCGTTCACACAAGTCCAGCCACAAGACAGTCGAGCGAGGAAAGTGGTGGGGGAAGCAAACTGCCCCGAAAAAATAGACCGGCGAGCTATTAACTGTTCTGCCTCGGATACTGTCAAGACAGTAATGTTCTGTCTCGGCGTGTGCGTTCAGATTGTAGCAGTACTGTGCTGCCTATTGTCCTGCCCGACTGTTCCGCCCTCGTGTGAAACGGGCATTACGCGTGTAGTGCTTGTTAGTGGCATATTAGATTATTTATGATTTTAATTATAATGTAATTGATTGATTGTAATATATAAAGCTTCGTCGCACAACGTATCAGCATTGCTATACAGCAAGGTAATGCTGCCAGTGTGTTTGGGTCCATGCCGCGGGGGGAACCTTTTGTTAATTTTATCTAGTTTTTGTTTAGTTAGTTTTATTTTAATTTATAATTAAAGTGTTATGTTATGTACGTATATATATATTTTAATTTTTTAAATTGTATGGGTTCTAAAAAAATGCCTAAATAAATACATTTATTATTATTATGTATATGGAAAGATATTTTAAGTAAAATGTCGGCTTGTATTTGTTTTGCGACGTTTCGGGACCGGAGCCAAAGCCTAGTTAGGCTTTAAGCCGATTTAGCGAGGGTGCACTCTCATGCGAGTGCCCTCGTGTCTCAAATTAAGGCTGTCGGGAAGAGATCGTCTTATAACGATAAGCCCGTCTACTTCGCCTTTTTAAGTTACAGTACCTACTTATACATTTTTTTGGTGAGTTATCTAATAGGTTTTTGTTTTAGAAAGTTTTATGTCACTTGCATTGTTCGTATGTCTGTTTAGAATGTAACTTTAGATGGTACTTATGTACTTCTAACGATAGGGTTGGCTTCTTTGGTTGGTGGAATATGTGCTCACGCTTTTGACGTTACGCTTTCCACATCGAAAAATATCTATTTTTATCTAATCTTTATATGTATATATAATTCTACTGTACGTGTGTATGTCACTGAACTCCTCCTAAACGGCTGGACCCCTGGTGGCGCCCTAAATGGTTTATATTCACAAATCAGCCCGGCAGTTGGCGCTGCAGTCGATATCTAGGTCCGCTAGTATTATGTATAAAAATCTCGTGTCACGGTGTTTATTAACGAACTCCTTCGAAACGGCTGACAGATTTATGTGAATTTTTTTGTCTGAATTCGGTAGGTCTTAGAATAGGACGTAGGCTATTTTTATACCCCTAGGCCTTAGGTGATATAATATGGCAAAACAACGTTTGCCGGGTCAGTTAGTCTTCTTCTCTAATATAAAAAAATCTCGTGTCACGGTGTTTGTTATCGAACTCCTCCGAAACGGCTTGACCGATTTTTATGAAACTTTTTTCTCTGCAATCGTTAGGTCTAAAAATAGGTCTTAGGCTATTTTTTATTCCCCTATTCTTCGCAGACGGAGTCGCGGGCAACAGCTAGTCTAATATGGCTAACTATTCGAGCGTTTCTACCGCTATCATACCAGGACCCATATATCCAAGAAATGAGCTATTGTTTGCATGGGATTTCAACGAATTTTTATTTTACAGCGAGCGCATTCTATCGTTTTACAAAAACCTTCCGTTCGGTGTGACTTATTTCTTCACTATTTGTGACCGGAAACGATGGCGGTTGAGACGCTCGTATAATTAGCCATATATAAAAATCTCGTGTCACGGTGTTTGTTATCGAACTCCTCCGAAACGGCTTAACCGATTTTTATGAAACTTTTTTCTCTGTAATCTTTAGGTTTGAGAATAGGTCGTAGGCTATTTTTATACCCCTTTTTTACGCGGACGGAGTCGTGAGCAACAGCTAGGCATCTGATATGTAAAGTGCGCAGTCTTAAAGCACCCCTATACGAATCTACTCCAGATCCTAGATCGTAGTAGATTCGTCGCATACCGAGTTTCGCTAACTGCTTCACCCTAGCCCAACATTAATATCGGTAGCATCTGATGCGATTGACGGCGACGGTATTGGATATTCCCTCCCCCTTTCCCCTCTCCCCCTGGCCGCCTAATTAGAGATTTGCAGCTGTCACTGGCTGCACTCGGAGATTGGCTTCAGAGTTCATATGGAGAGGATAACGGTAACAATGGGAATATTGAACAGAAACATGGAATAGGAACGGATAAAAACATTGTCTGATGGTGTATTTCGGTTGCCGCTATAACAACAAATAATAAAAAAACAGTATAAAATAAATATTTAAGGGGCTCCCAAACAACAAACGTGATTTTTTGCTCGTTTTTGCTCAATATATCTATAACGGCAACAAGTAGACGCTTGAAATATTCACAGAATATCTAGTTAGATATTCTCTTAAAAAATAAATAATTAAAATTAAGTCAGTACCTTTGCACCATCTCACTTGAGTTGCACGTCGAGGTCTGCTGGGTTCGCGGCTGAGAATGCCGCGAGGTCCAAGCACCTCAAGTACTCGGCCTTGGAGCCTTCGTATGACTTCGTGCCTTTTGCGGTCGAAACGGCTGGTCCCTGGGGTGTTGAGGCTAAGTCTTTAGTCTGGGAATTGGGCCGTAGGTTACGGGACAGGGGCGGCAACCCCCGCTCAGGGTCATACTTGGTTCAGCAGATTGCGCTGGCCATACAGCGGGGCAATGCTGCTGGTATTATGGGCACTTTTGAACCAGGTATGGTGCGGGGTGGTGGTACTTAGTTTTAGTTTTTTACGACTTTGTTTTTATTTTTGATTGGTAATCTTTGTAATTTATTTTTGTTGTTCTTTGCTATAGTTTTAAGTTATGGACATTGTTTTTATCAATTGTTTGATTGAATATTTATTGAATAAATAAGTCTTATCAAATAAAACAATTAAATTTAAATAAAACAAACATGTTCCCATACAACAAACGTGTTTTTTGCCGTTTTTATAGATAATGGTACGGAACCCTCGTTCGCGAGTCCGACTCGCACTTGTTTTTGCAGTTTTCATAGATGGGCCAATCAACTTTTAAACCGACACTTTGGGCGTCTCCTGCGTTACCAAAATTGTCTCTGGCGTTACCAAAAAATCGTACTTCCAACAAGATATTTCACGGTTTAATAGGTTGAACTTACGTAGGATGGCATGTATTCATGTACACCATCTATTAAATTGCAGAAAAAACATGTTTACTTACAAAAATCTGCAATTGTTTGAAAAAAATCGCGGACAGATTAGCGTCGGTATAAAAGTTGATTGGCCCAAATAATGGTACGGAACACGTCGTGCGCGAGTCCAACACGCACTTGGCCGGTTTTTAATACTAATTTTAACTTGATACCGCCACGCATTCCTGAGAAAAAGAGAGGTGAATTTTTCGCTTCGAGCCATTAAATTAAATTTGAACCTTAATAGGTACTATGACGATACCGTTTGTTTTGAAATTTAAGGGCTCGAAGCGAAAAATTCACCTGGGAAGATTAATACTATACGGAACCCTAAAAAGGACAAATATCAGGAAAAATTAGGATTCACTTGAATTTTTTGTAATCCCCAAGCCCTAAATAAACACCATTTTGTTATAAATCTGTTACGCTTGTTAAGCCGAAGTCGTGTCGCGTTACACGAAACCTAAACGTGCGTCGTTTTTGTCGGCTTAGTCGTAATCCGTGTCCGTAATCGTGTAGCGTCGCGTGGCGTAGCGTTGCGTGGCATTGGGTGGCATTGGGTGGCGTTGGAAAAGCTCCGATAATCCCGGGATGGGTTTAACAACTCTTTATGGAACTAGAGGAAGTTTTTGAAATAAAATGTTGAATGTTTTTAAATGTTAAGCAACTTATGAAGTAGTGGCTTATTTCCCAGTTTCAAGTGAAAGGATATAGAGTAGGCAATTTTTAAATAAGTGGTAATTAACTTCTTGACCGCCATAATACGAAGTGACGTGCTCTGTATCCACGAATTGACTGTTTATTATATATTTACTAGCTGTTACCCGCGACTCCGTCCGCGAAGAATAGCAGCCTACGACCTATTTTTAGACCTGCCGAGTACAGCGAAAAAAGTTTCATAAAAATCGGCCGAGCCTTTTCCGAGGAGTTCGATAAGAATCACCGTGACACGAGATTTTTATATATTAGACTAGCTATTTCCCGCGACTCCGACTGTGAAAAAAATAATAGGGGTATAAAATATAGCCTACAACCTATTCTCAGACCTACCGAATGTGGAGAAAAAATTTCACAAAAATCGGTCCTGCCGTTTCGGAGGAGTTCGATAACAAACACCGTGACACGAGATTTTTATATATTAGATCACTTATTAGATTGTTATATAATGATGACGGCGAAGCCATGGCGGCCTAGTGGTTTCACCTATGGCCTCTCAAGCTGAGGGTCGTGGGTTCAAATCCCGGCTCGCAAAACTGGGCTTTTCAGAATTTATGTGCGAAGCTACATTTGAAATTTACCATGAGCTTTACGGCGAAGGAAAACATCGCGAGGAAACCTGCATACACCTGCGAAGTAATTCAATGGCGTGTGTGAAGTTCCCGATCCGCACTGGGCCCGCGTGGGAACTACGGCCCAACCCTGCTCATTCTGAGAAGAGGCCTGTGCCCTGTGCTGACGTATATAGGCTTATGAAATGATGATTAAATGTTACAATTAAATTTGCTGTGTGCACAACTAAAATTAGTAAACGTTACACCATATTTTCATCCTAAAAATTGTATTTGAAAAAGAAGCCTCAATTTTTTGAAGGCGGTTAAAAACCAATTCCAAACTCGTAACGCTCGTGGCACAATGTTAATCACAGCAACCAAAACAATCCGATTCGTTGCGTAATCAATGCAAATTGTTCGAGAACTTTCCAGAACAGAGGGACAGGACGGGACAAAAATGCGGGCAAACTTCCCACTATCCGAGCGCCCGCGGCTGACAACTTCTTTTAATAAAACGCGGATTTGATACACAAGTTGTGCAAACTGTGTCACAGGGCAGAGCGGGCAGCCTAGTTACTTGGGTTTTATCGTTTGTAGGGTTCCGTACCCAATGGATTGGATTGGAAAAGATGGTTGAACTTGTTCGGACAGTATACTGCCGTGCAAACCTTAAACAACAGTAAGTGCAAAAAGTGAGTTTCGAGAAAAACGCAAAAAAACCCTTTCAAAGCACTTTTTTTTCACTTTACCTATAATTATTTACAAATCTTTGAATGTAGAAATCAAGTATGAAATTCACAGAATATAATGATGTTATTAAAAATATTTTCTACGCGTCCGGAAATAAAATATTTGGATTTTTCCAAATTTGAAACAATTACTGTACCTTCAGTCAGATAGACATAAAATCATAATATAAACAGATTAAAATGCAGTAAAAATTCGGATTACTGTAAACAAAACTCGTACCCTCAATGAGAGTGGTGTTGAATGCATGCTAAACTACAGTATCATAGGCCATTTACTGTTCTTTACTCAGTAAAAAACAGTAAACCGCCCATGATACTGTTAACAGTAAATGGATTCTTAGGGTACTTATATTAAAAATGATACATAATAATATAAAAATAATTTTAATGCATTTCTAATTAATAATTAATGTCATCGCAGTACACATAATAACTATATTTTAAATAAGAATGTCTAACAAAATCAGACTAAAAGTCATTACTAAGGCACTCCTGTTTCTTAATATTCGTATACTTTTATTTGTTACTATGCCACATATACTATTCCAGTCCAAAATCCAATAACTAGAATATACAATTCACTGTCGTTTTTTTAAACTATCAGCTATGGCTATAATATATATTTTTTGTTCCTGCTATAGTTTTTTCTGAAAGTAAACTGAAATACTTACATAATAGGCACAAGCCTTTGTTTAACGCCAATATTAAATATATGGATAGGAACATAATGCATCTATTTTCTTAATGTCTCTCGGCAATCTTCGGAATTCCGTATGCACACGAAAATTATAACGGTCATAGTAAAAATGATTATATGAAGTCCGATTTTAATATAACTTTCAAGTATATTGCAAAAGAAGTAGCCAAATTGGTTTATATCTAATACATTAAGGTACATTTAGGTAGTACTAACTTCCACAGACCACGAGCCACGTGTGTTCTCGCAGCAGGACGGTCTGCTTCGCACACCGCGAAACGCGACTGAAGACCAAAATTCGAGCTAATTCACAATAAATGCAGCCATGATTGATACGATCATGGCTAAAGATATTTTACAAATTGCCAAATGGCCGTCTAAACAACAGTAAGATATTTCAGTATATACTGTACTTTAGATGGTATAGTGTTCTTGTATTCGGGACAAATTTACCACTTATATAACAGCAAGAAACATTTTTGCTGTGCTTTAGCTTAGTTAATTTGGTAAAAAACAATAAGTTTTAAAACACAGTATCGTTTTTTTAGAACATTTATATTTTACTGCATTTTTAACCGACTTCAAAAAAGGAGGAGGTTCTATGTTCCACTGTTTATATTTTTTTTTTTTTTTTTTTTTCTATGTATGTTCATCGATATCTCCGCCAATTGTGGACCGATTTTCAAAATTCTTTTTTTGTTTGAAAGAGTATACTTCCGAGGTGGTCCCATTGGCACCAAGTCAAGATCTGATGATGGGATCTTGGGTAAATCGACGGAAACCCTTAAATTTTATAGGCACAACTATGACGATTTTAGAATTTTTAGCATCTAGTCAAGCATTTTCATTCAGAAAATGTCATTTGGTAAACTGGATCTGATGAAGAAGATCACAGATGGCCAACGGAACTCCTCAACGGGTCAAATCTTGCAAGTTGAATTTGACCCACTTCCCGGTTTCTGAATTGAAATTTTGCATGCTTGTGTAAATTGGATGACAATGCAATATTATTGCAACATGGAGCTGATCTGATGATGGAGCTGGATGGTGGCCATAGGAACTCTGTAATAAAACGACGCAACCCCGTCAAGTTTGGGCTCGTTTCATTCGTCTTGACGAGCACTTTGATCCCAGATGGTAACCAGGGTCTGATGATGGAGCAGGAAGATGGCCAAAGGCACTCTACAATAAAATGACACAAACCCCGTCGAGTTTGGGCTCGTTTTATTCGTCTTGACAAGCACTTTGATCCCAGATGGTAACCAGGGTCTGATGATGGAGCAGGAAGATGGCCAAAGGCACTCTACAATAAAATGACACAAACCCCGTCGAGTTTGGGCTCGTTTGATTCGTCTTGACTAGCACTTTGATCCCAGATGGTAACCAGGGTCTGATGATGGAGCTGAAAGATGGTCAAAGGCACTTCACAATAAAACGACACAACCCCGTCGAGTTTGGGCCGTTTGATTCGTCTTGACGAGAACTTAGATCCCAGATGGTAACCAGGGTCTGATGATGGAGCTGGAAGATGGCCGAAGGCACTCCAAAGTAAAACGACACAACCCCGTCGAGTTTGGGCTCGTTTTATTCGTCTTGACAAGCACTTTGATCCCAGATGGTAACCAGGGTCTGATGATGGAGCAGGAAGATGGCCAAAGGCACTCTACAATAAAATGACACAAACCCCGTCGAGTTTGGGCTCGTTTTATTCGTCTTGACAAGCACTTTGATCCCAGATGGTAACCAGGGTCTGATGATGGAGCAGGAAGATGGCCAAAGGCACTCTACAATAAAATTACACAAACCCCGTCGAGTTTGGGCTCGTTTTATTCGTCTTGACAAGCACTTTGATCCCAGATGGTAACCAGGGTCTGATGATGGAGCTGAAAGATGGTCAAAGGCACTTTACAATAAAACGACACAACCCCGTCGAGTTTGGGCTCGTTTGATTCGTCTTGACGAGCACTTGGATCCCAGATGGTAACCAGGGTCTGATGATGGAGCTGGAAGATGGCCAAAGGCACTCCAAAGTAAAACGACACAACCCCGTCGAGTTTGGGCTCGTTTTATTCGTCTTGACAAGCACTTTGATCCCAGATGGTAACCAGGGTCTAATGATGGAGCAGGAAGATGGCCAAAGGCACTCTACAATAAAATGACACAAACCCCGTCGAGTTTGGGCTCGTTTGATTCGTCTTGACGAGCACTTTGATCCCAGATGGTAACCAGGGTCTGATGATGGAGCTGAAAGATGGTCAAAGGCACTTCACAATAAAACGACACAACCCCGTCGAGTTTGGGCTCGTTTCATTCGTCTTGACGAGCACTTGGATCCCAGATGGTAACCAGGGTCTGATTATGGAGCTGGAAGATGGCCAAAGGCACTCAACAATAAATCTACACAACCCCGTCGAGTTTGGGCTCGTTTGATTCGTCTTGACGAGCACTTGGATCCCAGATGGTAACCAGGGTCTGATTATGGAGCTGGAAGATGGCCAAAGGCGCTCCACAATAAAACGACACAACCCCGTCGAGTTTGGGCTCGTTTGATTCGTCTTGACGAGTACTTTGATACTAGATGGTAACCAGGGTCTGAAGATGGAACTGGAAAGTGACCATAAGAACTCCGTAATAAAACGACGTAACCCCATCAAATTTGGTCTCGTTAGATTCGTCTTTATGAGTACTTTGGTAATCAGGGGCAAAAAGTACAGTGAGCAAAAAAAAACTTGTATTAAAAATAGATTTTGTAACAAACTTATTTCGAGGTCAAACTGATGATTTTATCCTACGTATCTAATTATACAAATACAACTAAAAAGCAAAAAATAAAATAATTTTTAAATAAAAAATAAAACCGACTTCAAAAAACACCCAAAAACTAAAACGCAAAAAATAAAATAAAAATTGAACCGACTACAAACAAAAAGCATAGAAATATCTTCCTTCTAACGGTGAGGCCACACGAGCGTAATTTTGTGAGTCGTGAGCGGCAGAATTTCGGTTCGCGCCATACAATATGCGCGCCATCACGTGACACTCACATGACACAATGTATGGCGCAACCGAAATTCTGCCGCTCACAACTCACAAAATTACGCTCGTGTGGCCTCACCCTAATCTGTTTGAAGTCGGTGACTCAGCACGAGCCAGCAGGAGTGGACCTAGCCATCGACCTTACGTACGTACTATCTATTGGGTTTCTTTCTACCACTCCTGCTGGCTCGTGCTGAGGCACCGACTTCAAACAGATTAGGGTGAGGCCACACGAGCGTAATTTTGTGAGTTGTGAGCGGCAGAATTTCGGTTGCGCCATACATTGTGTCATGTGAGTGTCACGTGATGGCGCGCATATTGTATGGCGCGAACCGAAATTCTGCCGCTCACGACTCACAAAATTACGCTCGTGTGGCCTCACCGTTAGAAGGAAGATATTTCTATGCTTTTTGTTTGTAGTCGGTTCAATTTTTATTTTATTTTTTGCGTTTTAGTTTTTGGGTGTTTTTAATCTGTTTTTTTGGCATACAAGTTGACACCACACCACTGGCTAATTAAAGTTAAAAGTAAGATGTTTACTGTATTTTAATCTGTGGATTGTCAATATTCGTAGACGATGTCGTTTTTACGTCACTTTAGTTAGTTTTATCAACATAATTCACTAAGTTTTTGTCATTTACTGTGTGCATGGAGGCTTCGGTTTCTAACTGTTCCTGTCGTCGAAATTATAAATCGAATACACACACATCTGCGTCTTGTTGTGCTGATTCTAGATCACTTGAAAACAAAAAATCGCGAAATCAGCACTTACTGTTGTTTAAGTTCTGCACGGCAGTATACATAGGTATAATATACCACTAGGCCAGTGTTTCCCAACCTGTGGTCCGCGGACTCCTGGGGGTCCGCGAGTATATGTATGGGGGTCCGCGGCGTCATCTCTGGACCATACATAAATATTCATATTATCATATTTTTCATAATAAACAGTTATAAGTACCTATTTACTTAGTTATTTTGAAATAAAACATGTCTTAACAGTAAAAAAATAAAATTTAAAGACAATTTTTAGAATTTTTAGATTTGCCGGTGAGTATAAATAATAAGCACAGAAAATTTTTTCAAGAATAATCAAGTACCTAGATTGTTAATTTTTACGTATAATAATACTCTAATAATAGATTTTTTTTTATTTAAAGTCAAAAATACAAAAAATAAAACAATCAATTTATAACTTAAGACTAGCCTAAGTTCAGTCAAAAAGTCCCCCACGAGTTGTCCCTGGCGCAAAGGTACCCATCACACTGGCCGCGTTACCACGTTGAATGGCGATGGACAACCTACGAACCCGCACGGGCGTCGGATCCCCTTTCCCTGATGCGACGTCCCACTTCCCTAATAAAGGCAATAGCCTCTACCCCCAGCACCCAGTAGTTTCAAAGGCAAGGGGTATAAAATAATAGTCAGTACCTATTTTGTATCTGTTATGACTAAAATAAATACCTAATGCAATTTTTTTTTCTGTTTATTTTATTAAGGGGGTCCGTGAAAACTGTGCTTGATTTCCTAGGGGTCCGTGGCTGAAAAAGGTTGGGAAACGCTGCACTAGGTACTACGGCTTTTTAAGATCTTATGTAAGAACTTGTAGGAACTTTAATAATACAATAAAGTTGTAATTGACAGACTTGTTTGGGGGATACTGGTACCCGAACTAGGGAAATCCTGTGTGTCAGGTCACCAGGGCCCAATTGCATAACAAAATACTGGCAATTACAGTACCTATTAGTGAATTTCAATACAAAATAGCTAATACTATTAACTTGTAATTTGTTATGCAATTGGGCCCAGGTATCCACCCCTCAGAGGTCCACAACTACTGAGTTAGAGTTTAAAATATCAAAGAAAGAGACAATTTACGTTACAAATTATAGTTATAGTAGTCACACACGGGTAAGTTTTATATAAAAAAATACCGGTATTTTATTGTTTTTTTTGATACCGGTACCACACCTTGCTTCTGTAACAAACCGAGACACATGAAGGTTAACTAATAAATAAACAATGCTAACTCCAAACTCGGCCTCTTCGAGATGCGGGCCAAACAAACCTTTGCTGAAAAAGTGGATTTTTGAGATCGCTGCGCTGTAGGCAGTTTCTTGAGTGAACTTTGAAACTTTCATGTTATGTTGTTAAAGAAAGTTTATGTGGGTATGGAGGGTCGAGTCCTTGTTTGTGTTGATTTATAGGGTTCCGTACCCAAAGGGCAAAAACGGAACACTATTACTGAGACTCCGCTGTCTGTTCTGTCACCAGGCTGTACCTCATGAACCGTGACAGCTAGACAGTTGAAATTTTCACAGATGATGTATGTCGGTTGCCGCTATAACAATAGTCAATAAATACTAAAAAAAACAAAATAAAATAAATATTTAATGGAGCTCCCTTACAGCAAACGTGATTTTTTTCCGTTTTTATAGATACAGGTATGGAACCCTTCGTGCGCGAGTCCGACTCGCACTTGGCCGGTTTTTAAAGAACATAGTACATTATTTTACACTCATCAAAATTGCCTAGGGATATTTTTTATCCTTAGGCAAATTTGAAGCTTGTTTTTACGCTTACTATATACTATTGTGTAACATTACATTATCTCTATCATGTTCATTCGCTCAAGTAAAAATGATTACGGCTCGTGAAAGAGCTACTTCAATAATAATCCTTCTCTTTGAACAGTGTAAGAATTTATACAACACAAGCTTTAAGCCATGGCTTCGACCGTGTTAGAAATCCATTAAAAAAATTACGGTAATATTTTCAAACCACAACGGACTCTTGGACAACGCCAACTATTCTCCCGTCGTAAGAAAAAGGGCACAACTAGCATTTTTTGTGAAACAGAAAAAGCCTAAGTGCACACTTGTTCTTTGTAAACTTATGCCGTTTCTTTTTTTAACAAGTTTGCAGTTGTGCCTTTTATAAATACGACGGCAGCATTGCAGACGAAGTTAGCACGTCATCTTAAAAGCCGAGGTACCAGCCAAGTGCACACAACTTGCTCATAAATATGTCCCATAGCTCTTATGTCGTCGAATTAAGGTATAGGTATATAACGATGGGAGGATTAAATCGATACTTATTTTTGCACTTGACCGTACTGCAACGATTTTCAAATGCGTATTTTTTTTAAAATTAAAATATTATCCCCGGGAACTCATTACCGGGATATTAAAATATATACTATATCTCAATCCATCCATAATCTTTGTCTATCCATACTTACGCCGGTGACCTGTCGCTTCGCCGGATTTCATTACACAGATTTTTCTTTCACAGACAACTATTGGCAGCCCTTTGTTTTGGCCGAGTAACGTTTGGTGTAATTTCGTTAAGCTCATTATTTCTTTCGCCGAGTAGTCGGTAGGAAGAAAAGCGATACGCAGAGTTAGGTACGATAATTAATATAATAATTGTTTGTTTCGTAATCGTTTCATTTTACCGAACAACAGTTCGTCGAAACATGATTAGGGTCATACACAGCAAAGGAAACAAAAGTCGTCTCCCCTGTGGACATAAAATTAGCGACTCCGAGTCAGCAAACTTGAGATTTATTTGAATGGGCCGAAAGTAGGGCAGGCGTCCCACATGCCGATGTAGACTTGACTGAAACATATTGGCTATGGACCCTTAACTTTTGCAATGCCCACAGGAGAGACGCGAACAAAAAAATTGTGTATGACCCGATAAGCAGAGTTAAATTATGACATGGCATCATTATTGTTTAGTAGATTTAGGGGGTGTTTCACCACCTTATTGTCAAACTACTGGCTACGTAACCAATGAATAAACTAAGTACTGGACAAATCTGTCGGCTAGAGTTTTTTCAGTTTCACCACTCCGGTCCTCTACAAACTAAGTACCACTTAACTAATCGTCGGTTTGACAAAAAGTCGGAATGGCAACGTCCCATTTCACGACCACGGGTTCCTGTTCGCATATTTTCGTTCAAAGAGTCGCTCATTATTAAAGCAAAATAAATCGTAAACTATGTAATTTTTAAACACATCTATCTTTTTGCATAAACAAATGTGTAACATTATAATTAACCCAAAAACGGTATTTACTTACGATACTTTGGTTAACAATAACAAAGAAAAATAAAATCACGTAAAACGAATCGAAAAGTGGCGCCAAACCCTTTGACAGATTAACTTTTTTTTTAATGGCGCTGTACAAGTTCAGGTAGAACAAACGATTGTGCCACTGAAAAAAAGTCTGTAATTAAAAAATATTACGAATTTTTGGATTTATTTTTAAATATTAAAAGCGTACCTATATTTTTTATTCAAATCTTGATATTTAAATTCTCGTTTGCAATTTAGCATGACATCTTACTTTAAAAAATAAAAAATACTTTGATTTATTTTTCTGAAACCGGCTGAAGGGCTCTCCAACCATGGCCACAAAAAAATAAACTAACTAATTAAAAAGATATGTGACGGATAAAAATGCTAAATGCCACCTGATCTGATGGTCAAATTAAGAAATAGTTTGTCCGTCACTTAGCGCTAATCAAGACTGGTGAAACAGAAAATTTTATTCCATGTGACAAATAAGGTTATGATCAAGCTAATCCGAACTTTAAAAAAAGTGGTGAAACAGCCCCTAAAGGATCAGTCGATTTTTGTTTCGGAATTTTTTCATAGAACTGTGTACAACTGTTGTATTTTTAATGTTGTAATTTAATATACTGATTTTAATGACACAACACTGCTTAATTTTCAGCGAGCGAGCAAGACGGTACGGAGCGGAAGCGACTCGGATAGGTTAGGTTCAAAGGCAAATATGGGGTAGCGTAGCGGAGCACCCCATACGCCACCTGTCATCCAAATCCAATCAGCTGCCATTGCGTATAGCAAACAATTCCTCAGTCTTTTCTTCCTTCAAATATAATCACGACAGACGAAACCAATTGCACCCAACTTCATTTTTCCAGGATGAAAATAAAATGACTGTATCCAGACGCATACTGCCTTACTATCCCTCTTTATTGGGCAGTCCCGGGAGCTCGTAAAACTTACATGGGACCCTCCGGCATGCAAATATGCCTTGACTTGCGAACCTCCGTCTATTGATATTCAATGTACACGACAGCTTGGGAATCACGGATTATACGGCGAATTGCATTATAAGGTACATATTAGGATCGTTTTTAAAAAAAAATGTACATAGGTGGGCATTTATATTTTTCGTTGTACTCAGAATTAAGAAATTGTTAACAGGGAGTTAAAATAAGTCCGTTTGGTTAAGCACTTTTTCAAGTCTTTAGAATAAAAAAAAAAACAAAACAAACCGGACAATTCTTCACTTCTTATTAAACTTTTTTTTATGTTATAGAGGCCAGACATACGAACTAGAGGGTCACCTGATGTTAAATGATCACCACTGTCCATAGACACCCGCAGCGCTTTACGCGATGCCAGTGCGTTGTTGGCATTGTCCGATTTGTTACGTTTTTTTTTATTGTAAAGGCTTGAAAAAGTGCGTAACCAAGCGGACTAATTTTAAGACCCTGTTAACAATTTCTTAATCTTGGGTACAACGAAAAATAGAAATGCCCAGTTAAGGGCTTAATGAAAGCAAAATCACGATGGTTTCCTTTGTGTAGGTAACGAAAGTTAGTCATACAAACTATACGGATAACTTTCGTTACCTAGGTACACAAAGCAATCAATAAGTTTTAATTGAATCCCTTAATTGACAAGATTTCATATTTCTAAGACTATGTATAATTTGATTTGTTCTCTGTATTCTGTTTGGAAAGAGAAAGACGCTGATAGTTTTAAATTTTCACTAGGATTATTAATCAATTTATTACATTTTTTTACGATGTGCTTATTCTAAATGGTATTGTGAGTTAAATTACTTAAAAATAATTTTTTATTTCAAGCTACAAATAAACACATAGAGCAAATCACAGTTCTTTAGAAAACCTTTCGCGTTCTGAAGTTATTCAACTTTTTGTTACACAAAAATATACTCTACCTGAGCTAGGAAATGTAAAATGTAAAAGGAAGACGCATAACAACGATAAGAAGATGACAGCGGGTAGCGATGAAAGCAAGAAAAAATTGAAAAATAATGTTTTAGTCGGGAATTTAACATCTGAAATAAGTTTTTTGAGTATACTCGGTTAATACAATACAATACAATACAATGACTCTTTATTGTACACCAGGAATAGTAATCAATACAGAAAACAGGTACACAGAGAGAAAGATACAAGGTAAGCAATAGGTTAATTCGCGTAAAAAGAAAATGTTTTGGAGTATCGTTAGTGATAAGCCGGTGATGGCTCGAATATATTTTGTTTATATCGTACTAAATACAAACTGAAACATGGATGCACAGAAAAAAGACCAGATCTGGGAATCGAACCCAGGTCTTCAGCATTCCGTGCTACGTGCTAAGCCCCTACACCACAACTATGCATCACACATCTCAGCTTGCTTAATCACTTAATTGCAGCGATACTAGCGACATCTAAGTTAATAATCACAACGAGAGACGTCAACACTCCTTCGGAAAAGTAACGCCTGATTCAATAAATTATTAATTATCATATTATCAGCACTACCGCACTTTCTCGGGGAGCCGTTTAGAAAATACGCGTAACATCATCATCATTTCAGCCATAAGACGTCGTCGACTGCTGAACATTGGCTCCCTCATTGATACCCAAACATTACGGTTGAAAGCGACTTGCTTCCACCTTGAATCTGCGGCCTTTACCAAATCATCCGTCCATCTCGTTGGTGGATGTCTCACGCTGCGCTTGCCAGTCCGTGGTCTCCATTCGAGAAGTTTCCGGCCCCAACGGCCATCTGTTCTACGTGTTATGGCCTGCTCATTGCCATTTCAACGAGCTAATCCGTTTGGCTATGTCGGTGGCCCTTGTTATTCTGCGGATCCCACATTTACGATTCGATCCCGTAGAGAAACCCCGAGCATAATAGCCCTCTCCATAGCTCGTTGAGCGACTCTGAGTCTATTCATTAGGTCTAAACGCGTATGATAGCCACAAAATACTACAACAATTGTGACGAATAATTGAACTCCTCCAAAACCGCTTTAATGATTTTTTTTTTCTATATTTAGAAGCTCTGAATCGTAGGCTATTTTTGTCCTTTTTTTATTAAAACAACGTCGTATATTTTTAATTAGATCAAAATTAATCAACAATACCCTCTATAGGAATAATAAAAATCTAGAAGCTCGATCTAATAATTAAACTCCAAGACTAATAGAACTAAGCACAAACAATCGCAAAGTTATTAAAGAAACCTTTAGAATTTTATCGATATTTTCTTTCAAGAAAATTTACATTTAGCTTTCATGATTGAATTGCAAATCGAAGATCATAACGCTATTTGGGAACTAATTAGTACGAAATTGAATATAAAATCTCTCTTAATTAGGGGGTGGCGTGGTGCGATTGCGGGGATTAGGGGGTTCATATATCATCGGAAAACCCCGAGATAAAAAACACCTTAACGACGCCTCGGTGCTTGCCAAATAGCTTGGCGATTTACTGTTTTTTTTTTTAAGTTCCGTATTCAAAATGGGAAAGATAAAACCGTTATAGTTCATGTTACAAAGAATTCGAATTCGCTTCCGTTGTTTTCGTTTCCGGATTTATACTTTTTTATAAAATCTTCGAAATATAGTGACTGTCACCAAGGCCGTGGCTTATCGTTTTTGTGCAGCTGCACAGACTAAATAACAATGATGAAAATCAAACTTCAATGAAGCCGACTTCGATAAATCGGCTAAGCACGTAGAGCCGTAAAGTCCGCAACGCCACGATGGTTATTGTTTTTTATACCAAACAATGACCGTTATATAAAACTAAGTAACACTATTTACACACACATTCGATGACACACGCCAGGGCCACTGACCACTGACTGACTGGATGGAACGGGCACAGGATCGCCAAGAATGGAGGAAAAGGGAAGAAGTCTACATCCAAGATTGGATGAATAAAAGGCCAACATGATGATGATGACCACTATTTACAAAGTCTGATCTATAATACAGTTTAAAATTTGTTTACACAAGCCCAGCACAATACGCAACATAACGTCCGCCGAATTTTAAGAAGAACCGCGCTGACGGCCACTTTTTAGATGCCGCGGCGCATGGCGAGGGTATATATAGCGCCAATCAACCACCGACAGCCAAAGAGGATAAAATTGTTCTTTATTCTAAACTAGCTGATGCCCGTGGCTTCGCCCCCGTTGTATTTTTTCTATAATTTCTTCCATAAGAACAATAACAAACGCAACAAAAAAATAATCCAATTTGGTGCAGTCGATCGGAAGTTATCGTATATACATTTTGGTGATTATTATTTATTTAGGTAGATAGATACTTGTACAAATACAATTAATTGCTATTCAAGGGTAGGTACAGCGACTGTTACTGAGCCATTAAATAAACTACGTCTTCGACCTCATCTACTCTTACCATCATGTAAGGTAGAAGCCAAAGCAATAGTAGAATCAGTTTTAAATAAAAAACCGGCAAAGTGCGATTTGTATCTAGTATGCACCAATGATTCCATATCTCTAATGAAGTCGGTTAAAAATCAAACTGACTAGATCTAAGTACCTTTTAAAGCTCATAAAGTACTAATTTCATAAATCTAGTATCCTTAGATTCATGGTATTATTAACAGTTAACTTAGAAGCTATGTTAGTATTGCTTGGTCGGATTTTTGCTGTATTCAATGAAAAAGATGAAGAAACTTTACCTATTGCTACACCTTTTCCTTCCATTTGACCGCATTCAACGTAGAGGAGCTCAACTTGTCAGTGATCAGTCATTGATTGCCGATCGTTTGAATTCCTTGTCCCTGCGAAGGGACGTGGTTCTCTTTGTATGTCCACGACGAGTGCTGCGAAACAATATTAAATTTGCTGGCTGCTGCGAAATCCCAACATTGCACTTCCCGCCAAGAGCCTAAGTTCCATCGTCACCATCTCGAAATATGGCTAGTCTTCCTGCCACGTACAGTGAAACTATGGAATTACAACAACTATGACATCGGGGCCTTTAAGAAAAGGGTTTATTTATACTTCTTTTAAAGCCCGGCAACAGATCAGTGACTCTCATTGAGTTTTTTTTTTTTTTTTTTTTTTTCATGTTAGAAAGGCCAGACAAACGAACTAGTGGGTCACCTGATGTTAAATGATCACCACTGTCCATAGACACCTGCAGCGCTTTACGCGATGCCAGTGCGTTGTCGGCCCTTAAGGAGAGGGAATAGGAGAAGGGGGAGAGGGTGGGGGAGAGGGAAGGGGTGAGGTATTGGGCCCCCGGCACTCTCACTGACCGTACGAAACGCAAGCAGGATTACTGCTGCTTCACGCCGGTTTTCTGTGAGAGGGTGGTACTGCCCCGGACGAGCCGGCCCATTTGTGATGCAGCGGCTAGCTACAACATGGCTCTACCACTACTAAAGTTGATATTTATGGGCGGTGGTGATCATTTTCCACCAGATGACCCGCTTGCTCACAAAGCTTTACCATAAGTTTCAAATTTGCACGGACAATATCGCATGGAAAAGCTAATTATGTACATATCAAACTTGCAATATTCTGTTTAATCATGTAAATGTAACTTCAAGCGAGCGTACCAGTCAATTTGCGAATTAATTACTAATATTCAAATAAAGTTACCCCACTTGCGGCATGTTCATTAGCAATGAATGGTGTCGATCGCTCGCTAAACGTTTCGTATTTGATCTTTTTGAGGTTACTCTGTTACCCCTTTTATAATTAGGCTCTTCAATATTTCAATGGGAGCTGTGTGGCTTGTTTAAATAAAGCTTTTAATAACCTTCGTTCAAACTCGAAACACATTAATTCACCAAAAACCTCGTATTTCGAATGAAATAAAACTTCGTACTTGTGTCCAGAGAGCAAAATGTCTAATGCGTCCGTGCGTGCTAGCATTCACTATTTCTTTCTGTCAAACAGTATAAGATGGTGACAGACAGAGATGGTGAAAGCGAAGGCAAGCGCCCGCGCGTTAGTCATACGACCTTGGGTTTCTTCGTAATGTTTTTGTTCGCTCGTGGTAAATTTTAATAATTATTTGCGACACAAGTGCGGAAAATAAGCAATTTCCAACGAGTGTCAGTGATGAAAAACGAGCAAAGTGAGTTTTTTAGAACCGAAACGACTTATAAATTGACAACGAACAATTTATTGAATCAGGCGTTACTTTGCGGAGGTCCATATTAATGAACTGAAACAAAAGAAGTTCATTAATACACAAAATCGAAGTTAATATTATGGCAGATTTCATGATAGATTTTTATCATTCTTCGTGACATTCTAGAAGCACTCTAGATTGTTTTTATTATTTTGATTCTTTATGGTACTCTAAACACCAAACAAGTCTCATGTTAACAGATTTCAATGATTTTTACGTCAATCAAAGCCAGAATCTTGCGAGTGTCACTAAAAACCATCAGAAGCCCTTGTATAGTTAAAAATATGTTTGTATTTTTTTCTTTTAGTTTACATTTATTTAGGTACATAATCTAGTTCTTACTTTTTTTTGCTCCGCGTGATTTACCGCAGTCGGCATAAATAAACATTTAAATACGTTTAGGAGGCGGAGTAGGGAAAATACTAAATGGAGTTAATTATTAAGGATTTTTTCGGTTGCGGGTAAGGAAGCCATTACTTACCGCCCTGGGGCAGCCGAGGAGGCGTGTTACCGCTTAGGGGTTATGATCTATTTACATTTAAGTACACTGAATAAAATCTCTTTTATTTGCTCCTTAGACCCGACTTATTTTTAACAGATGTAGAACTTAAGACTCGGACGAGAGTCACCAGTTTTGTTTTGGAAATTGTAGCAACATTTTTTTTTATTATGAGAGGGAGGAAAACGAGCAAGTGGGTCATCTGCTGAAATATGATCGATCACCACCTAATCAGTTGCGGGCCAAGTAAGTACGTATATAAACCCTTTTCTTAAAAGCCCTGATGTCATAGTTGTCTGGAAACAACAACTGGGGGGTTGTCTGGGGGGGTGCGGGGGTGCGGGTAATTTTTTTTAAAAAGCAAATTGGATAAAAAAAATAAGCTGCCCAAATTACTAATTCCACGCGGACGGAGTGGCGGGCAAAAGCTAGTCAACTATAAATACATCTCTCTCTTTTAGCAACACGAAAACTGTATCTTTTGTTCGCTTCTTGAGCGAGAAAATAGTCTATAGCTAGATAATCTCTTCCTCTCCCTTGGTGGGAATGTGCCTTAACATTATAGGATACTTTTTATCCCGTAAAAATTGTTTGTTTTTGTTTGTTTATACTCTTTATTGTACAAAAAGGAAAACAAAAAGGTTACAGAAAAAAAAAATTAAAAGTACAAAGGCGGACTTATCCCTGAAGGGATCTCTGCCAGTCAACCTTTGAGTGGTAGAGAAGAGCAATCAAAAAAAAACAAGGATCGACAAATAGAGCAAAACATTTGAATAAATATAAATGCATATGTAAACCTCAAATACCTAACTATACCTATACAAAATACTTATAATACATAAATAAAACATTAATATATGTGTAACTAAATATAAAAATACATAAATACACACATTTACATACAATACATAAATACAAACACAAGTATAAAGGATAATTACTTACTAAATAAATAACCAAGGAACTATAGTGTAAGCCACATCTTCTTCTATGTCTCCCTGAACGAATATACGGAGGAAGATTGTCGGACGGTGATCGGCAACCGATTCCACAGCCTAGCCGCATGCACAGAAAAGGATTTGGAGTAGATTTTGGATGAGGTAGAAGGAGATGCTAGAAGGAGTTGGCTTTCCACTCTTACATAATGTCAAACCTGCGATACGGACTAGTTTTGTGGGGAAATACCAGCAGCAGAGACAACGTTTTTAGGTTGCAGAAACGATGCCTCCGTTCAGTGTTTGGTCTGGAACAATCTGAATCTTGTCGACCATTTTTTGTACAATACAGGATACTCACCTTCCCCGCTCTATATATTTACGAAGTTTGTTTATTTGTAAAGAATAATATAAACATGTTTCAAATGAGGAATCCTAGACAAAGATTGTTGTCAAAATATGGTCATGACATAGTCTGCCCAAATTCCAAATCAGCTCTCTACTCAAAAAATATAGTTGGAATGAGTGCCAGGCTGTATAATAAACTACCATTGGAGCTTAAAAGATTGCCACCTTTACCCTTTAAAAAGAAACATTTTAACTGGTTAGTGGAAAAGTGTTTTTACAGTATGGCTGATTATTTAACTTTCTCGGAATATCGTAATTGAACGGATTGATATAATAATGATTTAATTATAATTAATAATTTAATTTGGAAATGTTATTTAATAATAATAATAAAGTAGGACATGGTTGTATTTTTATATTAGATTTGTAATTAGTTTATTATAATTTGTAATTAATATTAAGTTGACATTGTACACCTCAACTAAAACAATTACTTTGCTCACCCGCGACCTTACAATAGTTACGTTTATGCAAGAAATGTGTGTTCATGCAGTTCCTCCACCTCCACACTGTACGAACACACACAAATCACATAAACACAACTATCACCACCACCAAGCTACACTGACGCGTTTCGAACTCAACCAGAGCTCATCTTCGGAGTTACCACAACCGTATGCTATGCTACCAAATGTTAAACTTTTAACATTTGGTAGCATAGCATACGGTTGTGGTAACTTTTAACATTTGGTAGCATAGCATACGGTTGTGGTAACTCCGAAGATGAGCTCTGGTTGAGTTCGAAACGCGTCAGTGTAGCTTGGTGGTGGTGATAGTTGTGTTTATGTGATTTGTGTGTGTTCGTACAGTGTGGAGGTGGAGGAACTGCATGAACACACATTTCTTGCATAAACGTAACTATTGTAAGGTCGCGGGTGAGCAAAGTAATTGTTTTAGTTCATTAATATGGACCTCCGCAAAGTAACGCCTGATTCAATAAATTGTACACCTCATTGAGGTAGGATATGAAGGACATTGTTATTGTTAATAAGACCTGTTTGACTCATAACCATGCAATAAATTATTTGATATTTGATATTTGGAGGTTGGCGCTTGACCGCAAACGATGTTGGCTGCCTTCAGCTAAGTAGCTGAATCGCTCGAAAAGGTATAAAGGAGCCGAAGGATTAAAAAGAATTTTGAAGAGCAATGACAGAACGTTTCTGCGGCCCCTGATAGGTAGGTAACCATTTAAGTTGCGTGCGAAACTGTGAAACGTGATCGTATTTCATTAAATTCATAGTTCCCGCGAAATATCGATAAACGTATTCTCCGCAGACCGAGTTGCGGGCAACGGCTAGTTTCAAAATATAACTATCACTTGTTACAAGCCATTTATACTCGTACTTACTTCAGGCTAAATAATAATTTATTCAATATGAATGTTTAAACACGGTTATAAACGACGGAAATTAATTAGGCATTTGGTTGCGCAATTTATCAGAGCAAATGGTTTAGGATGATTTCGTCCATGGCCCCATTTCGTCACATTCATAAATTGCCCGCACTGTCATATGGTTTACTGTTCTGTTTCGAAAATATTCCTATATCGTTACTTTCCTATCTTGTCTGCTTTACTCCGCGGGCCAGAGTAATAAAATAATAATAGGCCTTTACATCTGTGACAGATGATTTCAGTAGCATCCTGGCGACACTTGGCTCGTTAAATTTCGCTTGATAAACGAATGTGGACGAGGTTGGCACTGGTGACCAAGCAGTACTGTGGTCAAAATAGGAATACGTTGATAAAATGGGATATTGACGATATGAGAAAGTGGATGAGAAAGGTGACGATTTAGGAATTGTAGGCTGACGACATGGCACTGTGGATGATTTGAAAAGGTGACGAAATGGAATGTGGACGAAGTCAACTTGAACCGAGCAAATGTATATACGTCCTTCGAACAATGCCCATTCCCATTACAATATTAGTTGGGACGGTGCGAAGGCTTAAGTAAATAATATTAATGGACTGTATGTTCGACGCTCGTTCCACTCCACTGGGTAAGGTCCGCGGTTAACCAATTGGGTAAACGGATTAGTAACAAGAGACTGTGTTCATTAATTAGTATACACAGGGCATAGATGGATCATACACATTATAACCGACTTCAAAAAAGGAAGAGGTTCTATGATCACTGTATGCATTTTTTCCTTGTTTGTGTATTTCTTGGTAACATCACAGAAGATAAGAATCTCTAACTAATGTTTTTTTTAAATAAGTCTTAAGTTTGCTGACTCGGAGTCGCTTAATTCATGTCCACAGGGGAGACAACTTTTGTTTCTGACGTGCATGACGATGATGGCACCAGAAACTAATAATAAAAATATTCTTTGAAAAACTCACAGCGGATGAAAGCTTTTTACAATTTTCAAACATAACTAATAATTACGGGAATTATCACGGAATAAAATAGGTACTGTTCACGAATGGGCCGGCTCGTCCGGGGCAGTACCACCCTCTCACAGAACACCGGCGTGAAGCAGCAGTACTCATGCTGCGTTTCGTACGGTCAGTGAGAGCGCCGGGGGCCCAATACCTCTCCCCCTCCTCAATTCTTTTCCTTTTTCCTCTCCCTTTTAGGGCTGACAACGCACTGGCATCGCGTAAGGCGCTGCGGGTGTCTATAGATAGTGGTGATCATTTAACATCAGGTGACCCACTAGTTCGTTTGTCTGGCCTCTCTAACACAAAAAAAAACTTATTTATTTGTTCAAGAAATTCTTTGAAAAACTTATGTCTGGGCCTCATAAGAAAGCCGAAGGTCACTCAGAGGGCGATGGAGAGGACTATGATCGGAAAGTCTCTGGGTTGTCACAGAAATAGTGCATTCCGCGCAAGAACTAAAGTCATCGATATAGCTCAGAGAATGATCAGTGTCAAAAGGGGAGAGCACATCGCTCGTACTGATGACTGATGGGACCAAAAGGTTCTCGACTGGCATCCACGGACCTGAAGACGCAATGTAGGTAGGCTTCTAACAAGATGGAATGACGCCCTGGTTAAGGTTGCGGGAATGCGTTGGATGCGGATGGCGCAAGACCGGTCTGATTTTACGGAGGCGAACCCAAGCTAAGTACTCTCACTCTCGCTCGCTCGCTGCTTTCAGAGCAGGACATGAGGGCACGAGAACTAACGTGAGGGCACGTAACCCCGGCTTGCCAGGAACGTGAGACTCTTAGGAGGCCACGAGAAATTACCCTCTTTAAACAAACCAACACCAGCGGGGGAGGCCAGGGAAAGCCGAGCCCGCATTGCACGGTGTTGACAGAGGAGCCCCATCCCGGGGCGGCGGGCGTCGCGGTGTCTCTTATGCTCCCGTGGCGTTCATAATGGCAACGAGGGAATCCGTGTGGTTTTTAGTGGCCTGCACTCTGTTTCCCCGAACAGAGACGAATACATAAGGCGCATTTTCCGCACCAAAAAAACCGGTCTGTTTGAAGTACCTTGGCGGAGACCTATGTTCAAACATGGACGTCTTTTGACTGAAATGATGATGATGTCCCTAAATGTGCGTCAGCGTATTTGGAGCATCGCTTCGCTCGATACTTGAGTATGCACATTTCAAATGAAGTAAATTTAAATAACGTCCACGAAGTATGTTCAACTTTAAAGCCATTATGTCCGCGTGCCCCGTTAGTCATTATACCTTCCCCAGGAGACCCGAGGTAGTCAAAGTTGAACTGTTTAGCCTCGAGCAACTCAAACTACATAAACGAGCTAATTTGCCAAGTTGTACAAAATAAATGTAAACATTTTCCAAATAATTAATTGATTTACGGAAAAGGTTGGGTCCACATCAATCGACCTTTTCTTTTGCTGCTCCATTACACGTGCAAGATAATTACATCTGTTACGTCACATGTGTTTTCATGCAAAGACCCATCTTCCTCCACTTCCACAGTAATGTTACGCAGAACAGATTATCACAAGCACCACACAAAATGCTAAATCGTTTCACAGTATGCGAGTTGATTCTTAAAGCATAAACAAGACACTCAAAAATATTCTTAAACAAACCAATGACACAAATTAGAAGCGCATTAGCATTTTGTTTGTTGTTGCAATAGAGTCTGTGTGACATAATACAATAATTATGTTGTAAGTAATAACAAAGTACGTCACTTCGAGCAACTGCTTTCAATACAAAATTTTGTAATTACTTACTAAGAAATAAATAATAATGATTTCGTTCACTTAAAAGATATTATTACTTTGTTAGGTTAATACAGTTTTCTCAAATATCAGTAAGCTTATAAAAGAACCTTTTAAAATAAGGAAACTAAAACCTTTCTACTAATCTCGTAGGTACTAAATATTGGGAGTGTTTTATGTCAAAATTTTGGATATTTTCCTTTTTATTTTAACAAGTTATTAATGTAATTTTACTCATTAGGTAACGTACTTTTGGTATCAATTTAAAAATATCTGATATCTGTTATATTTACGGAATAATCACGTGGCTACACATAACGATTACAACCTGTATTATTATTTCAATGTGCCTTTTTCTGATTCCAAAATGTTTGTATATCAACATCGAAAAAACAGACAGTAGTCATTTGCACGTATGACACCAGAGCACCATGGGTAAAGGTAAGCTGCCTTGACAACTGATGTAAAGAAAAATGTTACCCACATTTTTTTATCTTGTATCTCAAGAGGGAAGGCATCTTGTGCGTCGTTGAGGAAGGTAATCTCACACGAGCGCGCATAATATCCGGGGAGTTATTGGTGCCACACCAACCTTGGGGAGCAAGGGGAACTACAGCCAATTACCTAGCCACTCCGTAAGGCAACGTCTTTGTGCCATGAACACAAAGTAGCTATGTATTTCCATGCAGAAATTAACGGGTAAAAATAAATAAGAATTAAAACGGTGGCAATTGAAGCTATTGTGTTATTTAGTACGAGTAAAATCATTAATCAGTTGACACGTTAATCATTATCCTACACTGACGAACAAAAATAAAGGGTCGGTTACAAAAATGACGATAACTACAAAAACCCGCTGTGATAACTTCTTCGAGTTAATGAATTTAGTAAAGAGTTTTATTCTCAATTAAACTTTTTCTTGTTAAGAATAAAACTCTTTACTAAACTCATTTTACTTGAAGAACCTATCACAGTGGGTTGTTTAGTTATCGTAATTTTTGTAACCGACCCTTTATTTTTGCTCGTTAGTGTATATGATAATAATACCTATACAAATGTAAATAAAAATGTATATTTTGCATGCTAAGTGTGTAAAGATTTCATTGCCATAGCTTATTATTGATTGTTGTTTGTTATTTGTATTTTGGTGTATTGTTTTTTTTTTATGTATGACATACTCGTATAATAATAATTATTGTGACATATGTATTGTTAAGCCCAAGACCAAACCCTCTCATTCTAAGAGAATGCCTGTGCCCCGCCAGTGGTTTGTCTCGAAACTCCATTCCGCAGTACTTAAAGTTTACTAACAAAATCATGCAATAGTTACACAAATACCTGGATCTCATTCTAAATCCCTAACATTGTTTGTCCTAATGTAATGTTTGTCCTAATGATCGTTTGTCCTTACACTTTTTTCTCGGAAACCGTGAATTTTTCAGGAACTTTTTTGTGACTATCCTCTAGAACTCTATAGGTTAGGTTAGGTTTGTTTTATAAAAATCCAGAACAATTAATAGATTTTAAATAAAAAGAGTTAGGACAAACGATCACTAGGACAAACATTACATTAGGACAAATAATCATTAGGGATTTAGATATAGAGCCCAAATACATATCTAACAACTCATGATGCAGAATTTGAATCTTACACACCATGCACTATTTAAATTTATTAGTTTGTTATTGCGGCGCATCGGCCGGTCGCTCTGTCTACGAGCAGAACCGGAGAATTTGAGCAACATAAAGATTGTTTATTTAATGGTATTATTATTAATAATTATAAAAGGCTTACTTAAACACTCTGTTATCTATAAACAAAATAAATTAGTTTTTATTTGTTTGTAAGAGAATGTTTGGTCCCAATGTTACCCCTGAGCACATCCCGGAGAAACCAAGGGTACTCTTCAAATATTCTGTAGACGCCTATTTATTGTAATTTCAGGTATATTTTGTAGTAACTCTCTTGATAATCATAATTTTGCTGAATTAGAACTGATGGCGAAGACAGAATGGCGTAAAACTATTATTATCCTTTGGATGGGGCCCTCTCCCAAAAAATCGTCACGTTGTAATTTAATTTTAAATGATTTTTGTGACCTCTTGGGCCTGGGTTTCTAGGGTCAGGGCCCCGTGGCGTTTTGCCAGCCCTACCACCCTATAGTTACGCCACTGGACGAAGATCATAGTTGGCCGCCGGAACTACTCAACAGTAATATGTACTGTGATGGAGCGTAGCTGAGAGGAGTAGCTGAAAAGAACTAACTTTAGCCCAGTTTAGACCTGCAAGAAAAATCGTGCAAGTTGCATTACATTGCAGCGATCGATCTACCACTGCAAACTCGTTCGCTTTACAACCTCGCAATGTAATGCAACTTGCACGATTTTTCTTGGAGGTCTAAACTCGGCTTTTAACTGTTTTTATGAAAATTTCAACGATAGTAGTCGAGTTGCGTATCTTCGCCTGGATTTTGATACCTTTCTCAAAAAATCTTTCAAATTTGAAATCATTTTAGTCTGTTGTCGTAAAAAAACGTTTTTAAGTACTCCTGGCTAGCAGTACAGACCATTAAAGCTTTGAATTACAGTGGTTAACTTAGTAATAAATGACCCCAAAGGCAATAGGCGAAGTATGGGTATTTTCCCCTATCTTCGCCTATGGCAAGCTTTACCGCCAATTACAAACTTTCTGTGACTTACACATGTTAAGTCTTATCTCCTTGGAATGTGCTAATAAAATATGAACCTTAACTTCACTACACTAGACATATTTTAGAAAAATTGTGTGGTAGGCGAAGATGGGCTACAGTCTGAAGCTGTTTCCATACATTTTCTATAATGATGCTAGGGTTGCCTAAAATTAACCAACATGCCAAAAAAGGGGAGTAATGGTTTATAAGTAAAAAATATATTAACAAGGTTTTTTTTAATTTAAACAAAACGCTACGTCAATGATTGTACCACGTTTCATACTATGTACTGGGATCAAATAAATATACCTACACATGTCATATCTTTAAGGCATAGCTTAATCTACTTATTAACTTTCCTCCAAATCGTTAAAGCCATTTTTGACAAACCAAACACAAGAAAATATTTAAATTTGGAAACAAAATAAATAATGTCTTCCTCCAATTAATGTGGTACAACAAATTTGACAACCCTATAGGTAGGCGAAATTTGGCAACAAAGTGGACGCCAAATACCCTCACCAATGTTGTATCCAATTGTGACTACTAAACGTTAGCTAGCCATTAAATAATAGTTCCATATGAAAAAGAAATAGTTATAGGGTATAATCATGTAAAAAGTTTAACTTTACCTGGGTTGTATCACTGCTTAAAACTGAAGTTAAAACACTGGCTTAAAAAACCTCACTGAACGTCAACTGTGTGAAGTTAGCCGCAGATCGTACGAAGAATGTTGGCAGCCGTAAAAAATACTTTGTATTTAGCAGTTTTATGTAAGGCAAGCACTAGAAACATTTCGTCAGTGTCAACTTATGTCAAACTAGGCGAACATAGGTAGCTTAGGCGAAGATTACGCAACTCAACTAATAATATGGATTTATTATAAGTTCAACTATACAAAGATCATTACATTAGCACAGCCTATCGAAGAATGACTCCCCAGACCGTCCGCGGTCCGCTGTTCGTTTCATGATTCAAATTCTAGAAGACAAATTCAAATTTACGAAACAGTGACACGGTCTCGGTGGCCAGTGTCTACAGTACTTATTTCACAGTTTGCGATGCGATTACTACACAATTGCTAAACAATTTATACTTATCTCAATTCATACGGTGGCCGCATAGCTTAACATTAGTGAAAACGGTCACATATTTCATAACGTAGCTTTAACATCCTCACAGCATACCTGCATAACACATGTCTGGTGGGAAGGCACGCTTAAAAACAAAATGTCGTCTCCCGCACATTTTTGCCGCGTGACAGTAACAGCTTTATTCTAAAGCCTCTTCTGTATTCCTTTTAAAAACCTCATGCTTACAGGACATGCAAATGGCACCCGGCTATCGTCTCAGTTGCGCTCGTAAAGCTGCCGCCGCGAGCGAAGGATCCCGCCGCAGCCTTATTATTTTTACAACAGTGTACAATACGTTTACTTTTAGTTTACCACTGACAGATGGCTTGCCTTTATTTCATTTCCAACTTTAACACCATACAAATAAAGTAGCTATTACAAAATCTGCTAACGTGGGTAACAGTATTCTAAAATTGGCTTTATTTGTAGGTTGTTAAAGTTGAATATGAAATTAAGGCGAACCATCTGTCAGTGGTAAACTTTATGTAATTTTACTGTATTGTAGATACTGGCCACCGAGACCGTGTCGCTGTTTCGTAAGTTTGAATTTGTGTCTTCTAGAATTTCAATCAAGAAACAAACAGTGGACAACAGACGGTCTTAAATCCATTCTTCGATAGGCTGTGACAATGTGTGGTTGTACTTTACTGTGATGCTGGTTATTAAATACCAATTCCTAAAATCTATCGTTTAATTCAGTTAGGGAACAGTTATATAGTGAATCCATCAAGAAGTAAATAGTTAAAATTAGTCTTTTCAGCTACGCCTATCAGCTCCCTTCACAGTATACAGGGTGTAATCGTTAAGTGTAAACAGACGATTATTCCATATAACAGATATCAGAAAACTTTAAACTGATATCGAAAGTACGTTATCTAATGAGTTTTGGGGATTGAAATGAGAATAAGTTCGCTGAAGTGGCGTTGGGCTGGCCACGTCTGTCGCAGAGCTGATGAGCGGTGGAGCAGACGTGTCCTCGAATGGAGACCACGGACGGGGAAACGTAGTGTAGAGCGTCCTGAGGCACGGTGGACGGATGACCTTAAGAGGGTCGCTGGCGGCGGATGGATGCGAGGGGCCGAAGACAGAGTGTTGTGGCGCGCCATGGAAGAGGCCTATGTCCAGCGCAGTGGACTGCTATAAGCTGATGATGATGACGACGATGATGACGTTTGTAGGTTTACCCTCGTGACCCTACACGTGACCCCTGGGTGGTGCTAAACGAGGGATACAACTTCGGTGGTAGGCTTCGGCCGCGGTTGGTCACCATCCTACAGGCAAAGCCAGGCCGCTAAGCGACTCGTCGTGTTCCAGCCTGTTGCCTATAGAAGCCATTCTGAAGGAAGGGTCTGAGCAGTTGCGCAGCGCGCGCGTACCAGTTACAGTGCCCCGTATTTGTTGTTATAGCGGCCTCAGAAATACATAATCAGTGAAATTTTCAGGTGCAGGTGCCCTAGCTATTCCACTCAAAGGTTGACTGGTAGAGATCCCTTAACCCGTCGCGCGATCGGCGACATTTTTGGGTATTTTTTTCTAAGTAACCTATGTTAAAAGGTGATCGAAACTAGAAACAAAAATTTGCAAATTTTGACAGCTAGTTTAGGCACACGGTGTGTGCCTAGGTCGCTCGACGGGAGGGATAAGTTCGCCTTTGTACATGCATTTCAACGGTTGTCAATAATGTTTTTCTTTATTTTCCTTATTTTTGTACAATAAAGAGTTTACATACATGCATTACAGTTCAAGAAATAGAGCCTTGTGACAGACGGACAGACAGACAGCCGGACAGCAGGACCGACAATATTGTTCATACATAATGCGAACTGCGTTCAATTTGACCTGACCGCAACCGCAGAACGCATTCAGTGTGACAAATTCTGGGTACGTATCAAAATATATAAAGTTTAAAACAAATAATGGACGAAATACATAATGGTCATTTGATATAATGCAGTTTTCTTGGAAATTATCAACTTTACAGGATTTTCATAAAATAAACCTAACCTAACCTAAACCAATCTGTAGATTACACGATTAAAAAAATTCGTTTAATCAATAGTTTCGTAGAAAATTTTAGTATGTATTATGACCATTATGTATTTCGTCCATTATTTGTTTTAAACTTTATATATTTTGATACGTACCCCAAATCCTTTATCGATCCTTGTAAGTATCGGATTGAATATACCACAAGCACTGCAAAAAAGTATTTTAGTCAGCTTACAAAACAAATTCTAAAAAGATTTCTTCTTGGAGCTTCCAGACATATCTCCAGTTCCATTTGCTTTGAATTCCCTGTGTAGTAAAACGTGTTCATTTCAAGGAGGCACAATGTGTTATTTTTCCACAGCAGTTTATTTAGCACAATACAAATAAAACGTTTCTCGAGTACTAGCGCACCATATTATATTTGAGGGATATACTCCGTACATTCAGGAAGCTCTTGACATAAAGAAGCGCGGGCCGTCTCAAGAATATTGTTTGAAAGAATATTTAAACATGTTTTAGTAGAGTTGTGCGAGATAGAAAATTAACAAACATTTAACACGTGAGTTACGTTTGTACGTGCGTGCGTGTGGGTGGATGTATCATCATCATCATTCAGCCAAAAGACGCCCACTGCTGAACATAGGCCTCCCCCAAGGTTCGCCAAACCGGCCCTGCGCCATCCAGCATCCAACGCGTGTCTCAGGTGTATGCAGATTTCCTCACGATGTTTTCCTTCACCGCAAACCTCATGGTAAAATTCAAATGTAATTTCGTACATAAATTCCGAAAAAACTCAGAGTTGCGAGCCGGGATTTGAACCTACGATCCTCTGCTTGAGACTCCATAAGTCAAACCACTAGGCCACCATGGCTTCTCTACTCTATTGTATTGTAATCCTAACAAAAACAGTTATTTTATTCGTATACTTGAAATATTATAGGTACATTCTCTATTCCCAAGCTTATTGAAATGTGACGTAAATCTAAACTTTCCGCGACGCATAGTCACCTTTAGTTCGCCGTATCGATACGATGCACGTATAAATAAATGCACTTTGGAGGGAAAGAAGACGTATAGTGCAGGTGATACGGACACGGGCTGCGGCGGTCGGAAGCGGAATCCCGCAAACTACGTCTTTCAAACAAACGCGAGCGGCAATCTTTTGTGGAGAGCGATGCGCGGCGGTGCCACAGCAGACAGTGTTGGAGAATGCTAGTACCAAGGTTAAATGGGTATGTATTACAATACCGAAGTACGAAAGAACGAATGTATTAAAACATCGAATGGGTCAAAAGACCGACACGATTTTCTTCTGAAACCGTTAACCTTTTAAGATTGTTATAAAACAAACCTAACCTAACCTAATGGGTTCTGTATGATGCCGTTTTAATAAATTCTGAGAAGTTTACGGTTTCAGAAAAAAATTGTGTCGGTCTTTTGACCCATTTGCCTAGTACCCATAACACAAGCTTTGCTGAGCTTACTTTGGGACTAGGTCAATTGGTGTGAATTGTCCTGTGATATTATTATTATTATTATGTTGGTACGGATTTCCGATCACGGGCCCACGGGGACCCGGTCATTTGAAAGGCATTCATGGGGCCGAAGCCAACATGAAGAGGCCTTTGGCACCATATAATATAAATGAGATGGGCGCAACTATGGAGGTCTATCCCCTAATACACCATGAGGATGTGCTAGCGGACAGTATTATTATTATTATTATTATTATTATTCGATGTTCAATATATTCGGTCTTTCGTACTTCGGTATTGTAGTACATACCCATATTGCGAAAGGAAAAGTTGCGAAAAGCATAATTTTTTTTGTCTGTCTGTCTATATCAGTAACCAATCTACAATGATCCCACACTGCGCACATTTTGCTTAGGAGCAGGGGTCTGCTAAGACTGGATGTTCATAGATACATAAAAATTTGTATGGAACCCTCGGTGCGCGAGTCCGACTCGCACTTGGCCGGTTTTTTATACAATATAGGCTTGCGTTTGACCATAATCACGCCTTATGGAAAGCGAAAATGAGGCCTACGATGGAGCACGCTTGCCTAGTAAATGCTCATTCACCCTAGACTTGAAAGCGGTCAAATTGTAGTGTTCAGGGAACACAGTCGCAGGCAGAGAATTCCACTTCTTAGCTGTATGGTTGATGAAGAGAGAGCGAAAACGCTTTGTGCGGATTTTGGGAAAACTGACAACGTAAGGCTGGAGACCCCGCCTACTTCTGGTCGACTTGTGGAAAAAAGGAGCAGTTAAAATAAGGTCGTGCAGTTAGATTAAATTTTTAACCCTAGACTTGCCGTTGGACTATTTATTTATTTATTTCCGGGACTAAAACTCTTCTATGTTTTTTGCAGGGTCTTTAACTACCTCCATAGGTTTTGCGGTTTAAGCTTGAATAGGCATCTGACGCAGACAGAGATACAGATAGTAATACGTAGGTACGACTGTTTACAGCGCTAAAGTCAGCGTTATAGCTCGAAGAATCGCCAGACTCAAGTGACAGTAGGCAGAGCATATCGCTTGTAGAAGTGACGGCCGATGGGACCGAAAGATTCTTGAGTGCCGTCCACGGACCGGAAGACGCAGTGTAGGTAGGCCTCCAACAAGATGGAGCGATGACCTGGTTAAAGTTGCGGGATCGCGTTGGATGCGGATGGCGCGGGACCGATCTGTGTGGCGAGCCTTGGGGGAGGCTTAGGTTTAGTCAGTGGACGTCTTTCAGCTGAAATGATGATGATGATAATGATGATGTCAGCGCATATTTTAACACGTAACTTTCCACTCCAACTGGGACAGTTTTTAAAAACACCTTTACTGCTTTATCATCGTAGCTATACAGGATGTTTTAAAGTTAATCCAGATTTTTTAAATTGTTTCATTAATTAGATTAAATAAACCTTTCACGGTTATTGATTGGAATTTCATAGCACGTCTTTGAAACCGTACATTATACATCATCATCATCATCTCAGCTGAAAGATGTCCCCCAAGGCCTCTCCCAAGGTGCGCCAAACAAACCGGTCTTTAATGAACTGAAACAATTACTTTGCTCACCCGCGACCTTACGATAGCTACGTTTATGTAAAAAATGCGTGTCCATGCAGTTCCTCCGCCTTCACACTGTATGAACACACATAAATCACACAAACCAAACTATCACCACAACCAAACTACACTGACGCGTTTCGAACTCAACCAGAGGCTTATCTTTAGAGCACCGCAACCGTTCTGTGCTACCAAATTATTAGACCAATCCCATCTTACGCGCTCCCGCAACCTTTACCCGTTCGTCGTTCCATCAGTTCAGACGACCGGATAGCCAAGTTGTTAGAGAACCTGACTACGAAGCTTGAGGTCCCGGGTTCGATTCCCGGTCGGGGCAGACATTTGTGTGAATAATACGAATGTTTGTGCTCGAGTCTTGGGTGTTTAATATGTATTTAAGTATGTATCTGTCTATATAAGTATGTTTATCCGTTGTCTTAGTTTGGGACTAGGTCAACTGGCGTGAATTGTCCCGTGATATTTATTTATATGTATTAGTTTGCTGTAGGTCCTACTCCGGTGTTTTTATGGTATAATGATAATGATAATGATAATGATAATGATAATGATAATGATAATGATAATGATAATGATAATGATAATGATAATGATAATGATAATGATAATGATAATGATAATGATAATGATAATGATAATGATAATGATAATGATAATGATAATGATAATGATAATGATAATGATAATGATAATGATAATGATAATGATAATGATAATGATAATGATAATGATAATGATAATGATAATGATAATGATAATGATAATGATAATGATAATGATAATATATTTATTTACATAGAACATGGTACAAAATAACAGTTATGAAAATATAAATAAAAGGCTCTCACATTCTGCCGCGTTTGCGACGTGTAAAATTAACACATTAATTATTTCTAGTTAAATAAATCATACTTAATGGCAATCAATAATTAAAAAAAAAAATACTAATGTCAAAAAGTGTTAAATCATAAAGCAGTAATAGCAGTTTAGACGACCAGATGGCCTAGTGGTTAGAGAACCTGACTATGAAGCTTGAGGTCCCGGGTTCGATTCCCGTGTCGGGGCAGGTATTTGTATGAAAAATACGAATGTTTGTTCTCGGGTCTTGGGTGTTTAATATGTATTTAAGTATGTATCTATCTATATAAGTATGTTTATCCGTTGTCTAGTACCCATAACACAAGCTTTGCTAAGCTTACTTTGGGACTAGGTCAATTGGTGTGAATTCTCCCATGATTTTTATTTATTTATTTATTTATTTATTTAGTAATAAAATTTAAGCAATAATAATATTAAAAAAAATATCAGAAAGTCAATAATAAATAAACAGAAAAACAATGTCAACATTACATTACAATAATATACCTACTACAATTTATTAAATACCTACTTTAACTATGATGTAATGACAAAAATTCTCTAACTGAATAAAAACAATGCTTCAGTCAATACGAGTCCAGTTTAATTATAAATTCGTGCACATTACTCTGCTTAAGGCTTTCGGGTAACTTATTGTAGATTTTAATGCAAGAAAATTATGCATTCCTCTTGGTAGTGCAGCGTCTACCTAATTTAAGCGGAAATATTACCTGCCGAATCATTACTCTAACTTTGTTGCACAACATTGTACATACAGTGTGTATCTTGAAATGCGAGAATTCCATTTGAGATTTTGTGGTGTTTTGTTTTGCATGATGTGTCGATTGTTATAGTGCGCGACGCCTCATCAATCACTATCTGTGAGATCTTGTAATTGGCTCTGTGTTACTATTCACAATACCGATATTATGTTATAAGCTGTTGGTATTCCTTAAATAAAAAAATAATAATGAAATGAAATGAAATGAAAGAAGTTTATTTCACACACAAAACAAAACACATAAAATTACAAAAGAAAGAAGAAAAAAAACATTAAAATGTGTGTGAAAAAGGTCCCGCCTCAGCATAAATGCGGACTCCTGAGGTGGAGCCAGCGCTGGCCTTCCGGCGGGACCCTTTTGTATCAGTCACAGAAACCCTGTCGTGCAACACGGCCTTAAGCGGTATGCTGAACGCAGCCGTTGCGACTGCAACGAGCAGCGCTGTCTGGCGGCGAACAGAACAAACTCAGCTCAGACATTTATAACCTAAAAGACCGTGCGCACGACATGGTCACTGTGACTGTAAGATTTACTAAATACAACTTACGCAAAACGGATGTAAAAAAATATAAAATTAGCCTAATTACACAAAAAAAAAAAGAAGACAAAATGTGAACAACGTGCAAGAATACTTGCTAATTCCATTCGTCAATATTGGGGACATAAAAAATAGGTAAGAGGTTAAGTACATAGTTAATTTTTAGCTCTTGTGTCACTTTTCAACACACCTAGTAATACTTTTTCCCATTTCATTATTCTCCAGGTTCCACATCATCCACATGGATTCAGCAGGTCACATTGTGCACATAAGACAATTAAAAAGTATGTAATCGGAGAGAAGAAAGGGAGATATTGTATTGTTTTCTTAAAGGAAGACAAAAAACAGGTATATATTATCCACTATTATAACACTTACTAGATAAACTAAAAAAAAAAAGAAAAACAAAGAAAAAACACAGACTACCCAAACTAAACTAAAACTAAAAACAGCTTATATTTGAAGTTAATGTTTCCTGTTGCCGCTGGTGTTCATATATAAACTTTTTAAGCGTTTTTCTAAAACCAGTTTCACTTAATAACAATAATAAAATCTTTATTTTGAAGCATACATCCCATAGATGCTAAGTGGATTAATCATCCGGTGACAAATCAACTCGCTTATGTTTGTAGAGCATAGCGTTGCGGCAATTGAGTAAACAAGCATAAGACACACTGTGTACACTCATAGTCGCCGCAGGTGTGGAGAACAAAGAACCTCTGGCATTATTCAAAGTGTGTTTATCTAATATATAAAAATCTCGTGTCACGGTGTTTGTTATCGAACTCCTCCGAAACGGCTTGACCGATTTTTATGAAACTTTTTTCTCTGTATTCCTTAGGTCTGAGAATAATAGAGCGTAGGCTATTTTTTACACTCCCATTCTTTGCAGACGGAGTCACGGGCAACAGTTAGTAATTCATATAACACCCAGGAACTAAAAAGCAAAAAAAAATGAAATAAAAAGCTTCGTGCTGAGAATGACAAAATCGCCACAGGTGTGCCTAATAAGTAAGTGAGGGGGTAATTTTTTTATATCGAGGAACTAAGGAGAGCCATAATTGATGAAAAAGCAAATTGGATAAAAATAAGCTGCCCAATGCTGACTAATTCCACGCGGACGGAGTCGCGGGCAAAAGCTAGTGGTTCATAACGTACTGTAAGTGCTTGCGGTACTGCGAGTAGTTTGTCAGCTATCTCCGCTAGTTTGCGAAGGCTCGAGCTCGCCGGGAGCTCTCCGGCTCTTTTACCAATGCGATATCGGAGGACGTTAGCTCTTTCTCTGTGAAATCGTCATGTCCTTCCTTTACCATACCGTCTACGATAAATTCACTTAGAAACTGTGTGCGCTGCCAGCGTTCAAATCATTATTGTAGATGGTACCAGAGGCGGTATTGTCTAACGCGTAGATGCTTGTTTGTCGCTATTTCTTTCTGTTAAACGGCTTAAGATGGTGACAGAAAGAGATGGTGAAAGCGATGGCAAGCACCCGCGCGTTAGACAATCATCATCCCAGCCTATATACGTCCTACTGCAGGGCACACGCCTTTTCTCAGAATGAAAGGGCTTGGGCCGTAGTTCCCACGCGGGCCCAGTGCGGATTGGGAACTACACACTCACCATTGAATTTCTACACAGGTTTCCTCACGATGGCTTCCTTCACCGTAAAGCTCATGGTAAATTTCAAATATAATAATTTCGCACATAAATTCCGTAAAAACTCAGAGGTGCGAGCCGGTTCGAACCCACGACTTGCTTGAGAGCCAATAGGTCAAACCACTAAGCCCCCAGCTCATTAGACAATACGGCCTCAGTTTTCGAAAGAATCGTCTCTGTAATCTTTTGCTAATCTTTTGCTTATGTAAATTTAAAGTTGCTCAACGTGCTATGGAAAGGGCTATGCTCGGAGTATCTCTAAAAGAACGAATTCGTAACGAAGTGATCCGACAGAGAAAAAAAGAGAACCAAAGTTATCGACATAGTCCACCGCATTAGCACGCTGAAGTGGCAATGGGCCGGCCATATAACCCAAAGAACCGATAACCGTTGGGTAGACGAGTTCTTGAGTGGAGACCACGGATCGGCAAACGTAGCGTGGGACGTCCTCAGACTCGGTGGAGCGATGATCTTCACAAGGCGGCAGGCAAGAGCAGGATGAGAGTGGACGAGGGTCGTGCTCAGTGGCGTGCCATGGGAGAGGTCTATGTCCAGCAGTGGACAAACATAGGCTGATGATGATGATGATGATGAATCTTTTGCTGTTTGCTAGTAAAAACTAGCCAAGTACAATAGTAAGTTACTGTTAAATAATAATAAATAATAAATATCACGGGACAATTCACACCAATTGACCCAGTCCAAAAGTAAGCTCAGCAAAGCTTGTGTTATGGGTACTAGGCAACGGATAAACTTACTTATATAGATAGATACATACTTAAGTACATATTAAACACCCAAGACCCGAGAACAAACATTCGTATTTTTCATACAAATATCTGCCCCGACTCGGGAATCGAACCCGGGACCTCAAGCTTCGTAGTCAGGTTCTCTAACCACTAGGCCATCTGGTCGTCTAAAACTGTTATAAGAATAAACATTATACTTATTTTTATTGTTATTAATATTCTCAATGGCTATTTGATAACTGCATTGTAATCTAAATTACACACACGAAGCACATTAAAAGCAGTTACGGAACAGGAAGTTAAATATTATGCTAAGGCCGTGCACTAAGCACCTACTCCGCCACCCGTTTTCCGCATTCCCCCGATTTTCCGCAGCCATCATGTAATTCTTTCCACACAAATCCGCTGCGCACCTGGGGGCCGATTTTCGAAGTCACTTCGCTCGATAATAATATTCGAAGGACGTAAATCTGTGCACGTAAAGCTCAAATTCAACGCTTAGTTCTTAACACATTCAGCAGGCTTATTGTCTAACGCTTCTGACGCTTGCCTTCGCAATCACTATTTCTTTCTGTCAAACGGCATAAGATTATGATAGAAAGAGACGGTGAAAGTGAAGGCTAGCGTCAGAAGCGTTAGACAATAAGTTATAAGTTTGGAAATAATTCCGATATGCATTGGCAATCCCTAGTATCAAATATCGTATCCACCGGTGGGAGACTCTATTATAACTAACCCCATTTTAAATTCAGCACTGTATTTTATCATTTTCGAATGGAATTTTCAGGGATTTTACAAATCGCCCCCTGCAGCCTTAATCCGCCCGTCGGCGTCCGCGCACGGCGACGGGGCTGACAGCTGTTTTAAAATTTAGCTCGGTTGTCTAAAATACTCTTTGAGTGCTCTAAAAATACCTGTTATGCTAAATTTTTCGCAGCTTTCGGAGGACGATTGAGAAGATAATGCTCGGAGTTTCTCTGCGGGATTACATTAGAAATGATTAAATCCGGCCAAGAACTAGAATCTCCGACGTAGCTCGAAGAATCGCACGATACCGCGTGGTTAAGACATATATATATTTTTTTATTTTAATTTATTTATAAATTTAATTACAACTTAAGTAGCATTACATATATTATATTCTCGCCAAACTGTTACGTTTGAGGGCGAGACGCGCTCAGTTTCTATACATATAATTAACCTATTAAACTCATCCTATAAAGAAACTATTTAACAACTTCAGAAAAGAAACAAATAAATAAGTAGGTAGGTATGAAAATTCGAGAAGACATTCTTTTAGTTTGGTCTTTAGCGTGGGTTTACTTAATCTAGTTGAATATATCGCTAGTTGAACTGATGGGCGATGAGCCCAAAAGGTTTTTGAATGGCGTCCACGGACCAGAGCACGCAGTGTAAATAAGCCTCCAATAAAATGGAGCGACGACATGGTTAAGATTGCAGGAACGCCTTTCTTCTGGAATGATGAAAAAGATGATGACCACTTTTATTACGTCGTCTGCAAATATAATTATTTGAGCGTAGACCGACGGTGGATGGAGCAAAAGAGTGGCGGCCACAAACCGCACAACTTTTAAAATCTGCATCCAGCGATCCCAACCCTAGTCTTAGAAAAACAGTAGATGAACTGCAAAAAAAAACCGGTTGTCTGTAAAGTCGGTTTACGGACGACAGCTTAACGTGACAATGTTATAACAAAACATTGATGAAATGATTGCATACTTTTGCCGATTGTGCCTTTCGCTCGCTCGTGCCACGCTCTCGCTCCGATCGTTCATCGGCTCGAGCGTAACGGGACGTGTAACGGGACAATGCGTTGTGTACGTTACACTGAGTCATCCTTTTTCGTGCGTGCAGCCGGCGTTCATCGATTTATTAGACGTTCACGTCTTCACGTCAAAAAAATGTATAAAATAGGTAGTTTGTTATTAACTTTGTTATTAAGACGACCAAATGGCCTAGTTGTTAGAGAACCTGACTACGAAGCTTGAGGTCTTGGGTTTGATTCCCGGTCGGGCAGATATTTCGGTGAAAAATACTAATGGCTGTGCTCGAGTCTTCGATGTTTAATATTATGTATTCCGCTGTGTAATACCCATAGTACTAATGTAATGTGGCTTAGTTCAAAGTTTGATAATATTATGTTGTTTGTTTAGATTTTTTAAATTACATAGATGCCTAAATTTCTCACATTTAATGGACTATTTTGAAAACTTTAAAAGCATTTAGATAGATTTATAGACCACTAGCTGTTGCTTGCGATTCCATCTCCAAAGAGTTCATTTACCGATATTCTTGTTCAAACCTAAAGTCCAGTTAAGACTAGCAAGAAAAATCGCGCAAGTTGCTTTACAAAGCAGCGTACGATTGCCCACTTCAAACTAAATTGCGGCCGCGCAATGTAATTCAACTTGTACGATTTTTCTTGCAGGTCTAAACGTGGCTTAACGATTTCTATCATTTTTTTGCAGTTCATCCATTCTGAAACTAGATTTTGCAACACTGATGCAGATTTTAAAAGTAAACAGTTTCCCACCTGGTCTGTTTGCTGACGCTCAAAGCTTGTTTGTGTTTGTGCAGCGCGATATTAAAGGTTTCAAAGCCCCTGTACGAGTAAATGTAAAATCAAATAAAAGTATGTTTACGTCGGGCGGGTACTTTCTGAAATATTCAGATGAAATAATTATTTAAGGTACCTGTTAAAAAATTAATTCGGAATATTTTAGTAGATTTTGCTTTGATCAATTATAACTGAAGATACACATTGCCGAACAAAATCCCCTTCAAAAAATGTCCGAACTTTTTTATTTGTTTGCATAACAATTAAAATCATCACCTACACAGAAATTTGAACCTAATCTTTACTTTATTACAGTCGAATTTCAGTTGACACTTGACAGCTAAACTTGACAATTTCACGCAACGTACTGAGAAAAAGAAGGCCACTTTTATCAAAGTGGCGCTCTGGCGCTCATTTGGCTCGGACATTTTCGGGCGCGCGACTGTGGATCAACAGTTATAATTGATCAAAGAGATTTTGGGTAAATTCATCATCATATCAGCCTATACAGCATGTAGCTGAAAGGAGAGCAAAGCTGATACCTGGTTGATAGCAAAGTGGAGTATGATAGAATGGCATACTTTTATGAAAAAAATGTACGTGAGCCGCGAAAGCCAGTTGCAAGAGAACGGCGAACGGATGTACTATGCGGGGTGCGGAGAGAGGGGGGGGATCCAAAATCTGCTCATTTATTGCCTCTACTCTAAGGCGGAACAAAGTTCGCCGGGTCAGCTAGTTGTTACTAAAATATATTTTAGTGCTACCGAACGACGGTCAACCGATAGTGTCTTTTTCATCCTCGACATTGGCAGAGTATCAATGGAGCTAAAGATATCAAAAAAAAATTAAGAGTGGCAACATTGCCCATCATTAGGGTGTGTTGCACTGAAGAGTTCTTCTAAAATTATGAAAATAAAATAGGTAAATTTCTCCCAAACGAAGCCAAACTCAAATCACTGGCAACACACACTGGTCAAAGACTTTTGACTTGAGACACTGCAGTATAATGGATAGCAAAATATGGACAAGATTGAACCGGAAGACGCAGCGTAGGTCCAACAAAATGGAGCGACGGCCTGATTAAGTTTGCGGGAACGCGTTGGATGCGGATGACGTAGAACCAATCTGTTTTGCGAGCCTTGGGGAGGCCTATATTCAACCAGTGGTCGTCTTTCGGCCGAAATGATGATGATATCGATGATAAGTTACTTTATTCTACATTTATGGCTTGAAAAACCTGAAGATTCTACATGTTTGACATCTGTCGGATTAGTCTAGTTGTCAGCCACGGTTATGTATCCGGGATAGACGCTCAACCCCAGAGCTTTCATTTGGTATTCTTTTGACCTAAAAACTGCCATCACGAATTGTACGACGCGAACAGTAAAATATTGGATTATGCGCCACGTATTTCGATTCTGAAAGAACGCCAGCGAAGTTCGAGTATGTTAGCGCTTCCAAACAAAAAGTATCTACATCGTTCCGCCTTGTAGTCAGGTCACGGAATTACAGTCAATAAGAGGGTGCTAAGTTTCGAAAAAGTGTGTACGGGACATATTTCTGTACGTAGGGCGTTAAGGGCCCTTTTTAATCCCCAACAAGGGGTGTTATAAGTTTGACCGCTATGTGTGTGTCTCTATCTGTGGTATCATAGCTCTTAACGAGTGAAACGATTTGGATGCATTTTTTATTTGAAAGCAGGTTTCTTGGCATTCTTAGACATGCTTCATCAAATACAAATACGTTTATTGCCAGAACATAGTAAATGCAATAGGTGTTAGTAGTACAGGATGTTCTTATGTTCTACCCTATCTAGGCGTGCAATAGTGATTTTTTTCATCGAAATTGGTTCAGCCTTTTCAAAGTTATCAGCTCTTTTGTTAGCTGCGGAAGGGGTATGTATTACAATACCGAATCACGAAAGACCGAATGTATTAAAACCTCGAATGGGTCAAAAGACCGACATGATTTTTTTCTGAAACCGTAAACTTCTCAGAAATTATTAAAACGGCATCATACAGAACCCATTAGGTTAGGTTAGTTTTGTTTTATAACAAACTTAAAAAGTTAACGGTTTCAGAAAAAAATCGTGCGGGTTTTTGACCCATTCGATGTTTTAATACATTCGGTCTTTCGTACTTCGGTATTGTAATACATACCCCTGCGGAAGGGATCTTAAACGCATAATGGGCATTTACTTGACCAAATTGCGTTGGGGGATTTTAATTTTTTTAATTTACCTATACGAAAAAGTTTATATAGCACAGCAAAACCAGAAAAGTACTCCACTGACACGATTTCATTAAATAAATAAAATAAATAAATATTAGGGGACAATCTTACACAAATCGACCTAGTCCCAAACTAAACAAAGCTTGTACTATGGGTACTAGACGACGATAAACATACTTATATAGATAAATAAATACTTAAATACATAGAAAACATCCATAACTCAGGAACAAATATTCGTGCTCATCACACAAATTAATGCCCTTACCGGGATTCGAACCCAGGACCTCTTGCTTCGTACGCAGGGTCACTACCAACTAGGCTAAAGCGGTCGTTAAATTGACTGAGAGCTGTATAGGATCGTCGTCATCCAGCACCACACCGACCATCAGCATCATACCTCACTGCAGGGCACAGCTTTCTCAAAATGAGAGGGTTAAGGCTGTAGTCTTCACGCGGGTCCAGTGCGGATTGGGAACTTGACACACATCATTGGATTTCTTCGCAGGCGTGTCCGTCCAGGTTTCTTCACTATCATCATTATCATTATTTCAGCCGAAAGACATCCACTGCTGAATAAAGGCCTCCCCCAAGGCTTGTCAAACAGATTGGTCCCGCGCCATCCATATCCAACGCGATCCCGCAACCCTAACCAGGTAGTTACTCCATCTTGTTGGAGTCCTACCTACACTACGTCTTCTCGTCCGTGGACGTCACTCGAGAACCTGTTTGCCCCATCAGTCGTCAGTTCTACGAGCGATATGCCCTGCCCACTGCCACTTGAGTCTTGCGTTCTTCGAGATATGTCGGTGACTAGTTCTTGCGCGGATTTCATCATTTTTAAAGGGATCCCGCAGAGAAACTCCGATAATAATATAATAAATTTTGGGACGATTGACACCAATTGACCTAGTCCCAAACTAAGCAAAGCTCGTGCTAAATCTGGTTCAAAATGCATGGAACTGTCAAGCTGAATTCAAGTTCGACTTATAACTCATAAAGCATCATTTTACAGCTGAAAGCGACGGGGCATCGCGAAAGCTGAAGACAATCTTCAACATTAGCATATTCGGAAATTCTGTTTATGTGGCTAAATGAAAAACCGTAGAGGAAAACTGGCGACTTCGCGGAAGGCGTTTCACGCCGGTGGTTCGCGAAATTGAAATTCCGCGCTCCTTGGCCGCAAAAGGGTTACCTGTTGCGGCCCATATTTTTACGTCGCCTATTTTAGGGTTAACGGCCGCAATTATCTCACACTTAAGTATATTGCGTCCGGTTTGTCTAAAAAAACCGGTTGTCTGTAAAGTCGGTTTAATACGGACGATAGTTTAACGTGACAACGTCATAACAAAACATTCAAAAAAACATAAATAAAACCAGGCGGTCACCCATCCAAGTACTGACCGCGCCCGACGTTGCTTAGCCTCGGTGATCGGACGAGAACCGGTGTTTTGTCAAATATCTTGTAAACGGTGCATCCTATGGCAAAATCAATGAAATTTTCATCCCCCCTTTAAAACTCCCGCACTTCCTCCCCCCGCGCAACCCCCGAACCCCACCTCCCCCATAAAAATTACCCGAGCGCTAGAGTACTAAGATTGTACATCCTGGCGCGCGCTGCTCTCTTGTACATCTGGCGTTCACTGCTCTGTACGGGATATGTACGTTACATTGCGTCATCCTTTTTCGTGCGTGCAGTCGGCGTTCTTTGATTTATTAGACGTTGTCACGTCAAAATAGTATTTTATACAATCGTTGCATAATGAAGGCTCTTAAAGTCGAGTACCGTGTTTAGGCCACGAGGCTTGCCGAGTGGCCTAAGTAAGGTACGAGATTTTAAGAGCTAATTATGTAACTATTGTATACAATACTTTTTCTACGAGTCATCATCATCATCGTCTATCGAGGTACATACATAACCTTTTTCGTTTGCCATTCCATGAAGTTAGCATAACTCCTGTTGTATAGCTTTTAAGATTTTTCTGGTAACAAGGTAAGCGTTGCTTCCTCTGCAATAGTAGTTATTTCCTCTGGAGTAGCGGCGAAACTAATCTCGTCACTGTCACTCATGTTTAATTCGAATTAGGAATTATTTATTTAACACCATCGATTTCGCGTCAAATAACAAACAAAACTTTAAAATTTTCGTAGCACAAAAAAGAACTAATGAGACGCGTTTATAAGACTGTTTCTGATTGGCCAATTTCTTCAATTACTAACCAATCACGTAACAGAAGAAAAAAGTCAGTGTGTTCAAATGGAAGCAAATTTGCCAGATATTTCCAACTTTACATTGGGTGCGTTCCACTAAGCGCTCACGACGCTCAATCGAAGTACTGAGTTCTAATTTTGAAATTATTATAGTCGTCTAGAGCGTTGTATAATAATCATTATAGTTGAGTCCGAAGTGCCATAGACAATCCAAGATTAAAAAGTATGTGATTGCAATTTTGTCTATAAACACATAATTGACAGATTAAGATCAAAGAGTAGAAAATAGTACATTGTGCATCTAGGGCCGTAAGTAGGGGATTACTAACGAGGGTCTATTAGAAGCCCAACGCCGAAGGCGGAGGGCTTTTAATGACTCGAGTTTGTTATCCCCTTACTGCCCGTGATACACACAATGATTTTCATCACATTGCTAGAAAAAAAAATCCAAAAATAAAATTATTTTGTCTCTAAACACTTAAATTGAATAAAATAATGGCTACCCGCCAATACAAATTGTCACTTTTTCGAGGCATCTACCATAAATAATGTAAACTGTGTTTAGTTTAGAATTCGAAAGGTCATACGGCCAGATTCTACCAACATTTTAAAAAAATATTACTAAAATTATTGCAAAACTATTTGTTATAAATTTAAAATATAAAAATAACGAATTTTCATGAAGCGTAGATAAGTTTTGTGTTGTAAAATTTGGGTTATAGCTAAGTTTTAAAGATAATAAATAAAACGTTGGCTGACTTGAAACCTCCTTAGTCTGAAATTACTTGTTTGCATATTTTAAAACTAAAGTTAGAACTCCCTTGGGTAGAAAAATTGTACGTAAATCCATAAATCCCTTAAGAACAATTTAGTATACAGACATGGAATAACATAAAACACATTAAACATGTTTAAAGTTGCATAGTAGCGCCATCTCTTGTCCAGGTGAGCGGTTAGTTCCGAAGGAGTGTTAAAATCTCTCGATAGAGGGTGTAACATAGATGAGCGCTTGTCACTGCATAAGGTGATGATTTAGCAGACTGAAATATATGATTTATAGGAAAGATTCGTGTCTAATCTCTAGACCAGTGGTGGTGTAGGGGTATGGCACACGGCACGGAATGCTGAGGACCTGGGTTCGATTCCCAGCATTGGTCTTTTTTCTGGGGTTTTTTCTGTGCATCTATATTTCAGTTTGTATTTAGTATGAAATATATGATTTCACGGGATGACCGTAAAAGTAAAAAAAATGAAGTTGAAAAAATAAATACAAAAAGATACTTCATAGCTAAGCTAACTTGGTGTGATACCTTTCCATCAGGTGACCCGCCTGCGTGCCCCCTATCATTTTATGTAAAAAAGATAATCACGGTCTTGTACAACTTGTATAACATTAAGTTCTATTAGTGTTCCAAACTCTCAATAGATGGCGCTGTACCGACCGAAGCAAAAGTTAAATGGCGCTATTAAGATTTTTGTTGCGATGTATAAGAGGACTGGGTACATTTTGTTTATATATACCAATATACCACTCAGGAAGGAAACAGTGTTGTATTATTCATGGTCCTTTGAGAAGCCGGATATCGGCAGGGTTACCAGTGGTGATTATTTTTGCGTATTCAAAATTGGCGCACCTATGGGCAGTGGATTGCTGTTCGGGGCGATTTCAGCAAGTACGAGAGGACCGTACTGCATCCAGTGACGGCTGGCACGGAGGCGCATTGGAAGGGGCCTATGTACAGCGAGCAATCTACATCTGTGTATGGTATATACAGAAGGAAACGGTGCAACTGAATGGAAATACGAGGTGACACAATCAATGGACAAACTGTGAGTTACTTTGATTTATATTCCCACGCAAATTTGAACCTTAAAAATCATACATCAGTAAAGTTTAAAGTGATTATTTGATTAAAGAATTATTTGTGAAAAAATTAGTGCAAAATTGAACCTTAACTGTTTGAAGCAAATAACTTGAACAAAATCGTACCGTCTTCGCGACTAACCAAAAGTCAGGCAACTTTGAACTTTAAGTGAACTAGTTAACTAACTTAGAATAATTTAGTTTAAGCATAAGTGGTTCAGACGGGGAATCCATGCCCGATTTTAGTTAGGATTCTCTATAGTAAAAACACTTGTAAAATTATATAAATTTATTCTATGGACTTAGAAAATTTTAGTTATCGTTTGCACTTGTAAAATTTATGAAGGTTATTTTGGACTTAGAATAATTTGCGACCCACTTGAACTTGTAAAATATTTTAGTTCATTTATCGACTTAGTTGTTTTAAAGCTTATTAACTGTCATTCAAGAAGTTTTCTTTTTTTTGGTGTTTCATACATTGTTTATGATGGAAGCGTTAATCGCAGGACAAATTGATATTTATAATCGTATAATTAAGGCTAAAAATAATTATAAAAAATCTCCAAAAGACCGAATCACGGAAAAGTATGTAGAGGTTCGACTCGAAAACTTAGATGAATTATGGACGGAGTTTTTAATAGGACATAAAAGACTTTTAGAGAATCATCATGACGAGATCTCGGATTCTGTTTATACTAAAAGTGATGTTTATGATAAGACTCAGGAATTGTATTTGGATTACAAGTCGGAATTAAAAACAGTAGCTCAAACATTCAAGCCAAATATTAGTAATATTCAACAACCATGTACACAAAACGCCGCAATCTCAGTAATGAAACATAATTCGGTTAAGTTACCAAAAATTGTAATTCCTATGTTTTCAGGAAAATATACGGAGTGGGCTACATTCCGTGATTTGTTCGAGTCCTTGATTCATAAAAATGAGACGATTGATAATGTACAAAAAATGCACTATTTAAAAGGTTATTTGACGGGAGAGGCGGAACAATTGCTCCGTCAAATACCTATCTCTAACTCAAATTATGATAAGTGTTGGGAATGTTTGAACCAACGGTACAATAATAAAAGGTTTTTGTGTCAAACAATCTTGAAACGATTTTTATCGCAAAAAAATGGGACTTGTGAGTCAGCTAGTTTTCTAAAAGAGCTTATTGACACCAGTACCGATTGTTTACATGCATTGAAAAATATTGGGATTGATGTCAGTACTTGGGACGTTCTAGTGATTCATTTGCTCACTCTCAAGTTAGACCAGGAGACAAGGAAACAATGGGAATTGACTGCATCGGTTATGAACATAGACGACTCATTACCTACGTTTAATCAATTCAAGGAATTTATCACAAATCGGTTTAGAGCTTTAGAATTCATAGAAACCAAGAAACCTGTTAGTCAACATACTGTTCCAATAACACAAAAACCGCGAAGTTTACATGTAGTACAAGACAGTCAATGTCCGTTTTGTTCCGAATCTCACAAAATCACATTTTGTAAAGAATTTGTAAAACAAGATGTAGACTCACGCCGTAATTTTGTCCAAACCAAGGGTCTATGTTTTAATTGTTTGGGTGGGTTTCATTCCGCGAAAGCATGCCAAAATCCTACCACATGCAGAATATGCAAGCGTCGTCACCACTCGCTGCTTCACCCTAAGAGTGGTTTTGTTGCCGGAGGTTCGTCAGTTAAGGTAGTAGAAGGTACGAGCAACGTTGGTACCATTGAGGACGATGATGAATCAACTGAAGATAGCTGGGAATAATAATCAGGTGCTGTTGGCCACTGCAGTCATCAGCGCCCAGTCGAAGAACGGGCAGTACTATCCAGTGAGAGCATTGTTGGATCAGGGGTCGCAGGCTTGCTTTATAACAGAAGCTGCAGCTCAATTTTTGGGTCTGAAACGAAAACCAATTCATGGAAATATTTCAGGTCTAGGAGGTGAGAATAATGTTCGATCAAAGTCAATGATAACATTAAATTTGCAATCCATAATATTCCCTGAGGTGAAACTTTCAGTGAATGCGTTCGTGCTGAGCTCAATCACTACCCTTCTGCCAGCTAAGAAGGTAGTTGATCTTGACTCAATTGATATGCAAGAGTTACCACTTGCTGATCCCAACTATCACACGCCTAACAAAATCGATGTTTTGTTAGGTGCTGAGGTTTATAGTCAAATAATTATGGCAGGAATAAAAAAGAACCAACAGGGTACTCTCGTGGCTCAAGCTACTTCTTTTGGATGGATTATATCGGGGGTGGTAAAGTCAACTCAAAATAACTCCAATATGATCGTTCTACACACTCACCTAGTGGAAGATGACTGTCTTAAAAGGTTCTGGGAAATTGAGACAGATTCATTGCCATTGAAGAAACAGGAGCTGTGGACAGAAGAAGAAAAAAGATGTGAGGATATATTTGCAGCTACTACCACCAGAGATGAGGATGGTAGATATGTAGTTAAACTTCCATTCCGTGACCAAGATCCGAGCTGCAAATATGGACAGTCAAGGGAGATAGCTGAGAACAGATTCTATACACTGGAAAAAAGACTACACAAGAACCCAGAACTTCTAGCTCAGTATCGAGATGTAATTAAAGAATACTTGCAGCTGGGACATATGGAGGAAGTACCTGAAAAGGAAAAGAATAAATTAGAAGCGGTTTACTTACCACATCACGCCGTAGTGAAACAGGATCGGGATACAACAAAGGTCCGAGTTGTATTCGATGCATCATGTAAAGGAAAAAATGACGTATCATTAAACGATAATCTTATGATTGGGCCTAAATTACAACCTGACTTACGTCACCTGATTCTTCGTTGGAGGTCATATCCGATCCCGCTGGTGTCTGATATAGTCAAGATGTACAGACAAGTCAAGGTCAAAGACGAAGATGCGGACTTCCAAAGACTGTTATGGAGAGACAGTCCGCAGTCAGAGTTAAAACATTTCAAATTACTACGTGTGACATTTGGGACTGCTAGCGCTCCATACCTTGCAGTGAAAGCGATGCAAAAAATTGCACGGGATGAAGGAGAAAAGTATCCTTTAGCTACAGAAAGAGTCCGCACCGAATTCTATATGGATGATCTCATGACCGGATGTCATACTGAAGAAGAAGGTATACAAATTTACAAGGAAATTAAGGAACTTCTAGGTAAGGCGGGATTTAGTCTGCAAAAGTGGACGACGAGTAATAGTAATTTACTGGACAGAATTAAGACAGAAAGTCAGGATACGGGATCTGAAAAAGGAATTGAAATTAAACAGGATGAAATAATCAAAATTCTAGGACTTACCTGGAATCTAGAACACGATGAATTTCACTATGCGGTGTCACTTCCTGACTTAAAGATACCTGTAACTAAAAGGAAAATTATTTCTGACATTGCAAGGTTATTTGATCCCTTAGGCTGGGTAGCTCCTACCGTGATAATAGCAAAAATTATGATACAGAAGCTTTGGTTGGCTGGAATAACCTGGGACGAAGAAGCCCCAAGCAACATCATAAATGAATGGTGCACTTACCGTGAGGAGTTGGCATTGCTGAAAAAGGTTCGAGTTCCGAGGTGGATCGGCTTACAAAAAACCAACAAAAGGGTGGAACTCCATGGGTACAGTGACGCATCGAAATCGGCTTTTGCAGCTGTAGTATATGTCCGAGTAATAGATGCTTCAGATAACATCACTGTTAACTTAGTGTCGGCCAAAACGAAAGTGACTCCCATTAAACAAGTCTCGATACCCAGACTGGAGCTTTGTGGAGCAGTACTTCTTGCTAGACTCTTAAATGAAATATCTGAATATCTTAATGTGGACAAAAATGATATTCATGCTTGGACAGATTCGACGGTTGTCCTTGCTTGGTTGAACAGCCATCCAAGTAGGTGGAAAACTTTTGTGGCGAACAGAGTGTCAGAAATCTTAACCACCATAGATTCAAGACAGTGGGCTCATGTTCCATCCAAACTCAACCCGGCAGATTATGCTTCAAGAGGGTTACGGCCATCTGAATTTCTAACCACCTCCATGTGGTTAAATGGACCAGATTATCTTAAAGAGGAACCCATAAAATATGAAAGACCAAGAGACGTTGAAACAGATCTTGAGGCAGTAAAAGTCTTTCATATATCAAATGATATCAACAATATTTTGGACAAATTTTCTTCACTAACAAAATTGACAAGAGTGGTAGCCTATTGCAGACGGTTTTTAGACTTAAGAAAACCGAAAAAGGAGAGAAATAACGGCTATTTGACCAGTGAAGAACTAAGAGAAGCACTCAATGTATGCATCAGACACTTTCAAAAGGAAAACTTTGATACAGAAATTAAAAGTTTGACTAATGAAGATGCACAAATACCACGAACCTCAAGTTTAAGGTCATTAAACCCGTTCTTAGACGAAAATAAAATTATGAGAGTCGGTGGGCGCCTAGCAAATACGACACACTTAAGCGAAAATAGAAAACATCCCATACTGTTACCGAAGAGATGTACGTTGTCACGACTTATAATTGCTGACGCTCATGTAAAAACTTGTCATGGCCCACCACAGCTGATGCAAAATTACATCAATTCCAAGTATTGGATTTTAAGATCCAAGGATTTGGTGAATGCCTGTTATCGGAAATGTGTAACATGCATTAGGCATTCTGCTGCATCCAGATCACAGCCCCAACTGATGGGGCAGTTGCCAGCACCAAGGGTTACACCAACGCGTGCATTTAAGTTCTGTGGGGTTGATTATGCTGGTCCTATAAATCTTAGAACGTCAGGAGGTCGTGGACACAGGTCTTACAAGGGCTACATATGTCTATTTATATGTATGTCCACTCGGGCGGTGCATATCGAAGTATGCAGTAGTCTAACCACTGAAGGATTCATCCAGGCTTTCAAGCGGATGACAGCTAGACGCGGATACTGCTTAGAACTCTGGAGTGACAATGGTACGAACTTTTTGGGAGCCTCCAGAGAGCTAAAATCTCTACTTCAAGCTGAAAATGCGAACATGCCGTCGGAAATCGCGGAAGCCTTAGCAACAGAAGGCACGGCATGGCATTTCATACCACCGCACGCCCCTAATTTTGGTGGTTTGTGGGAGGCTGGTATTAAATCAGCTAAGTATCATCTCAAACGAGTCATAGGGGAAGCTACACTAACGTACGAAGAGATGTCTACAGTGCTATCGCAGATCGAAGCCTGCTTAAATTCTAGACCTCTGACACGTCTAGACAACAATCCCGACAATATCAATGCCTTGACAGCTGGACATTTCTTGATTGGGGAACCACTGGTTACAGCACCAGATCAAAATTACCTGAAAACTAAGATAAGTAGTTTGCGAAGGTGGCAATTGACACAACGCATGATTCAGGATTTTTGGCGCAGATGGTCGCAGGAGTATCTGACTCGATTTTTACACCGCTATAAATGGTCTCAACAAACGCCAGAACCAAATATTGGAGACGTTGTTTTAATTAAAGAGGACAATTTACCTCCTAGCCGATGGTTGCTCGGTAGAGTTGTCAGTAAACACCCTGGTATGGACAATATTACTCGTGTAGTAACTTTGCGTACAAAAGGTGCCCTGCTGAAGCGCCCCACTTCCAAGCTATGTGTTCTCCCAGTTAGCGAATGTTAAATTTGCAGTTATTATTATTATTTCTTTTTAGATAAATAATAAATGTTATCTTTCGTACTATAGTTTTAGCTAGTCCATGAAGGACAAGTTGTTTAGTTTTATTTTTTATTTTGTTTTTAACTTAGTATTTAAGCTTACTTATGATAAGTGATGTTGTGGTCACTATATCTACTGTGTCAGTGGATAATAACATCATATACAGGGTTATTGGTAATTCGACATATTCCCGTTAAGGGGTTATGGAAGAGGTCATTTGCAATCATTTTTGTCCCATAATGCCTTATGCAAAAATGAACCATTTCTGAGATAATTGAAATTTAAGTTTTTTGAAAAAAAAGTCGGAAACGCATCTTCAAAAATTTATTTAAAAAAAAGTTGGCCATTTAAGTAAACTTTTTTTATTTTTTTATGTACAAGATAAAATAGCTGTTTTTATGCAATATTAAAAGTATAATTATCTGTACACGTTTAAGAACGCAAGACCAAAAAGTAAAAAAAATATGATTTTTTTATAAGGTTGTTCAAAATGAATGGCACAATAACAGAAAGTTTTATTACTACATTTGGCGTGCAGATTGTACGGAAAACATGCACGTATTTCTAGCTTTCTATCAAGCTACTAAAACTATCATTTTTGTAAATGGTTGCCAGAAAAAAATAATCACAAAGGACGTAGGAAGAAAATCACGACCGAAAATTTCTCAAAATCAACTCATCAATGAAAAATTTATTAAAAAAAAGTTGGCCATTTATGTCATTTTTTTTTATTTGGTTGTGTACAAGATAAAATAGCTGTTCTTATGCAATATTGAAAGTGCAACTATCTGTACACGTTTATGAATGCGAGACCAAAAAGTAAAAAAAAATATGATTATTATCAGGCTGTTCAACATTAATGGCACAAAAACACAAAAAATTAAAATTTGTTGCTTCAAATTATGAGAAATAAAGAACCTATTTGAAAATAGAACTTCTTACTTTGATAATCTTATAAAAACATAATTAACTGTGTTTATTTTTCGTAATTATTATGATCCCAGACATAGTAATCTGCTTAGTAAATAAAATGTTGTGCATTAACTAAACGAATTTGCCGCCGATTTTCAAAAATACACAATGTTTTTTTAATAAGATTATCAAAGTAAGGAGTTCCATTTTCAAATTGCTTCTTTATTTCTTATAATTTGAAATGAAAGTTCTTACAAATTTCGTAGTCAGCAACTGCAACAAATAAGGAACATTTATGATGGGTATCAAATGTAAATAAAATAAAAACATCGTCGGATTTCAAACTTAATTGTTTTTTTGTTTCAATTTGGTATTTTACATTAGTTATTGTTGTTAGTTGTATTTATAACAGTTATTATTGATAGATTCAGTGTGAGTAATTTAAAAAAATGTTCGGACGTAATTTTCTTCCTACGTCCTTTGTGCTAATTATTTTCTGCCAAGCATTAACAAAAATCATATTATTACTTAATAGCTTTTTAGAAAGCTAGAAATACGAACACGTTTTACGTATAATCTGCACGCCAAATGCATACGTAAAATTTTCTGTTTTTGTGCCATTAATGTTGAACAGCCTGAAAAAAATCATATTTTTTTTTACTTTTTGGTCTCGCATTCATAAACGTGTACAGATAGTTGCACTTTCAATATTGCATAAGAACAGCTATTTTATTTTGTACACAACCAAATAAAAAAAAAGACTTAAATGGTCAACTTTTTTTTTAATAAATTTTTCATTTATGAGTTGATTTTGAGAAATGTTTGGTCGTGATTTTCTTCCTACGTCCTTTGTGATTATTTTTTTCTGGCAACCATTTACAAAAATGACAGTTTTAGTAGCTTGATAGAAAGCTAGAAATACGTGCATGTTTTCCGTACAATCTGCACGCCAAATGTAGTAGTAAAATTTTCTGTTATTGTGCCATTCATTTTGAACAACCTTATAAAAAAATCATATTTTTTTTACTTTTTGGTCTTGCGTTATTAAACGTGTACAGATAATTATACTTTTAATATTGCATAAAAACAGCTATTTTATCTTGTACATAAAAAAATAAAAAAAGTTTACTTAAAGGGCCAACTTTTTTTTAAATAAATTTTTGAAGATGCGTTTCCGACTTTTTTTGCAAAAAACTTAAATTTCAATTATCTCAGAAATGGTTCATTTTTGCATAGGGCATTATGGGACAAAAATGATTGCAAATGACCTCCCCCATAACCCCTTCACGGGAATAGGTCGAATTACCAATAACCCTGTATAAGTAATTCTGCCGTTAATTCTTTGTTAACTAAAATCTAGCTTTTAAGTATATTCTTAGTTTATAAGCTGCAAGGTAAACTTCTTGCAAGTCTTGTTCTACTGATTAGTAGATTTAGTCAACTAACCCATCACGGTGGGCGGTAAACTCAAGTTAAGGACGTAAGACGGTCCTTGGTGGGCGGAATGTACAACTTGTATAACATTAAGTTCTATTAGTGTTCCAAACTCTCAATAGATGGCGCTGTACCGACCGAAGCAAAAGTTAAATGGCGCTATTAAGATTTTTGTTGCGATGTATAAGAGGACTGGGTACATTTTGTTTATATATACCAATATACCACTCAGAAAGGAAACAGTGTTGTATTATTCAGTCTAAATGTATTTATTGCAGAACCAAACCTTGACAGAATAAACAAAAGATTTACAAAACTAAAAATTACAAATAAGAAATACCCTGGTATTGCCCACTTATAAAATTGGAAAATAGAAACGAAAGCGCAATCTATACTAATATTATAAAGCTGAAGAGTTTGTTTGTTTGTTTGTTTGAACGCGCTAATCTCAGGCACTACTGCTCCGATTTGAAAAATTCTTTCAGTGTTAGATAGCCCAGTTAAATAGGGCGGGTTGGTGGCGGGTTGAGAGCGGGTTGGGGGCGGGTTGGTAGTGGGTTGGGAGCGGGTTGGAAGCGGATTGGGAGCGGGTTGGGAGCGGGTTGAGAGCGAGTTGGGGGCGGGATGGGGGCGGGTTGGGAGTGGGTTGGGATCTGGTTGGGAGCGGGTTGGGGGCGGGTTGAGAGCGGGTTGGGGGCGGGTTGGGGGCGGTTGGGGGCGGGTTAGGAGCGGGTTGGGAGCGGGTTGGGGCGGATTGGAGGTGGGTTGGGGGTGGGTTGGGGACGGGTTGAGAGTGAGTTGGGGGCTAGTTGGGGGCAAGTTGGGAGCGAGTAGGGGGCGGTTTCGGAGCGGGTTGGGGGTGAGTTGGGAGCGGGATGGAGGCGAGTTGGGAGCGGGTTGGGGGCGGGTTTAGAGCGAGTTGGGGGCGGATTGAGAGCGGGTTGTGGGCGGGTTGGGAGTGGGTGGGGGCGGGTTGGGGCGGGTTAGGAGCGGGTTAGGGGCGGATTGGGAGCGGGTTGGCTTATTATGAAGTTTCACTTCTTCCGGAAGGAACTAAGGAGAGCCATAATTGATGAAAAAGCAAATTGGATAAAAAAAATAAGCTGCCCAAATTACTAATTCCACGCGGACGGAGTCGCGGGCAAAAGCTAGTATTTATATAAAAAAATATATTTAGTCTAGACAAGTTAGGAAAGTGACGATATAGGAACGTTGGCGAATCAGAACAGTAGACCATATGACAATGGACGAGACGATTTATGAAAGTGACGAAATGGAACTGTCGACAGAAAAAAGTTTCACGCATTCCTCGTTTCTAAACACTTCCCATCAAAAATCATCAGCAAGTTTCTAAACTCAGCGTCAAGGAAGCGTTAGAGGTAATAGAGAAGATACCCGGACCGGATCCGGCGATCGGTACGCCGGGCACGGCCGCCGGTAACGGGCTCGAATTATTTCGTACAGACGTCAATAAGCAGAAGCGGGCGTGAGTGATAGGAGGCGAGAGGTAAACTGTCAGTCAATTGAAATTGCAAACAATTTAAACAAACCTTGTATTTAAAATGTCTTTAATTTCCATTTTCCCTCATCAAATACTGCTAAATCCGTGTGTTATTTAATCAATACTTACCACAATACTATCCTAAACCATTAAAACAATAAACAAAGTGCTAGAATATGGATATTTCATTAAATGGTTTATTTACATTGTTCGGAATTTCAATTGACATTGATTTTAGAGGTTACTACGTCATAAACATAAAACTTTGAGCTAGAAACCTCGCAAGGTGTTCGAAATGGCCGTATTATTTTTTACGCTTTCAACGTATTTGGAATCCATAATATTATAAATCCGAAAGTATTTCAGTGTGTTGCATTTTCACGCTTGAACCGCTGAATCGATTTAAATAAAATTTAGTATGGAGACAGTTTGAGACTCTGGGAAGGACGTACCATAAATTTTACCATAATAGCACGAGCTCCAGATATTCGATACAGAGTTAGCTCTTAGAAGAAAGTAAGAAAGAATAGAAATAGGGGATTGCCGGCCGAGTAGTTATAGATGGCAGAGTGTTAACGATTGCGGTTGCAAATCGGACACCGGCTCAGCATAATGCTCAGGCGTGTAGCACCACAGCGCTGATTTTCAGCCAGTACCGTTAGTGATACCCGGATCGCTGTATAGATAGATAAATAAACTGCACACTAATAGCTACATAAGACTACATTTGTACATTATAATAGCAAATAATAATAACAAATAATACACCAATTTATTTGCAAGATTGGTTTTTTGGAGTCTTTTTGTATTTTTTATTTTTTCAACTCCAAATTTGTTACTTTTACGGTCATCCCGTGAAATCCATATATTTCACACGAAACATGGATGTACTGAAAAACTCAGAAAAAGAGACCAGCGCTGGGAATCGAATCAGCGCTGGGCTGTTGAAGTCTCTCGATGAGGGCTAACATAGATGTCGCTAGTGTCGCTGCTTAAGTGACTAAAAGCTGAGATGGATGTATAGGAGAAATTTGTGTCTAAACTCCTGACCAGTGGTGGTGTAGGGGTTTAGCACGCAGCACGGCATGCTGAGGACCTGGGTTCGATTCCCAGCGCTGGTCTCTATTTCTGAGTTTTTCTGTGCATCCATGTTCCAGTTTGTATTTCGTGTGCAATTTATTTGTATTCAAGTCAAATAACTTAAGCTCAATAGCTTATCCCTTCTCCCGCGCCCGCGCCCTTCGGGTCTTGTCTCGTGCCCGACATATGTTGTTCTAACGATTCTTATCGTCCCCCCTTTACCCCATATTAATACGCCGACGTTTCATTATGCCCCATGATTCTTAAGCATGTGGGTCCCAGGCATAAGGGAAAACAAAGGCATTTGCATTACCGAAGTTTACCCGGAATTGAAGAGGACAGTGAGGTTAATCATATTGCCAGGTTTTCTACACAAGCAGCCTTTGGACCAGTTTTTTTTATACAATATAGGCTAGCGTTTAACCTCAATCACGCCTGATGGAAAGCAAAGATGAGGCTAACGATGGAGCACGCTTGCCTAGTAAATCCTCATTCACCCTTCAACCCTCATTTTTTTTTTTTTTTTTTTTATGATAGATAGGCCAGACAAACGAACTAGTGGGTCACCTGATGTTAAATGAACACCACTGTCCATAGACACCCGCAGCGCTTTACACGATGCCAGTGCGTTGTCGGCCCTAAAGGAGAGGGAATAGGGGAAGGGGGAGAGGGAAGGGGTGAGGTATTGGGCCCCCGGCACTCTCACTGACCGTATGAAACGCAAGCAGGATTACTGCTGCTTCACGCCAGTGTTCTGTGAGAGGGTGGTACTGCCCCGGACGAGCCGGCCCATTCGTGATGCAGCGGCTAGCTACAACAAGGCTCTACCACTACAAAATTTTGACAACCAGATGGCTTAGTGGTTAGAGACCCTGACTATGAAGCTTGAGGTCCCGGGTTCGATTCCCGTGTCGGGGCAGATATTTGTATGAAAAATACGAATGTTTGTTCTCGGGTCTTGGGTGTTTAATATGTATTTAAGTATGTATCTATCTATATAAGTATGTTTATCCGTTGCCTGGTACCCATAACACAAGCTTTGCTAAGCTTACTTTGGGACTGGGTCAATTGGTGTGAATTGTCCCGTGATATTTATTTTATTTTTATTTTTTTATTTACCCTAGACTTGAATTTAAGAGAATACGCAGGAAAACATGGATCACTGAGCTAGTGGTTTAACCTATTGCCTCTCAAGCAGAGGGTCGTGGGTTCAAATCCGGGCTTGCACCTCTGAGTTTTTTGGAATTTATGTCCGAAATTACATTTGAAATTTACCGTGGGCTTTGGTCAAGGAAAACATTGTGAGGAAACCTTCACACACCTGAGAAGAAATTCAATGGTGTGTGAAGTTCTCAATCCTCACTGGGCCCGCGTGGGAACTACGGCCCAGGCTCATTTGGCTGGGATGATGATGATGATTTATATTACTGGGCTGCTCGACTATCCTACTAATAATTATAAATAACAATTCGCTAGATTTTCGCGCATTCTAAATGAAGCTTTCGGTAATCGGCGTCATTGTCACAGAATAAATAAAAAAATATATATATTAGGGGACAATCTTACACAAATCGACCTAGTCCCAAACTAAGCAAAGCTTGTACTATGGGTACTAGACGACGATAAATATACTTATATAGATAAATAAATACTTAAATACATATAAAACATCCATAACTCAGGAACAAATTTTCGTGCTCATCACACAAATAAATGCCCTTACCGGGATTTGAACCCAGGATCTCTTGCTTCGTAGGCAGGGTCACTACCAACTAGGCTAAAGCGGTCGTTAATCCGATGCATCTAATCCCCTTTTCTTTACAAATCGAGCTCTCATCCCGTCTAGTGTTACACATGGATCACTGCGCCAGTGCTAAGTCAACTTGCCGGATCCATCGACCGGACACCGGAAAGGTGAACAAAGCTCGTAATCCGGCTACAAAGGCGCCCACTCAATAGAAAAAGGGTTACTTGGTATAAACGCTTCGTGGAAAATCTCTTTGAGCTTGAAGCACATAAATAACTTCGGCTGCGGCTAGCTCACTTGATCTAGACTTCGTTCTAGTTACTAGAAAATAATTTTTTCACGACACTGCTCGAAAATGTGGCCATAGATAACCTAAATCCAGTACACAAAACTGCCTATATATGTACATTTAACAGCTGACTCATTTATGGCGCGCAAACACGACAACAATGTTACACTAATCGAAAACAGGACGTATCAGTATATGTATTTCATAATACGATACGACTTTTTGAAAGATAATTTCTGAATTTCATTCCTGGCGTGCTGAAACGACACTATTGGACCAATCAAAAGTAGTCGTCTGTTGCATGTGATGGATGGATGGATAGATGGACGGACGAACGGACGGACGGACTGGATGGACGGATGGATGGATGGACGGATGAACAGACGGACGGACTGGATAGACGGGATGGACTGGATGGACGGGATAGACGGGATGGACGTATGGACGGAATGGACGGGATGGACGGATGGACTGGATGGACGGGATGGACAGGAGGGACGGGATGGACGGAATGGACGGAATGGATGGAATGGACTGGGTGGACGGATGGACGGGATGGACTGATGGACGGAATGGACGGGATGGACAGGATGGACGGGATGGACGGATGGACGGAATGGACGGGATGGACGTATGGACGGGATAGACTGGATGGACGGAATAGACGGATGGATGGGATGGACAGGATGGACGGGATGGACGGATGGACGGAATGGATGGGATGGCCGGGATGGACGGGATGGACGGATAGACGGGAGGGACGGGATTGACTGGATGGACGGGATGGACGGATGGACGGAATGGACGGGATGGATGGGATGGACAGGATGGACGGGATGGACGGGATGGAAAGATGGACGGATGGACGGATGGATGGGTTAGACGGGATGGACGGATGGACGGGATGGACGGGATGGATGATTATGATGATGATGATGATTTCCTCGCATTAGTCGTGAAAAGCACAATGTTTAGTCTCGGCCAAAAAATTTATGGAAAAAGGACGAGGAGGTACTTAATACCGCGTATATTCAACAGCCTATTCTCGGAGGAAGAATGTAAAACTAAAAATTGTTTCAAAAAGAAGTTGAAAACTTGGTTGATAAACTCTTTCCATACAAAAAAATGTTAAGTACTTAGTATAGTCAGTAGTTTAGTTTTGTAAGATGTACTGTATTTATTGTGCATAAAGTTTTTTGAATTGAGTGTATAGTTCGCCAACAAATTGTTTTGCAATTTGGCGAAATATTTCATATGTATAAATGTGTATAATAAAATTTACAATAAAAAAAAATAAAAAAAAAAAAGTGCAATAGATGGACTCGTACTTTCGAGGGCCTCCGCTACGCGTCGGCCCTCAAACAAACTCGTCCATCTATTGCTTACTTTCCAGCCTCTACAACAATGTACTATATCTAGTAGGTACTAGAATCTAGTATTGACAAACTTCGTATATTTTCTTCTAAGTCATTGCAGTCTGGGATTCTCTGCGGGATCGCATTACAAATGATGAAATCCGCGCAGGAATCCGCTCAAGTGACAGTGGGCAGGGCACATCGCTCGTAGAACTAATTTCAAAAACCACAACTTGGCTTTTCTAGTTTATTTAATACTGGTCAACAAACATTAACAATTGGTAAAATAAAAAATAAAAAATTTTTGACGCATTCTTCTTAATAATCATGGTCTTTCCAAAAACGCTGGTAGCGCTCTAAAAAAAGACATGTACAAGATCCCTTTGCGGCCCACTTACACATATAAAATTTCAAAATAATTAAATATGAATGAGTCAAATTGATGATCATTAACTGAGTTACAAACACTAATTTTATATTACGCTTAAAATGTTACCCTGTATACATACGAACATTGCAGGATAAACATAAGCTTGTATAATTAAGCGAAGTAAACAAACCACCACGGTTAAGTTGAAGACCAATTTAACGGGTTCATTGGACGCTGCATCGCTAGAGTTATACTTTCTGTGTATCAATACCTTATATTTCAAACTAAATACAAACTGAAATATAGATGCACAGAAAAAACCCCAGAAAAACATTTTTTTTTTTTTTTTCTGTGCATCTATATTTCAGTTTGTATTTAGTTTGAAATATATGGTTTCATGGGATGACAATAAAAGTAATAAAAAATGAAGTTGAAAAAAAAAAAAATAAAAAAGATACTTCATATCTGACTTATCAATACCTTGTTTAGCGGTTGTTTGTCTCAAGTTTGCTAACCATTTGCGGCATATCGGCGGCGCACGGTACAGTTGGCTTTATTACGCGCGCCACACAAAAGAGACGTGGGACAGGGGTGCGTCGTAGAAAGCGGCGCCCCTAGAATCAGTTTTCATGCTAAATGTAGAAGCCGTGATGGCCTAGTGGTTTGAGCTATGGTCTCTCAAGCAGAGGGTCGTGGGTTCGAGTCGGGCTCGCAATTTTGTGTTTTTCGGAATTTATGTGCGAAATTACATTTGTCATTTACCATGAGCTTTACAGTGAAGGAAAACATCGTGAGGAAACCTGCATACGCCTGCGAAGAAATTCAATGGTGTGTGTGTGTGTGTGTGGTGGCCCGAGCCCTCTCATTCTGAGAGGAAGCCTGTGCCCTGCAGTGCTACTTGCTGGGATGATGATGATGATGACTTTCCTTTAGCAGGAAAAATCATATCTAAGCTTTAGTATGTTCTACAATCATTTATAATGAACCTTTACAATTACGCCTTAATCTTTAACGGCAACGAGCTCTCTGAAGATATCGCGTCGTAGTACACTACATAAAAGTAATTCTAAAGATATTCTTAAAACAGAAAGCCATAAAATGCATCTCTTTGCACTTTGTTCTATCCACAAAGAGCGGACAGGAAAATAGCAATTTCTCAGATAACGAAAGAGTTACGGCTTCATAACAGGAACTGCACCAATCCCTGCGCAAACTGCTTATGTTGCCGATTACTGGAATATCCAGCTGAGCAATTTATGTATTTGAGAGAAGAAAGAATAACCTTTATTTATAACAAAAATAACACGTACATAGGCTAAAAGTAAGAGTACAAACATAGACTTAGACATATGTAGGTACTTATTTGGCAGATTCAATTATCTAAGTACTTATTATGTTTTGAACTTTTGCGATTGTTATTCATAATAACCTGAGGTCCGGATAGCCTACATAAGGAATGTATTATCAAACCGCAATCAGAATGGGACTGCCAGAACTGTCATTTCATACATATTTTGACGTAAGCATATAGAATTACTGTCAACTCCAATCCCTTTCTAATCGCGGGCCAATAATATTATAGGCCGGAGCGATGATGAGTCATGAGATTTTTAACCCGCAACACAATAACTATAAATTAAAATTTTTGAAAACCCCCAACGCAATTGGGATGTCCCAATTTTTGGCATCGTATAATAAATCGAAAACCGTTTGGAGAAATAGGCTTTGTGAAGCGTTTTCAGAAATCAGATTACAAAAATATGATAATCTGAATTAAATAAAGAAAATTTAAGTAATGACCTTCATTTGACCCCTGCAGTGAATCGTCACAAAGGCAGATATAAAGCAGGTCTACACTCTAAAGCAAATTGACAGTTTGAAATGTTGCTGTCCTGCTTATAATAGCAAAGAGTGACAAAGACAGAACTTTAATCACATGATGCACACCTGGCTTTACACAGTTGTCATTTATCATAAAGTCCGAAATGTATACAATACTCGCAAAGTATTTTTACAAATTTGATTATTAAATTACTACGTTACAAGTAAATATGAAAGAATTTAAATATCAGATTTTAATAAAAAATATCTATTTATTATCACACCATTAAACAAACAGGAATAATCGAAGCTAAAAGAAGAGAAATAAATAAAACTATTTTGTCATGGTTCATTTAGGACCCTAAGCCGTACTTGTAATATTGACAGTGACAAGACAAATCAGGGGCACTACTACAAAATTCGAAGTTCGTATCGTAACATCCCTCTCACTCTCGTGTCAAATCATATTAGCGTGAGCGGGACGGCATGAAACGAAGTTCGAATTATGCACTTCGTAGTAGGGTCTCAGTAGTGCCGTGGTAGTGCCACAGATTATGTTACCGACTTGACTTGACTTGAATTTTTCTAGGCTATGGAACGTGGCTCTCTCACTGTGACGTCATCCAACGTATTTCTAAAAAAAAATATAAAAAATTAAATACTCAACCAAATTCAAAATCGATGAAAATGGTGTCTTAAAAAATCCTATTCTTTCCAAAAAAAATATAAAAACTATAGGTTATTTTTTTTGGTGCATCCCAATTATGTCACTCGTATGTTTGAACATTTAGTCAAAGCCCATTCTACGTTTAAGATCCCTCCCGCAGCTAACAGAAGAGCTGATAACTTTAAAACCGCTGCATTGATTTTGATGAAACATATCTAAGAACCATCGCCAAGAAACCTGCTTTCTATTAAAAAAACCTCATCCAAATCGGTTCACCCGTTTAAGAGCTATGATGCCACAGACAGGTACACAGACAAACAGACACACACACATAACGGTCAAACTTATAACACCCCTCTTTTTGCCTCGGGGGTTAAAAAGAGGGGTGTTATAAATTTGAGTTTGTTTGCTGTGTGTGTTTCTGTGTGTCTGCCCAGCCTATACGAGTATACGTCCTACTGCAGGGCAAAGGCCTCCTCTCACAATGAGTAAAGTAAAAAAATCTTTATTACCAAAACCTTACTCAATACAAGTAAGAAAAATAATCCCACGCGACACATGTCTGACTATGGCATCATAACTCTTAAATGGTTGAACCGATTTAGTTGCGGTTTTTTTTATTTGAAAGCAGATTTGTTGGCGATGGTTCTGAGATTAAATTAATTAAATGAAATTAAATTAAATGAAATGATTTTATTTGCGGAATATGGGTTACATAGGGTGTTACATTATTAATAATAAACGCAGCCATATTCTACTTAATTAAGCATGCAAACTTTAGTGTTTAGATAGACCAGGTTTAATTTGTTGAATGGTTCTTAAAAATTAGGACATTAATAATACTAAGACTGTCAATTTAGTCTAACAATGGGTAAAAATAGTAGTCGTGAATAAACATTTACTTACTTATTAGGAAATTTCATATTCAGAAACTCTTTTGTTGAATAAAGGTTCAGTTCACATAGCAATGAGTATAATTTTTTTTTGAACTGGTTCAAGGTAAGGTCCTTTGTCTCTAGGAAGTTTGTTATATATTTTAATGCACATAACATAAGGACTGCCAGCTGTTCGCTTTAGACGCGTTTTAGGTACAGTAAGCAGGTTTCTTTGCCTGAACATACGGTTATTGTATGTTATGACATCACAGTTTTTTTTAAAATAGTGTAAGTTACTATGTACAAATACCGTTTAAGAGCTATGATGAGCTATGATGATGGCTGAGCCAATTTTAATATGTTTTATTAAAATTGGCTCAGCTGTTTTAAAGTTAACCGCTCTTTTGTTAGCTGCTGAAAGGATCTTACGCATAATGGCTATTTAATTTTTTATTTACACAAAACATTGTGTGTAATAATCTACATCAGGGATTACAGTTAGATTACAACTAAATTCTATTAAACTAAATTTTGTACTCCGCTGCAATTGGCACATTTGTTTCTATCATTAACATTAATGACTCAGTTAATTGCCGCGCTGGCTACATTAATAACCGATAAGCCGTTATGTTGTATGCGTACTTATGATTACACAATGCATTAGTTTTAAGCTGTAAAACTGTGTAATGTTTTTGAAAAAATAATCAATAAATAATAATTCAGACAGACTGTATTCCAAATGCAACTAACTGCCGACCAGAGATCGGATTTTTCACGGCAAAACATAAGACTGTCAAGCTAGTGCAAGAACCATTTTTTTATCGATATCAAGTATTATTATATATAAAAAAGTCATGCCGATATATTTTTATAATATGCAAAAGAAGTGGTAAGTGAATGTTGAGAAATTAATGATTATCTACTCCTATCACTATTTAAAACCAAATAAAATTATCATGTGCTGCTGTGTGTACTGACGCGGACTTCGAAGAAGAAATTGCATCTGTCTCTATATAATTTTATACAAACCTGACCTAAAATTCTGTATTAAATATGTTTATTCATTTAGTGGACAGTTTATTTCTTCTATTGCATAACTATCGATATCGATAAAAAATAGGTTCTAACACAAGCTTGATCGCGACAGTCTTATATTTTGCCGTGAAAATTCCGATCTCTGCTGCCAACTGCCGACTGCCCATGCATTTTTCATTGCATTGTGAGAGGCGTAGATGAAAAGAACTAACTTTAACTATTTACTTCTTGATGGTTTCACTACAAAACTGTTCCCTAACTGAATTAACTAGACTTAACTAGACTTTAGGAATTGATATAAGAATCAATGTAAATTTACCTGTTTGTTCACTAAAGTCACCGACATAGCTCGAAGAATCGCCAGACTCAAGTAGCAGTGGGCAGGGCACATCGCTCGTAGAACTGATGGCCGATGGGGCAGAGGTTCTCGAGTGGCGTCCACGGACCGGAAGACGCAGTTTAGCTAGGCCTCCAACAAGATGGAGCGACGACCTGATTAAGGTTGCGGGATCGTAAATTTCGCACATAAATTCCGAAAAACACAGAGGCGCAAGTCTGGATTTGAACCCACGACCTGTGCCTGAGAGGCAATAGGTCAAACCACTAAACCTCCACCACCACGGCTTCAGAAGTGGTTTATCATCATTACCCCAGCCCATATACGTCCCACTGCAGGGCACAGGCCTCCTCTCAGAATGAGAGGGCTTGGGCCGTAGTTCCCAAGCGGGCCCAGTGAATTTCTTCTCAGGTGTATGCAGGTTTCCTCGTGATGTTTTCCTTCACCGTAAAGCTCATGGTAAATTAATACAAATGTAATTTCGCACATAAATTCCGAAAAACTCAGAGGTCCCCGCTGGGGTCTTCCCATTGAGTTACGACCTGGGTGCCTTTAAGAGGCGAGTGTACAATTTTCTGCAGGGCCGACAACGCACTGGTATCGCGTAAAGCGCTGCGAGTGTCTATGGACTGTGGTGTTCGTTTAACATCAGGTGACCCACTAGTTCGTTTGTCTGGCTTCACTAACATAAAGGTGCGAGCCCGGACTCGAACCCACGACCCTCTGCTTGACAGACCAATAGGTCAAAAAAACTAGGCCACCACGGCTTTAAATTAGTGGTTATTACACCCTAATTTGAATTTGACTTTGAATGCGCCCGCTGCGCCGTGCGCTGTGGCATCGTTCTACAGACAAGTTGGCTCGTTATTTACTTTTAAGCATCGCTCTAATTGTTCGGAGACTCGGCGGTCCCTTCGAGTAACAGTTTGTCAGTTTGTCGCCCTCATCGTCGCTAGGTAAAGTAAAACTTTTCAACGTCTTCGCGAAAGAAGAAAAGGACTTCACATTTACCTACTTTTTTACCGACAAGTTATAGTTTAGTAGTTTAATACTGGTCAGCCGCGTTATAAAGGTAATTTTTGGCTTTATTCCGGTCACCTGCGTAGGTGAAAAAAACTGCACAGCTCGGTTCCCATTACACTCCGACGACAGCTCTCCGGTAAACCGTTGCGTGTACGGTAGCTTTAGGTTAACTCTGAAACCTGCAAAATGTTTTGTTTTAAACTTGAGTACGGTCTATAAATAATAAATGGAGAACTCCCTCAGGAACCTCCCACGCATCGCTGTTACGCAGAACGTCTGCTAACAAAAGACGGCACTATCTTTAATTTTGTACTTTTAATTAATTACTAGCGACCCGCCCCGTCTTCGCACGGGTGCAACTATATTTTGCACTAGCTTTTGCCCGCGACTCCGTCCGCGTGGAATTAGTAATTTGGGCAGCTTATTTTTTTTATCCAATTTGCTTTTTCATCAATTATGGCTCTCCTTAGTTCCTCGATATAAAAAAAAATACCCCCCCGCACCCCCCCGCAACCCCCCCCCCTCAACCCCCCCGCACACCCGCGTTCACATTCACCACCGTACCTACTCCCAAGTCACTATTTCTAAAAACTGTTCTTTAAATTCTTAAAATAGACGTATCTTTCTTATTTGTGAACCGATTCAAATGAAACAAACACTAAATGTTAATCCAAGAAAATACCAACCTAACAATGAAAACCGCATCCTTCTAGGTTAAGCCGTTTCTGAGATTAGCGCGCACAAACGCACAGACAAACAGATAAACAGACAAACAAACAATAATTCTAAAAAACATTGTTTTGGGTTCTATTGCGCTAGTAAATAGCCCTAGTGACAGTTTTTCTCAAATATCTTCAATGTACAGACACCGACTTGTTACAGATTTATTATATGTATAGATGTATTGTACATATTTATAAACCTTCCTCTTGAATCACTCTATCTAGTAAAAAAAACCGCATCAAAATTCGTTGCGTAGTTTTAAACTAAGCAAACATAGGGACCGACAGCAGGAAGCGACTTTCATCATCATCATCATCACCATCAGCCTATAACAGTCCACTGCTGGACATAGGCCTCCCCCAATGAGCGCCATTGCGCCTTGTCCTCGGCTAGACGCATCCAGATTTCACCAGCAGCCTTTCGCAGATCGTCACTCCACCTGGCCGGAGAGCGTCCTACACTATGTTTGCCAAGACGCGGTCTTCACTCCAGAAGCGGCTTTGTTTTAAATAAATAAATAAATATTAGGGGACAATCTTACACAAATCGACCTAATCTATACATATAATAAATCTGTAACAAGTCGGTGTCTGTACATTGAAGATATTTGAGAAAAACTGTCACTAGGGCTATTTACTAGCGCAATAGAACCCAAAACAAAGTTTTTTAGAATTATTGTCTGTTTGTCTGTGCGTTTGTGCGCGCTAATCTCAGAAACGGCTTAACCTAGAAGGATGCGATTTTCACTGATATGTTGGTATTTTCTTGGATTAACATTTAGTGTTTGTTTCATTTGAATCGGTTCACAAATAAGAAAGAAACGTCTATTTTAAAAATTTATAGAACAGTTTTTAGAAGTAGTGACTTGGGAGTAGGTACGGTGGTGAATGTGAACGCGGGTGTGCGGGGGGGGTTCGGTGGGGGGTCGTTGAGGGGGGAGGGGGGTTGAGGGGGGTACTAATTCCACTTGGACGGAGTCGCGGGCAAAAGCTAGTCCTACTATATATAGTGATTTAGGATTTGATAACACCAGCAATCAACTGAGGCTAAATTCAGGAACGGCTCAATACGGTTTGCGAGCGGTAATTCAATCGTTTGCAAGAGGATAGGGATGAACTGCTATTCAGGAACGCCAAAAATCACTGGTTTGCGAGAGGCTTCGGCTGAGATTGGGATGAGCCTTATTTATTTATTTATATATATATTCATTTATTTATTTACAAAGCGAATTAGACGACCAGATGGCCTAGTGGTTAGAGACCCTGACTATGAAGCTTGAGGTCCCGGGTTCGATTCCCGTGTCGGGGCAGATATTTGTATGAAAAATACGAATGTTTGTTCTCGGGTCTTGGGTGTTTAATATGTATTTAAGTATGTATCTATCTATATAAGTATGTTTATCCGTTGCCTAGTACCCATAACACAAGCTTTGCTAAGCTTACTTTGGGACTAGGTCAATTGGTGTGAATTGTCCCGTGAAAAAAAAAAAAAAAAAAAAAAAAAAAATTTACAGGAAAATAAAGCTCATCCCAAGCTCAGCCCATTTCTATCCTCTCCCAAACGATTGAATTACCGCTCGCAAACCATGTTGGGTCGTTCCTAAATGTAGCCCCTGATGTATAGTTGAAATTTTAAAAGCTGGCCGTTAGCACTTGAGAGTTTATCTAATATCACTATCCCGCGGGAGCTATGGGATTTTCCGGGATAAAAACTATCTTATGTCCTTCCCAGTTCCCAGGGTTTCAAACTATCTCCATATCATCATATTTCATGTAAGTAAATCCAGTGCTGTCATCGTAAAGAGGTAACAGACAGATAGTCCGATAGACAGGCACACTTTCGCATTTATCTAATATATAAAAATCTCGTGTCACGGTGTTTGTTATCGAACTCCTCCGAAACGGCTTAACCGATTTTTCTGATTTTTTTTTTCTATACTTGGTAGGTCTGAGGATAGGTCGTAGGATATTTTTTATACCCCAATTCTTCATGGATGTAGTAGCGGGCAACAGCTAGTATTAATAAATAAATAAATAAATAAATATTAGGGGACAATCTTACACAAATCGACCTAGTCCCAAACTAAGCAAAGCTTGTACTATGGGTACTAGACGACGATAAACATACTTATATAGATAAGTAAATACTTAAATACATAGAAAACATCCATAACTCAGGAACAAATATTCGTGCTCATCACACAAATAAATGCCCTTACCGGGATTTGAACCCAGGACCTCTTGCTTCGTAGGCAGGGTCACTACCAACTAGGCTAAAGCGGTCGTTAAAATTAGTATCGTGGTCGTATTAGTATGTATTTAAGAGTATGATGAGTTATTGTAATTACTTCATTAGCACCTTTTGATAACCAATCAAGGGATAAGTAGCTGTGGGGGCTGACCTAAATCCGAATCTTCGACCATCAATAATAATCTCATTAATTCGGCGCTTTCCGGCGCTCAGCCCGGTGAACGGCGAGAGCGTTTCCTTAGATATATAGAAGTCCTCGCTATTTATTGTCGTCATTCAAACGCAAGCTTATATTGTAATAAAAAAAACTCAATGTGAACCATTCAATTGAAATTACCAATTTTGAATACAAACGCCTCCAGTTGCTTTAGCGTGAATCTTCTTCTTCTTCAGCGCGTTTTCGCCCAGCGTTAGGCATACGCCTCTCCAACTTTTCTCCATTCAGATCGACTATCTGTCTGTCTGAGGGCTATGCTTGGAGTTTCTCTACGGGATCGAATCAGAAACGAGGAGATCCGTAGAAGAACCGGGGTCACCGACATAGCCAAACGGATTAGTTCGTTGAAATGGCAATGGGCAGGCCATATAGCACGCAGAACAGATGGCCGTTGGGGCCCAAAAGTTCTGGAATGGAGACCACGGACTGGCAAGCGCAGCGTGGGACGTCCACCAACGAGATGGACGGACGATTTGGTGAGAGCCGCAGGTTCAGGGTGGATGCAAATCGCTTCCAATCGTAATGCTCGGTCATCAATGAGGGATGCCTATGTCCAGCAGTGGACGTCCTACGGCTGAAATGATGATAATGATGATCTGTCTCTCTCTTCCAGACCGGTCCTGCTGTCTCCACAATGTCATCGGACCATCGGGCAGGCGGTCTGCCCACATTTCTTTTGCCTAGCCGGGGTCTTCACTCCAAAACGCGCTTACTCCACCGTTCATCATGTCGTCGGCACACTTGGCCGGCCCAAGCCCATTTCAGATTCGCGACTCTATGTCCCACATTGACCATCGTGCGTTTTCTAATAAGCTCGTTCTGGACTCTATCGCGTAGAAGTGATGAAAATACAAAGTAATAAATGCACCCTAATCGTGATCCCTGGGTGGTGCTAAACGAGCGATACCTACAATCTCGGTGATAGGCTTTGGCCGCGGCTGGTCACCACCCTATAGGTTGAGCCAGGCCGCCAAGCGACTCTCGTCGTGTTCCGGCCTGTTGCCTATAGAAGCCATTCTGGAGGAAGGGTCTGAGCAGTTGTGCAGCGCGCGCGTACCGGTTACAGTGCCCCGTATTTGTTGTACGGTTTGCGCTGCTTGGGGGCGCGCGCATCACCTCGCTCAACTGCCTTCTTCCAGCTTATTCCCCTAAATTCAAGTCTAGGGTGAATGAGCATTTACTAGGCAAGCGTGCTCCATCGTAGGCCTCATCTTCACTTTCCATCGGTCGTGATTGTGGTCCAACGCAAGCCTATATTGTATAAAAAACCGGCCAAGTGCGAGTCGGACTCGCGCACCGAGGGTTCCATACAAATTTATATGTATCTATGAACATCCAGTCTTAGCAGACCCCTGCTCCTAAGCAAAATGTACGCAGTGTGGGATCATTGAAGATTGGTTACTGATATAGACAGACAGACAAAAAAATTTATGCTTTTCGCAATTTTTCCTTTATCTGTGTTAGCCTTGCTTTGTACCAAATTTCAAGATTCTGAGTTTACGGGAAGTACCCTGTATGTTTTGATTCTTTTGCGAGTGTCGAGAATGTGCGTTGGTTACTGATATAGACAGACAGACAAAAAAATTTATGCTTTTCGCAATTTTTCCTTTATCTGTGCTATAAGGCCTTGCTTCGTACCAAATTTCAAGATTCTGAGTTCACGGAAAGTACCCTGTAGGTTTTGATTCCCTTGCGAGTTTCGAAAATATGCGGAAATTTGCGTCATAAAGATTAGATGTTTGATTTTTTCACAGCTCCAAGGGACAATAGACTTGAGTATTTGATATAAATTTCAGACTGATACCTTTACGCGTTCCTGAGAAAAAGGGTCTTGACGGACAGACGGACGGACGGTCACACGGACGGACGGACAACAAAGTGATCCTATAAGGGTTCCGTTTTTTCCTTTTGAGGTACGGAACCCTAAAAAAGGACTCAGAAAAAGAATGGTTTCGTAAAAATTGCAATAACTTTACTATAAGCAGAATAAATAATTTAATTTTCATTTCATATCATTTATAAATTAAAAATTTTAAAAACCTCCAACCCAATTAAGTCTAAGATCTCTTCCTCAGCATACAAAAGAGCTGATAACTTTGAAACGACTGGACCAATTTTGACGAAACATGTAAGAAACATTGCCAAGAAACCTGATTTGAAATAAAAAAAAACCGTATCCAAATTGGTTCACCCGTTTTAGAGTTATGATGCCACAGACAGACACACACACATAGCGTTCAAACTTATAACACCTCTTTTTTGTGTCGGGGGTTAAATAAATAGTGAGCCGCGCAGAACACGTCAATACCAAGATGCGATCAGTGCCGTCTTCATTATCGACGTTTAAATCACGCTTTAACGGATTCACAAACAATATCAATACAAATTAAACCTGCCACTTGTTCCTCTTAATTGCCACTCGACGTAATGCTTATGGAATTCCAACTAAAATATTTAGAATATTCACAAAGTTATTCAGAAAACCGAGTTGTTTGAATATCGTAATTTGATGAGCGTATTACAATGAATCACAATCTCATAAAATTCTCTTCATTTGTAAAAAAAAATAGACAACATTATTTAAAAAGTTTGACAGACCAATTTTACGTCAGAATTTTTGGTTAATAATTTAGTCACACCTTATGTGTTATATTTAATTGTATACGCTTGCCGAGAATTGGCAAACGTCCACAAGCTCTTTAAGCCTAATACAAAGCCTAATACAGAATTTCAATTAGACTATCAGATCCAAAGGTAAAGTTATATTTTATTATAAAACTCATTGACATGAAATTTCGTATGGAGATAATTTGAGATCCTATAAAAGAAAGGACGCGTGTCTATAGTTTTTATCAGGGAAAAACAGGGAAAAATTTATACTTCACGCGGAATAGAGAAAAATATTTTTTTGCAGACAGATTCGCGGGCAACAGAGATAGGCGCTGCATACACCAGCATGTCAACCTGAAGGCTTATATTCAAAATCACAGATAAATAATAGACGACCAGATGGCCTAGTGGTTAGAGAACCTAACTACGAAGCTTGAGGTCCCGGGTTCGATTCCCGAGTCGGGGCAGATATTTGTATGAAAAATACGAATGTTTGTTCTCGGGTCTTGGATGTTTAAAATGTATTTAAGTATGTATCTATCTATATAAGTATGTTTATCCGTTGCCTAGTACCCATAACACAAGCTTTGCTTAGCTTACTTTGGGACTAGGTCAATTGGTGTGAACTGTCCCGTGATATTTATTTATTTATAACAGCCATTCTATTAACCCCTAAAAATAAAGCCAATTTGTTACCCTTGTCCGGGACCCAATCGAGGTCTCTATTTTAATAAAATAATCCCGAAACAACGATTATTTGCATTGTCCGGCTTTGGGTCCGGCGAGTCATCTGTATTCCCCCCGGGGCCCGCGTGGGGGCCCCGGGTCCTCAGTCCGAGGAAGCGCACAGAATTCAATTCTATTATGAAAAAGTTTGTTTGTGATTGTCACACGTCATGTCGCTTGAATTGGATTCGCGGGTTTTTGCGCCTGGCTACTCGTACAGTCGAGGAAACTGAATCACGTACCAGGGTGGAACCTTTTCGTAACTAATTTCACTTTGATTTGTTTGGCAGATGTATGGGATGTCAACATGACATTAGTAGCACAAAGGTTCCACCCAGGTACGTGATTCAGTTTCCTTGACTGTACGTATCATCATCATCCCATCCTATGTACGTCCCACTGCTGGGCACATACTCTTAGAAAGACGCTTCATAGTGGTTAGAGAACCTGACTATGAAGCTTGAGGTCCCGGGTTCGATTCCCGTGCGGGGCAGATATTTTTATGAAAAATACGAATGTTTGTTCTCGGGTCTTGGTTTATTAATATATATTTAAGTATGTATCTATCTATATAAGTATGTTTTTCCGTTTCCTAGTACCCATAACACAAGCTTTACCTAGCTTACTTTGGGACTAGGTCAATTGGTGTGAATTGTCCCGTGATCATTTTTTTTTTAAGAAAGAATTATTAGTACGTGTGTGGTTGCCCATTAAGTTCTTTTACTTTAAAGCTCAGTTTAGGTAGTGAAATAAACGGATAACTCTTGCCTTTAATCGAGTTTAGCTCGACATTTGTCTCGGACTAATCCGTAGTCCTTCCTCAGAAGAACACGCCACGACGGCTGCTGCCAATGCTACGCCACCGCTCTGCCCACGCGGCTGCTTGGCGAAACTGGTACCGGCGGCGCACGGTAGTTACCCATGTTTTCATCATCATTTCAGCCGTAGGACGTCCACTGCTGGACATAGGCCTATCATTGACGCCCAATCATTACGGTTGGAAGCGACTTGCATCCACCCTGAATCTGACTGAACGGAACCTTATTGAATGATAATGGTATGGGTTACAAGCAAACCTAAAAAAGTTTTTCAAATCAGTTTATAAATGAGTTCTGATAAACATTAAAAACATATTAAACTAGGTTAATTGGTGTGAATTGCCCCGTAACCGAATTAATAATCTCCTAGTTTTATTTTGAAGTCCGTTAAAAACAGCTTTTTCTCTCGCACCTGAATGAAAGTTGTGTGTTAAAGTTTGCTAGCGACCTTAAAAGCGTTATATTGCTTAACTTTCCAACATTTGAGCTAAGTTTGAACCATGAAAGGTCTCTTAAGTTTAAGTACCCAGGTACTGTTTTTGTCTGAGGTATAATTACACTCCGGCACAGGTAGAACTAATATTTCAGAAAACGGTCGGACAAGTTTGACTAAGAGTTTTTTGTTAGTTAGTCATGTACCTCGAAATCATTAATTTCTTGTCGTTTTTCACCTGTTCGCGTGTTACCGCGATAGCGTATTTTCTTGTAGCATTAATTGTATCTAATATCGGTGGTATATTTTGTTACTCTCATATAATATTTAATTGTATTTTACAGCAATGGCATATTTTTAACTGTAGCATTGATTATCGATCGCCTTTTTAGTTAGTCACTAATATTTTTCAGTCGCATGTTACCATGGTCGCTTATATTGTTATTGTAATGTTTTGTATTAAACGTACTTTTTTAATCACCTTTCATTCTTAACCTCAATTTACCTCACATAAACAATTAATTAAATTTATTAGTAGATTAGAAACGTGTTACAAACAAATATATATCGCGGTGAAAAGCGACTGACATGAACATACACAACTAACAAACTGAGTTTTCATCTGAATTTATGATTCAATTAACCATTCATCGAGTTCAATAAACATTCCTGAAAAACTTTAAAAGGGCTTTTCAGTCACACTTGACAATTTACAGAATTATTCCGCACTAGTTTTATAATTTCACGTATATTTCCAAGCGAAAGCGAGCGAGGTGCGAAATTTACTTACCATGTAAAACGGAGGAAGGTCAAGAAAAACGAAGTGAGGAAACCTGCACACACCTGCGAAGAAATCCAATGGTGTGTGATATTTCCAAACCGCACTGGACCCATACGTGTAAAATACGCCCTAAGCCCTTTCGTTCTGAGAGGAGCCATGTTTCCCGCAGTGACTTATAATTTATAGACGTATACGTATGTACTTAATACGTACACAAAGTATGACCTTTATAAGCTTGGCCATGTATAAAGAAATATTTTTGATGACAAAAAATCCCTATTGTGGTCTCTCCATCTTTACAAAATCGGCCTATCGTGAAATCCATACGGCCATATTTACTAATTAACTAAAAGAAAATAAAAGAAAAAATGGTGTCGTCTCGTGATCATGGCGCATGCAACTGTGCCGAAATATCGGGCTTCTCTGAAATCAAGGTACGTGGAACAAAACCCGATTTCAACTCATAATATTAGTAATTACCGCGATAGTCTAAAATATTGTGACAAAAAATGGACGATGAAATACAAATAGCTTTTTGTTAATCCCTGCCACCCTCATTGTAAACCTGCTTAAATTTTGTTGAAATTTAAATCTCGTGAAAGACAATATCACCACCACAAAGCCTGAAACAGTAATTAAATAGTTCATTGAACTATTAATTGGATGGGCAGTCCGTGTAACCAAAATAGCAGGAATGATGTTCCGGGCATACCTGCGGGCGTCCGAGAACCCGGCTTTACAATTTTGACCTTTGTTTACCTGAGTGGTGACGGAGTTGGGCGTCAAGTTTAGTTAAGGCCCTACCGAGCATTTGGCGCTAATCGATTCTAAGGCCTGTGTTCACTTTAATTAGTGCGAGTGCAAGTGATTAGTAATTGAGGATGTTTAGTGCAGGTGTGTAGTGCAAGTAGTGTCCAATTCTTGTTCTGGCTCTGATAAGTAAATTCCTAACCAGACGTGTTTAGTGGCAGGCACGCTGCGAGTGAGGGGAAGGGAGGGCGCGCGGGACGTGGCTACTCGCAGCTCACTCGCAAAAAAATAGAACACGCTTCTAATCACGTTACTACGCAGCCAACTAATCACCTGCACTAATCAGTCGCTGTCCACACTTGTTTTCTCCTAATCACTAATCACTTGCACTAATCACCTGCACTAATCACTAATCAAAGTGAATCCAGGCCTTTAGGTATTATCAAACCGCGTTTAGAAAGGGATTCAAGAGTAGCGTTAGCACAGCAAAACTTTAATTGATATTATTTAATCATCAAGAGATTATAAGATTGACATCTTTGATATCTTCATAAGTGCAGACACTTAATTGGTAATAGTATAATAAATTTACAGAGTATGTTTTGCATATTTGGACTCTATTCTCGGTAAACGTTGTCATTTGTTTTATAAAAAATATTAATATCATATCTGACGAATCTGTCACCAATTCACGTCATTTACGCGTTATCAAATTGCCGTAGCTGTTAAAAAAATTGTATGTATAAAATATGAATCGTGATAAAGTATTAAACGGTCGGTGCCGAGAAATTGTCTATAATGTACAAACATATTTCAATAAAGAAAAAGATAACACGAAGGTTTTTCTGAAAACTTTGACGGCCATTCTAAGCGTAAATGCAATGATTTTTCCATGCTTTAGAACTTCATTGTACTAAAATAACAGTTTAATTTATTTGCACACTCTTCCACTGACAATGTCATATCATGCATTAGTTCAAAAATGACATATGAGCTCAATCCCTTTCTAAACGCGGTTTGATAATATAGAAATTATACCAGACGTTACTCGGCCAAAACAAAGGGCTGCCAATAGTTGTATGAGAAAGAAAAATCTGCGTAATGAAATTCGGCGATACGACAGGTCACCATTATTATGGTTTCAATGTATCTTAATTTTGTAATTGACTTAGGTAATTTGTATATTTATTAAATTAATCGCCTCTTGATAAAATACATATTTTCACGCCTGCATGCAGGCTGAATACACTGTGAAAACCATATTCTAAGACTTTATTCTGGTAAATTGGTTTGATTTGGAGAAAAGAAAAATGTAAGTAGGTACATACCTATTCTAGCACTCAAATTGGTTGAATGTACAATTGTACATTCCGCCGTATCGTCAGGTATACGAGTACTTCCCGGAAGCTGCCGAGGCGGGTAGAGGCTAATGGCTGCCGCGTGCAAGCGGCGGTGCAGGATATCGAATAAACATTAGTCCCGCAGGTCGCGGCCACTGAACGGCATCGTTTATTGAGGAGCCCGATTTGTGCAACTACTGCAATACAGTAAGAGCTGTGACCAAAAGAATTACAATACAATACAATACAATGACTCTTTATTGTACACCAGGAATAGTAAGCAATACAGAAAACAGGTACACAGAGAGAAAGTTACAAGGTAAGCAATAGGCGGCCTTATCGCTTAAGAGTGACCTCTTTCAGGCAACCCTTTACCAGAAAGAAGGATCAACAGTGGATCAGAAAATTAAAACGCAACAAAAATAGTACATCTACTCATGCATATAATAGTACTTACATTATAATAGGTACACGTCTAAAACAAATATAAGCAGTGGAATAAACAGACACATATAAATAAATAAATAAATAAACTATAACAAAGCTAATTATTACAAGATGACAGATAGTACGTACACCTTAAGCATAGATTTAAAGATTGACAGAGATTTTGCCCGTCGTAAGTCAATCGGTAAGGCATTCCACAACCGAATAGCCTGGACAGTATAAGAATAGACATAAAATTTGGAGTAAGAGAGAGGCACGGTAAGGAGAAAGTTCTGAGAGCATCGAATAGAAGTTACATAGCTAAACCGCTCTTTGAGGTAGCGAGGAGTTGCAGGGTTAAAGAGAATGCCGTAAAGAAGGTGGAGAATGCGAGAGTTACGGCGAAGGCGGATTGGGAGCCACTTGAGCTGTGATCGAAAAATAGAGACATGATCGAACTTACGCTGACCAAAAATAAACCGAATGCATAGATTTTGAATTCAAATTTAAAAATATTTATTTCGGATATAATGATACATTGGATACTTAGACAGTGTTAATAAAATAACATTACATTAGATTACACATAATAATGGGCGTGTGTGATACCGCATCCAGTGGCGCGACATGGGGGAATCCCAGCTGCCAACCAACACGTCCAGGATGGTGTTGGGGCAGGCGCGCCAGCATGGAAGCGCAGCGCTTCCTCGTGATGGCGTGGAAGCCGTCCGAGGAACATGGCCGAGGCGCTGCAGTGCCGAGCAGCCCGAACAACACCCTGTACACGTCATTGTACTGGATATTGTATGGATTTAGACGTTTTGCTTGTGGTGGATGTGGTTCTTTAGGTCCTGTATTTACGTAAGTTTGCGTTGGTTTTCGTTTTTTTTTATGCGGAGGGAGGGTGAAAAAATTGCATGAAAAAAAAATTTTTCAACTCAAACGTCGCCATTTCGCGTGACCGTTGACAAGAAATTCAAAAGGTAATATTTTCATCAATTAGATCTACAATTTTAATTAATTACTTACATCTAAAGTATTTACTTACTTAAAGCTGTTTACAGAAATTTTACACGTGTGTTCTTTAAGCATGAAACCTCCTTATTGTTGAAAATTCACTTGGGAAATTAGTAAAATCCCGGAAATTCATTTAAACTAATTTATTGAATCAGACGTTACTTTCCGGAGGACCATAGGTATTTATGAACTGAAACAATTGACAGCCTTTAATTTTTTTAACACCTAATAATTACTGCAGGAATCGAAAGAGTTTCGCCTCCTGAACACGGAAAAATATTTATTATAATTTATTTTTCCATATTTAAAAAAATACAAAAAATTTAAAAAACATATGTTTACCTGTACCTCCACAGAATAGATATGTTTCCTTTACCATTTTCACTAGAACAAAAGCCAGCCATAATTTTAAATTTGATAACAACCTTAATGTCAAATTTACGTCATCACTTTTTTTTAATAGAGACTAGACAAAAGTAATGGATCTATTCTATCGTTACGCTCTTTAAGAATAAGCACATTTTTAAAAAATTGTCACAAATTAATTAATAATCCTAGTGAAAATTTAAAACTATCAGCGTCTTTCTCTTTCCAAACAGAATACAGAGAACGAATCCAATTATAGTCTTAGAAATATGAAATGTTGTCAATTACTTTGCTCACCCGCGATCTTTGCTTTGGTCGCGGGTAAACAAAGTAATTGTTTCAGCTCATTTAAACTGCCGAACAAAGCTAAAAGTAAATGTAAGTAGGTAATAGATTCACAGTTCTATCTAGGAAACGGGGAGATCTCACAATATATGTAACGAGAGCGTGCCAAGCGAGGCCCGCTAATCTATCATCCCATATTCTTCCGAACGAATTATTACACTAGGAAAATAGGTAAAGGTAAGTCTAACCTAACATATCTCATCTAAAATAACGTAATATACAAAACACTACGACGGTTCTTAGTCAAGGCCGCACCCAGCTTTTTACGCTAATCGATTTTAGGTATTCTACGCACTCGTGTATGTGTGCGTGTGAGGAGGCTAGAATAAAAGCCGTAATGTTTCAAAAATGTAGCAACACCAGGCTCTAGAAAACATCTTGATTTATTAACATTCAAAAAGTCATGACTTGACCTGCCGTGCAGTATTTACGCCGCACTATGTCAAAAATGATCATCCGAATCAGGTTAATTCACCGTTTCTGCCCAAATACGAGTAATTAAATTATGTGGATTTCTGCCCAAATACCACACAATGGGATGGTTTCAGCATTAGTGGTTTAACGCAAAATACTTCATGGGAACGGTGAAAATCTTCGATACATTTGTATTGTTGATCGAAGGTGAAAATGTTTTACAAAATAAACAGTGTTATAACTTTATAATATTACAGGACATTTTATTAGATTCGGTACTCAGCCATTTGATTCTTGTGTTTTTATTTTTTTATTTTTTTTTGTTTTTCATTTTTGAATGTACCTACCTGTACCTACTATCGCCCCAGACGTCAGCTTGCCATTTTCAAAACAAATTTGCTTGCAGCCGTTGATGTTTATTGCTATGGATTGGTATCCATGGACAGATGTCTAGCCACTGCACGCAAACTGGGCCTTTAAGGTGTCAAGCTGGCGTCGGGGCCGATTGTACAACGCAAGTATTTCATGCATTAATTGTGTAAATACGACTATCTCAGAAATTATTTAATAAGTTCAAACCTCTGTCCTGAAAAAAAGAGCATTTTAGAGTTACGTTACTAATGAACTGAAACAATTACTTTGCTCACCCGCGACCTTACGATAGCTACATTTATACTACCAGAGCTCATAGTTTTATAGTTTTATTTGGAGAACAAACAGAAATAGATGTACAAAATAGTTCTTATGTTCTAAATTTTTATAATTAACATGCATCTACCTCCTCGACAGCTCTCACTGAGAATTATATTAATGTAATTCGACACTGACAGTGTGTGCTGTAAAGATTTTAGAAAAAAAAAAACAAAAAAACTAAATAAAATGAACAATAGAAAAGTTCCAATGACTACATTTAAGTACACTGACAATAGCGCGATAACTATTCTACCATTTTTCCCAATCATAGCCAACAGAGATGTACAGGAAAATATATAAAAAAAAACATTAAGGTAAGTATAGTAAAACAAATTATTCCGACGCTGACCTTCAACAACGGGAGACGTCAAGCCCCAAATGACCCAATGCTAAAGGCATGCAGGTATAGCTAGCTGTACTACCACGGTTCCTCTTCAATTGTGTTTACCAACCGGTTTCTAAACTGAGTCAAAGAAGTATTAAATATATTGACCGAGACTAGTGCTTTATTGTACGCGGTGCACATGCGACGCAGCGGTGCTTGCTGGCGGACAGCGGCACAGCGAACAAGGCGGCCGAGCGGGATGTGCAGCGAGCAGGGTCTCTAAACCTAATATGCTGCAGAAGCTCCGAGCAGTTGTACTCCCCCCTGCATATCTTGTAGAGGGCTAAGGCGTCTGCCACCTTCTGCCGGACAAACAACGTTGCACCTTGTATCTCTTCAACAACTTACTGTATGACATTTTTGACCCCGTTAAACGTCTATGCATCATTCGTAAGAATTCCTTTTGGACCATTTCCACTAAATGTGAATATTTTATATAAAGAGGAAAACATTGAAGAAGGAAGGAAGAGTTTTCAGGAAAACATTGTTTTGGTTTGTTAGTCTAACATTTGGTAGCGCAGTGAACGGTTGCGGTACACTGAAGATGACCTCTGTGTGTAGTTTGGTGGTGGTGATAGTTGGGTTTGTGTGATTTGTGTGTGTTCATACAGTATGGAAGTGGAGGAACTGCAAGAAGACGCATTTTTTACATAAACGTAGCTATCGTAAGGTAGCGGATGAGCAAGGTACTTTATTGTTTCAGCTCATTAATATGGTGACCAAGGTAACGCCTGATTTATTAAGTAAATTAGTTACGTTATTGTTAATACCTAGGTGGTGTAGATACAAACCAGAAAAGCATTCACACACGTTGTTTAACAAGGAGCGATGTGTGGGAGTCCTTCACACGTTCAGGGACTTACGTTCTAGAATTCGAGACCTCGATCGGAACACTTTGCGATGTCTTTGGGGGGAGGCGCGGGGGGAGTGAATAAAAGGCAATAAGTTATTGCAAATGGCGCGCCCCCAGCCGCACGCAACGATATTTATAGCTCCAGCACTTAAAGCCTTTGCGTCCCTCTCCGGGTTACTAATAAAGACCACGGAGGGGAAGCTAGAAGGGTCTAGAGGGGCCAATATACAATGGTGGCGTTAGTTGAATGGGCCTTATACACAATAGCCGTTTTGTGAGTTCGAGGAAACCCACTCGGTCGAGATTAGTGTTATTTTTATTCGTTGTTTACTGTGTGAATATTGCATTACACATAATTTTATTTGCTGACTTAGATGGATGGCAGTTGGATGTACTTTTTCCTCGTACAAAATGTTTTCCCTTTTATTATAGCTAACGCCACGAGAGTTGAAGTCACGCACACAACAACACGTCATGTAATGACAGCGGGATTTTGACACTTGTTCGTACCGATAGCAAGTTCAAAGTCAGAGTCAAAATTCTTTATTCAATTTAGGCATCAATTTGATGCTCCTATGAACGTCGAAGATCTACCACCAGTTTCAAATTGCTTTTATTTCAAAAACAGGTAATATGAAAAAGAAAAATTATAATATGCATAGTATTGCTTAGGTATTTCATCATAAGATCATATAACTTACGTTTTCATTCATTCATTACTTTTTTGCAATCAGTACTTTATGTAGCTGTGTGTGTAATCATTCGCCTCAACTCTTGTGGCGTTATATGTATACAGTATCTGACGCTCGTTTCTCAAACTCTTTTGAGTATGATTTTACTTTGGGGTTTTCGAACCATCTCATCCTTTTGTGCCATAAGTTGTACTTGCTATCAAAGAAAATAATTTTATTTAAATCCCCTACGGGCTGCGGGCGCCGCGTTGGCCGCGACGTTTTCTTTTTGCCGATACTCCACTTGTAATATTGTTTTTGCGGTCGTTGCTATTTTGTTTCCTGAGTGCTTCTTTGAGAGTGAACCTTTGACTGCCGAGCGTATCTAGAATGCAACGTCGATTCAATTTATGTTATAGCATTCAATAATATCCAACTAAATGGAGGCGGATGGCACGGGACTGATCTGTTTGGTGAGCCTTGGAGGAGGCCTATGTTCAGCAGTGGACGTCTTTCGGCTGATATGATGATGATGATGTAATAATATACCTCATGTAATCTAAGGTACACATAATTTATTTATTAACTCGTAGTTACGAAAAATGGGTTTTCAGAATTCGTTGAAAAATGTATGTAGAAACTCGCTGCAGCTGTGATCCCCGCTGTTTGTCTAGGGGTTCAAAGTAAAACAAGTCTAATTGTTATTAAAGAGCATTGTAAACGAGGTGACGCCACGGCCGGCAATTACTGCTCAAACAGCAGCCGCAGCGGGCCGCGGGTCGCTGTTTGCGGATGTTACCCACCTTAGTGACTTCGTCACTAGATCTAGTAACTTTTCGGACTATTTCAGAGATTTTTTCTCGCGTTTCATACATTTTATTGACTTTTAGTGACAACTGAGCTGAGCTGAGACGAGGCCGCTAACGATGGGCCTCATAAGAAAGCTCAAAGTCATTCAGAGGGCGATGGAGAGGGCTATGCTCGGAGTCACTCTGCGGGATCACATTAGAAATGATAAAATCCGCGCAAGAACTAAATTCACAGACATAGCTCGAAGAATCGCCAGACTCAAGTGGCAGTGGGCAGGGCACATCGCTCGTAGAACTGATGGCCTATGGGGCAAAAAGGTTCTCGAGCGGCGTCCACGGACCGGAAGACGCAGTGTAGGTAGGCCTCCAACAATATGGAGCGACGACCTGGTTAAGGTTGCGTTGTATTGTGAGTTGCGCTTCACACACACACACTCTCCCAACATACATTATATAAGTTAGATCTAAGCCTATTGATTATACTCAGTATTAACTCGACTCTAGTTGTTTCTATAAACCCATCTTTACAACAACATTAAAGCGGGATTGTGTTGAATGCGTATGGCACGGGACCGATCTGTTTGGCGAGCCTTGGAGGAGGTCTATGTTCAGCAGTGGACGTCTTTCGGCTGAAATGATAATGATGTAGCGACAGCTGAAATTTTTCCCACAAACTGGCGACTTTTTGCAAAATTTCTAGCGACTTGAGAAAATATTGTGGCAACACGGTTCCCCCACTTGACTTGATATCATTACTGCTGATTTCGTTACACCTTCCAACGTTGGGTATAATTTTCACTAGCCCTAATATTTGCTGAAGCTAAGTTCAACTTTTCAAGTCTTTGTTGATACTAAGCATCACGTGTGCTAAATGAAAGTAGGGGCTACCTTTAACAGCTACATAAGCAGGTTAGGTTACTGCGACCGCAACAGCGCGTGAGCCGAGCATGCGAAACAAGCGTGCTGCGGCAACGGCCGTCGGAGCGCCAATTAGGCTTAATAATTTTAGAGCTAGTGAAAGTGGTGTGGAAATAGGATTCAAATTCAGGCTACAATAGGAAAACCCTTCAGCTCTATATCCAAAAACAAGTCAGTTTTTATCAATGTCAATAAAATGTATGTAGAAACTCGCTGCCGCCTCGATCCCCGCTGTTTGTCCAGGGGTTCAAAGTAAAACGAGTCTAATTGTTATTAAAGAGCATTGTAAACGAGGCGACTCCACGGCCGGCAATTACTGCTCAAACAGCGCCCTCTGCGGGCCGCGGGCCGCTGTTTGCGGTGCAGAATCACTGCCCTCAGCTCTGCTAGACTGGGACTATACTAGTGGCAATAATTCGAGAGACAACTTTGACAATCCATTTTGCTCAAATGATGCCACAGACAGGGTAGTGCTGTTCGTGTCAATATTAAAATAGTACATTACTGCAGTGGCCTCGAAATAGGGGATTGCCGGCCGAGTAGTTATAGATGGCCGAGTGTTAACGAGGCCATCTAGAGATACGAGGCCGGCAATCCCTGTTCGTGGCCAAGGCTTGTATAGAGTTTTTCTCAAACATACATCATCATCATCACCACCATCATCACTGCCACCATCATCATCATCCATCAACATCCATCAACATCCATCAACATCCTTCAACATCCATCAACATCCATCAACATCCATCAACATCCATCAACATCCATCAACATCCATCAACATTCATCAACATCCATCCATCCATTCATCCATCAACATCCATCCGTCCGTCCGTCCGTCCATCCGTCCATCCATCCATCCATCCATCCATCCACGTCGACCACGTCGACCTATTAAACGTCATGGTGCTGTGTCACATAAAACAATAGACGATCACTTTGCTGGCCAAGGCCAGCAATGTTGTATGAAATTCCATTATTGACCTCTCGTCTAGGCGCACCTGCAACGTGACAGTTCGTGGCGTATTATAAGGAACATAACGTCAATATTTCATAGCATGTTTGAGAAAAAAACATTACGTCTTCGGCTACCTGTGGTATTTATTCATTACATACGGTGATAATTATGATTAAGTAAATTAATTTGATGTAAGTAAGATATCATTAAAGGAAGTGCAAATACCAACCAACCTCAATTTATTAAGTATTTTGTTTTGATTTACCTCACCTTAAATCCGCTATATCTAAATAGGCGAATGATATTATGTCCGTCATAGAGTGCGCCAACTAAGGTACATATTAATATTTAAGAAAATCGTTCATAGTCTCACATGCACTATAGTAAATCATTTAGTCCAGTCGACACTGATTATCGATATCAGCCACATCACTCTTTAATTGTCAAGCTTGTCTCTCGAATTATGGCCACTAGTATAGCAATAGCTAACTAGTTTTATCCCGTAGCTTTCCCGTGGGAAAATAAAATACTGGATGGCACCTTTATGATGCCGTTGGAGGTTTTCAGCACAATCCGTTCAGTGTTTTGAGCTGATAGATCAGACAGTAACGTTTGAATTAATAGGGTGGTACGGGCAGCATCAAAAGTAGCTGGTCACTATTGTCAATCTTGTATGACATTTGCACCTGACTGTAAAGCGACTAGGTACAAAAGTGATCAGATACTTTTGATGCTGACTGTACATTTAGATCGATCAGGGGCTAAATTCAGGAACGGTCCAACACGGTTTGCGAGCGGTAATTCAATCGTTTGGGAGAGGATAGGAGTGGGCTTAGCTTGGGTGAGCTTTATTTTTCTGTTAATTCGCTTTGTAAATAAATAAATAAATAATTAAATAAATAAATAAATAAGGCTCATCCCAATCTCAGCCCAAACCTCTCGCAAACCAGTCATTTTTGGCGTTTCTGAGTAGCAGTTCATCCCTATCCTCTTGCAAAGGTTACGTATCAAAATATCTAAAATTAAAAAACCTAACGTAAAATAACCTACGTTCAAAATTCCTAAAATCTAAATACCTAATGATTTTTTCACTTATATTCAAAATATCGAAAGCTTAAAATGCCTACGTATTGCAATGTCTAAAATTAAAAACCTAACGTAAAATAACCTACGTTCAAAATACCTAATGATTTTTCCACATATATTCAAAATACCAAAAGCTTACGTATATCCTAACCGGTATCTCGCTGGCAGCGAGCGAGCGAAGCGAGCGAGCAAGACTTTTTAAGGCAGAAGCGACTCGGATAGGTTAGGTTCAGAATCGGATATGTTAGGTATTTTTTTTGTAACAGCACAGAAAATGATTATTTCCATTAGGTATTATTGTCTTTAACATTATGAAATGTACCTTAATGTAAATCATATAGGTACCAAATTTTATCAAACAAATTAGATTTTTCACGTGGTAATAAAAAAAATAACTAATACCAAAGGCTAATGCGGGAGCTTCGCTCCGCTACGCTCCCGCATTAGCCTTTGAATCTAACCATTCCGAGTCGCTTCCGCCCCGAACCGTCTTGCTCGCTCGCTTCGCTCGCTCGCCGAAAATTAAGCGATGTTCGTTTCATTTAGGTATTTTGACCATTTGGTATTTCAAATGTTGGTGTATCAAACTTAGGTGTCATAGCTGTTGATATTTTAAACATTAGACATTTACTCCATTAGGTATTTTAAACTTAGGTAATTCGTAGGTAGGTGTTAGTTGCTTAGGTATTTAAAATAATTAAGAATTTAGATTTTAGGTATTTTGAACGTAGGTTTTTTTACGTTAGGTTTTTTTAATTTTAGATATTTTGATACGTAACCCTTGCAAATGATTGAATTACAAACCAAACCACCAAACCGTGTAGGGCCGTTCCTGAATATAGCCCCAGTATAGGCAAGTCTGTAACTATACCTAAGACTTCTGTGCTAAGGAACAATGTCATCGATTTAAGTGACAAGAAAAACTGAAAACATAGATTTAAAAAAAAATCTTACTTGGTTTGGGAATCAAACCCGGTCATATCGAAGAAAAATATTTACATTCCAGTCCCTGTACCCGTCTGTCTATACCTACCTAAACAAATCAAGAAAGTCAAATTTGACCCAGTTCTCGTGGTCTAAATGACTCTAAATTGGTATACATAACATCGATTATAATGTATCTATAAAACACAGTTGAAAAAACTTGTATTAAAAATGAAAATTTTCAAAAAACTTTCCCGTTTTTTTATTTAGGTATGAACGCAGTTTTTCTTGTCACCAAAATCAATGACATACCTAGTTCCTAAGATCAGATCTTTGTATGTCTTGTAGTTACAGACTTGCCCATACTAACCAATCTAAATATATTAAATATATGTAAATACCAACCTGTATAAAGATTGCGAAAGATTTTTTATCCATAGGCTTTAGTATGTCCTGCGAATTATCCGAATAATACAAGCTTCAAGTCAGACCGGCGTATTGACTTTACGCCCTCATGGGTACGGCCGCCATATTGAAATTGAAACTAACCCTTGTCTTATTGTAAAGGTATTGACTACACGGCGGTTTGTTATTTTATTACATAATCTTTTGTGTAGCTTTTAGACACAGGCGGGCCCGGAAATTATTTATGTTCACTCGGCGCGAGTTTATTCGACGTGTAAAATTTGATTGATGTTTTTTTAGCGATTTGGATCGCATAAGTTGAACAAACGAAATGAAAAATGATGTGGCGTGCGGAGGGACGCGCAAAAAATATCGATATTTTTTTTAGAAAACAAGCGTTCGATATAATCGAACAGAAATCAGAATCAGATTACACATACGTATTAATAATAGCTTTTGCCCGCGACTCCGTCCGCGTGGAATTAGTAATTTGGGCAGCTTATTTTTTTTATCAATTTGCTTTTTCATCAATTATGGCTCTCCTTAGTTCCTCGATATAAAAAAAATTACCCGCACCCCCCCCCCCCACTCCGGAAACCTGCGTTCAAATTTACCACCGTACCTACTCCCAAGTCACTACTTCTAAAAACTGTCCTATAAATTCTTAAAATAGACGTATCTTTCTTATTTGTAACCGATTCAAAAGAAACAAACACTAACTGTTAATCCAAGAAAATACCAACATATCAGTGAAAACCGCATCCTTCTAATTTAAGTCGTTTCTGAGATTAGCGCGCACAAACGCACAGACAAACAGACAATAATTCTAAAAAACATTGTTTTGGGTTCTATTGCGCTAGTAAATAGCCCTAGTGACAGTTTTTCTCAAATATCTTCAATGTACAGACACCGACTTGTTACAGATTTATTTTCTCAGTTTTGTGTATACTTATTTTATTAGTTGACTAATAATATTTAAATACATATTTTAATCCTTGCTGGGTAGTTATTAATATATGAGCATTTGAATCGCTATCAGTATCCTGTGGCATATATTAAAGAAATAAGCCACACCGAATGGAAGTAAAACGATAGAAATAAATTTGTTTTGGAGATAGTTTGAGACTCTGGGAAGGACATAGGATAGTTTTTTTTTTCAAAAAATTGTATCGCAGGAGCGAGACAGAGTTGGGGGCAAAAGCTAGTAGTAAATAAAACTGCCAAAAATGTGTTAATTTTTTTCGCAGTTGAATTTTTTTGTTATTTATTTATTTATTTATTTATTTAATTCATTACATTTCACAGCATAACAGATCAACCAAAGCACTGTGAAATTCAAATACAATTTTACAAAGAATAGATACACATAAGAACAATAGAGTTTAAAATAAAACAGAATTATATTAGCCCCTATGTCTTAAAGTTCAATACGACATAATATCGATGTTTTTTGCCATCTGGGCATCGTTAGGTGCGGGCGCCTCGCCGAGTGGATGCGGTTCATTCGTCAGTCAATTTCACATGACTGTCTAAAGTGTGTTAGAGATTTGTAAGGTTTAATTAAGTCGGAGTTCATCTTAGACAAAATTAGACAAAAAAACGGCGCACTCTATTGTTATTAATTTGCCTCGAGGAGTGTCCCATTCCTGTACAAGGGTCCATTTTCTCCATTCATTGTGCGACTTTGAAGAAATTAGGTTTTAAACGTAATAACAATAAGAACTATGAGAAGTAAGAATTCATTTGCATTTCGGGATAACAACCATCCTATGTCCTTCCCAGGGAGTCAAACCATCTCTATAGCAAATTTCATCTAAATCGGTTCAGCGATTTAAGTGAAAAGATGACGGACAGACACACTTAGCGTTTATAATATTAGCATGGATGTTATCGTATGGAACCCTCTCCAAGCGAGTTTTTAACTCTTACTTGTCCGATTTTTTATGAATGCCTACAATACCCCAGAGAAGTATCCCGTAACACCAACAATGTATAATGTTCAGTCAGTTAGGTAGACTCGGCCGCTGGCAAGAGTCCGAGCTCTCGCAATAACCCGCCCGCAATATTGCCCCCAATACTCATCAGCATAACGACCATTATTCCTTGACTTATTGCCGAAACACGACGTATGTTATCTATGTAATAGGATTTGCTTTCGGATTTACATGTAATTTTTTGGTTGGTTTGATGGCAAAGCTTGGGGTCCCGGGTTCGATTCTCGGTTGGGTCAGATATTTGTATGAAAAATACGAATTTTAAAATTATAGTAATTAAATAGGTATGTATTAATCTATTTTATGTGTGTCTGTTGCCTAGTACCAGTTATAAATACACGCTTTGCTTCACTTTGGAACTAAGTCAACTAGTTTTAATTGTCCTGTGATATTTTTTTTATTTATTTAAAACTAGCCTTTCGTCCACAGCTTCACCCGCGATAAATTAATTTTCCCGCGGTAAAAAGTAGCTTATGTCACTCAGTGATAAGATAATGTAGCTTTCTAACGGCAAAAGAAAAAAGAATTTTTGAAATCGGTCTAGTAGATATCAAGTTTATTCGTTACATACAAAAAAACAAATCTTTCCTCTTTATAATATTAGTGTAGATAATACTTCAAAGAATTTAAGTATAACGAGTATTGGGGCATTTTTAGTTTAAAGTACAGTTGAGTTCACCAATATATGCATCGCCAACCTTTCATAAATATCTATACATAGACCTTATGTTACTGTAATAAGGTCTATGTATAGATATTTATGACATGTTGGCTGTACAGATATTTGTGAACTCGACCATATCATTTACTTTTTTTTAGTGAGTAAATTTTAGGATCTCTGTATTCGAAATCAGGAGTAGGTACTGTTCATTCACAACGAAAAAAGGTGTCCTTATTTTTTTAGTCAGTTTTATGACTTTTTCACAAATTTTATATGGCTCGTCACTAAAACTGACATTAAAAAAAATGGAAAATTACAGACATTTTTTTATCATCAAAATCAAATATCACTCTTGATTCTGAATACGAAAATCCCAAAACCACCTTATTCGAAAAAAAGTAGCAGGAAAATTAAAAATTGAAAATGTTGTTGTTGTAGTGGTAGAGCCATGATGTAGCTAGCCGCTGCATCACGAATGGGCCGGCTCGTCCGCGGCAGTACCACCCTCTCACAGAACACCGGCGTGAAGCAGCAGTAATCCTGCTTGCGTTTCGTACGGTCAGTGAGAGTGCCGGGGGCCCATTACTTCACCCCCTTCCCTCTCCCCTTCCCCTATTCCCTCTCCTTTAGGGCCGACAGCGCACTGGCATCGTGTAAAGCGCTGCAGATGTCTATGGACAGTGGTGTTCATTTAACATCAGGTGACCCACTAGTTCGTTTGTCTGGCCTATCTAACATTTTTTTTTTTTTTTACTAGCCTATAATTGTGTCCCACTGCTGGGCAAAGACCTCCCCTCTGGTCCTCCACAGCTCCCTGTCCTGAGCGAAATCTGGCCAATCGTTTAATTCTGCGTCCAGGTCGTCTCGCCATCTGCGCCTGGGCCTGCCTCGCCGTCGGTAACCGTCGTGCGGCACCCACCACGTGGCTGAGTGCGCCCACCTTTGAGGATGCATCCGGCACACATGCCCAGCCCAATCCCACTTGAGCTTGGCGGTCTTTTTTCCCACGTCGGCTATTCGAGTTCTGGAGCGCAAAGTGGTGTTCCGAATACGATCGATTCTCTTCACACCCAACATGCTGCGCTCCATAGCTCGTTGGCAAACCTTCAGTCTGGATTTCTGATTCTCAGTCAAAGACCATGTCTGTGCACCATAGGTCAGGACGGGCAAGATACACGTGTCGACGAGTTTGCGCTTCAGTGTCGTTGGAAGGCTGCCCTTCATGTGCTCCTTCATGGACCAGTAGCTCTTCCAAGCATTCTCAAGGCGCCTTTCAATTTCCTTGTCCTGCCTGTACTTGAAAGAGACTACTTGCCCCAAGTAGATGTACTCGTCGACATAGTGTATTATTTGCCCATCTGTTACGATCCTATGTTTCGTACCGTTTGTCATAATTTGGGTCTTTGACATGTTCATCATTAATCCAACCTGAAGGCTCGCCGTGCTAAGTTCTTGTAGCATCGTTTCGAGCTCTTGATGTGACGAAGACGAAGAAGAAGAAGATCTAACATAAAAAAAAAAAATGTCCTATTGACGTTTTTTAAAAATCCAATACAAATTCGTGTGGCATATACCATTTTATTGAATTTCCCTTAAATATGGAATTGAGTCGGCACCCATGAGGCTGGCATGATCACCTGGAGTGTTCAAAGCCTCCACAAAAATAAGAAAAAATACCGTGTTGTGGTCTTGGGCTCAGAATTTCACGTCTCCCTTTCTTCCGTGGATGCCGTAAAAAGGGACAAAAGAAATACATAGGTTAAGGTATATTGTAGCCTATTATAGCCTAGCAACTTGTTAACAATTTTATCTAACTTAAAACCTAAAATTGCTAAAAGTAGCTCCCAAACGTTAATGCGTCTCGTGTGCTCTGCCTACCCCCTTTGGGGATACAGGGATGATGTGTGTATATGTGTAATATACAAATAGATAGCTAATCCTCGTATAGACAAACTAACGTCTCACATTCTTACTTATAATCATAAGAATCAGAGGAATACAGATTTATAGAAATGCGTGCAATGCCACGATTTATCGCTTAATGGCACAATAAACTTTATTTATTTCTTTTTCTGCCCTCACAGAAGGGAAATGGGAAGATTACAAACAATACTATATTGCTAGGATTATATCTTAAATATTATCAGCATAACCGCATAAACCAACACAACGGCGTTAACATTGAAATTTTATTGCGCAACATTATGGAAGTCGGCTGCGCCATTTCAAAATATAGTAAGGGACATTCAGCTAATTTTACAGGAGAGCGAAAAAACATGTTTTGTCTCAGCCGTACAAATTTTTGCAAAATTTGTTCAAAAAGTGATACTTTCTTGGTTAACTAGATTAAGACGAATATACAGGTAGGTAGGTACTTATATTTATTTATGTTTAATTTCTTATATTACATGTTTTATCTAAAATTATGTACCATTGGCTTTAGAAATGAGCGTAGGTACTGATTATCGTTAGACCACATCAAACCTAATAAGCCCCTCTGACTTTTCAAAACCTAGTAAGTGCGTGCCACATACTAGGCTTTTGATATAGTTTTGTGCCATACTAGGTTTTGAAATGGTCAAGCCCGTTTTTTCTGTGTACCTACCAGGTCGGTACTCGTATCTATGAAATTGAGCAAGATGCACACGTTATTATGCAAAAATCGCAAAATTGATTTTTTGAGAGTTAGGTAGGTACTTACTAGGTTTTGAAATTGGGCAGCCGGAGTATATAAATTCGATTCATATATTTTTTCCACGATATCCGAACCTAGTTTTCCGGAGCTAGAGGAATAATAATTCGCGTCAATCCCCTTTGAGTGCTTCTGGGAAGCGGAACAGAGGGAATGTCAAAAGGTACATCGGCTCAGGCGTACTCTCTACGAAGAATAGGTAACCTGTATTCTCGAAATGAAGTTTTGTTTATCACTTTTTCAGTTTCATTGGTGGACGTCCTACGCTGCGCTTGTCAGTCCGTGGTCTCCATTCGAGAACTTTTCGGCCCCAGCGGCCATCGCTGTTGGTGTCAACCTTCCCATAATTGATTATTTATATTACGTATTAAGTAAGTAAGGAAGTTAAACAAGCAAGCTTTCTAAGTATTAAAAAAGATTTCTAAACTGGAAAACCTTAATTGAGCAAATAAATAATAGGATTTCCAGGTGCTGCTACGCTCTGTCGATACTGTCTGAAACTTGTTCAGAAGCTATAACAAAAAGTGCATAATAATATTATGGAATCGTCTATCCTCTACTAACATAATATGGCGTTATTTATTGGGGGAATTCAGTTGATGTGCATAAATCGTTTTTGCTCCAGAAGAGATGTTTGAGAACCATTTACAGGATGCATTTTGAACAATCTTTTTGAAAAGTTTTTAGTGAAAAGCGCTTCATGACGCTATGCGGCATCTACGTATTGATTGCAATTATGCTTAAATATTTGTTCAAAATCAATCGCATTATTTTACAAAAAAAAATCACTGAATTTGAATGAACGGACGCAATATAAGTATAATATAGAACTGCCGAAAGTAAATAGTTCTATTTATAAAAAGAGTACCTATGTAACAGCTATTAGTGTTTTTAACAATCTCCCAGTTGATTTAAAAGTTATGGAAGGGAATTTATGGAAGTTATGGGAGTTATTTAAGCGAAGGCTCAAAGACTGGCTTTTGGACAAAGCATTTTATAACATAAATAAATAAAAAAAAACGCCTGAATCTATACAGTACATAAATAAATAGTTATTTGTGTCACAAGGTAGCAAAATGATGTATTTACGGCGAGGGCAGTACATTGAATCCAGAGTGAAGCGATGGATTCTACAATAGAATCCTGAGCGCAGCGAGGGATTCTAAGTTAGAATCCTGAGCGTAACGAAGGATTCAAGTGTTAACGCCCAAGACGAAAATAATTTTGCTCCTGAGTGACACATACAATTTTTCACACCGACTATGAGGAAAATGAATTGTTGTGATAGATAGGGAAAGGTCACCACAGATAAAGTATTCCTGTGCTACTTTTAAAAATGTTAAGAAATAATCGAATGGAAACGAATATTACAATGGTATCGGATATCAATATTCATTAAATCAACAATCAACGAAACAATTACGAAAAATTCATGAATTTTCATATAACGTTGTTAAAGTTAAAACATGAAATACGTTCGTTAAAATAATTACTATCGATTATTTTATTAATGTCTATGTTCATTGGCACATTGCGTAAAACCATTGCCAAAGAATAAATTAAAAAAGTAGCTTGAGCAGAAAAGTAGCATTTTGATCCCTGTCGTCAGGGAGTAAAATCTACTTTTCCGAATGAAAGGTGTGAAAAGAGTATTATAGAACTAGTTAATGGTAATTAATAATATTGTACGCCCGGAACGGGTAACTGTTGAAACTACCTTAAATATTATGTGTACTACCCTTTGATCAATTATAACTGTAGATCCACAGTCGCGCGCCCGAAAATGTCCGAGCCAAATGAGCGCCACTTTGATAAAAGTGGCCTTCTTTTTTCTCAGTACGTTGCGTGAAATTGTCAAGTTTAGCTGTCAAGTGTCAACCGAAATTCGACTGTAATGAAGTAATGGCTAGGTTCAAATTTCTGTGTAGGTGATGATTTTAATTGTTACGCAAACAAATAAAAAAGTTCGGACATTCTTTCAAAGGTACTACCACCTAATTGTAGGTGACACAGTTATACAAAAAATTATTCTGATTCTGATATTTACTTTCACGATTACACGATAGACATAGTGGCCTAGTGGTTTGACCTATGGCCTCCCAAGCAGAAGGTCGTGGGTTCAAATTCGATGTCGCTCCTCTGAGTTTTTCGGAATTTATGTGCGAAATCACATTTGAAATTTACCATGAGCTTTACGATGAAGAAAAATATCATGAGGAAACCTGCATACACCTGCGAAGAAATTATGGTGTGTGTGAAGTTCCCAATCTGCTGCACTGGGCCCGCGTGGGAACTACGGCCCAACCCCTCTCATTCTGGGAGGCCTGTGCCCTGCAGTGGGACGCATATAGGCTGGGAAGATGGATGGTCTTTCACGATTTTCACTCATAGTCTATTTGTGTCCACAGCCGCTGCAATGTGACGACCGGATAACCTAAAGCTTGAGGTCCTGGGTTCGATTCCCGGTTGGGGCAGATATTTGTGTGAAAAATACGAATGTTTTTGCTCGAGTCCTGGGTGTTTGACATGTATTTAAGAATGTATCTATCTATATAAGTAAGTTTATCCGTTGTCTAGTACCCATAGTCAGACAGCTAAATGGCCTAGTGGTTAGAGAACCTGACTACGAAGCATGTGGTCCCGGGTTCGATTCCCGCGTCGGGGCAGATATTTGTATGAAAAATACGAATGTTAGCTCTCGAGTCTTGGGTATTTGACATGTATTTAAGAATGTATCTATCTGTATATAAGTATGGTTATCCGTTGTCTAGTACGCATAGTACAAGCTTTGCTTAGTTTGGGACTAGGTCAGTTGGTGTAAATTGTCCCGTGATTTTTTTTAATGTGGTTAAAACATAACTTTTAAACATAAATTTTAGCTATAAATTGTAGTGATAAGTGCCGAGTATAAATAATAACTACAATTACACGATATTTAGTATCGCGTTCAAGTCATGCTGATTTTATTCATACATTCACTCGTTATTCATTCATGAATGTTTACTATTCATTCATTCATTTACATTCTTAACTATTTATTTATTGTAATGCTACGCTAATGTGGGTGCACAGAAATATGGCAACAGAGTGACAATGCTAGTTTTTTAGCCAAATCGTACATTGGCAGTGACCTTGGTTGAAGTCGGGGAGTGAGTACTCATGCCAAAATCTACTAGTGCAAAGATCCATACTAATTAAACAGGGTAATTTTTTAATAAGTGCACAAATTTTAATATGTGATAAAGTGTCGTTAAAATAACAAATTTCAGTATTTTTTGTTATAATATTTTATCACTTATTTTTTTTCACTTCGTGATAAAATTTTCGGGACTCATTTGCTCTGATAAGTGTTTCCATTTCCTTTACTATGTCATCTAAGTGCTCTTCTTATTACTTTTCTAACTTCCACTTTGACCTCCCTATATACTTGTGAACCCATTGCTCATCCTGTTCGGAGAGAACTTTATATTTCCTTCTTTCCTTCACCACCATTTCACAGTCCTGATTCCACCATTTCCTTCGCTTCTTTTTTCTCTTTCTCCCCAGTACTTTGACAGCCACTGCCTGAACAGTGTTCTTCAAGGTCTCCCAGTTTTCATCAATACCTTTTTTTTGTTTTTTTTTTTTATTTTTCTTGGTAACTCGACCAATTTATTGGATGAATTACTATGAACAACCCAAATTTCAAAATGTAAAAAAAATCTTGAACAGATAATCGTGATCTATTAACGATAATGAATCACGTATCAAAATTAGTGCACTGATTAAAAAATTACCCTGTATACAACTCAATATTTCATTTATGTCCATACGGACACCTCAAAATGAGTAGGTACATGCATTAGTAAATTTTCCAGCATTATTTGAGTTAGAAACACTAATTTTGTAGGTATATGTATTTCAAAAAAATAAAAATAAAAAATATTTTTAAGATTTTTGATTTGAAAAAGGTTCTTGGGTGGCGTCCACGGGCCGGTAGACGCAGTGTAGGTGGGTATGTATTACAATAACAATACCGAAGTACGAAAGACCGAATGTATTAAAACATCGAATGAGGACTTTGGATTATTTTTCTATCGCGCAAACTACAAGTAATCGTTTTTCTAAAGACACTTTACACAGACAGCTTTGCTAGTTATAATGCAGCAAGGGATTAAATGAATGCAATACATGCTATGTTTCAGTTTGTATTTAGTATGAAATATGTACCTATAGCAATAAATGCGCCAAAAGCTCGGTAAGGTAAAGCTCACGTTTTAATTTTATCAAATTCCCGTCTCCACGTGTTCCGCTTCACTAAACGAGATAACAAAACCAAACTGGCAACTTACCCGTAAAGTTTAAACCAACAAAACTGTAGTTTGCGTCCAGCAACTACGTAAATTATGCATAAGCCAAGAATACTTCAACTGTCGTTGTTTAAACGCAGCAGTGTCAGGGTCCAACGGCCAATTCTAACTTTTTTACACCCGTCATGCTGTCGGCAGCCGCCGCCACGGAAAAGGTAAAACGGCCAAGCGTGTGTCCAGCGTTCCTCAAATCAAAAGTTTATTTCTGACTTTTCACATGTCTTATTTTGAGTCTACCAGCGTTTTCGGAAAGACAATGATTGCCAAGAAGAATGCGCCGCAAGAAACTTGGTATTAAGTCATTTTTTCTTAAAACAAATTACAATTCCAACTTTATATAATAATATAATATTAGGTACAGAATATATTTCATGCAAAAAAATTATATTTCCAATACAAACGTAGCTATTTTGCGTAAAACCCAACTGAAACTCACTTCGCGGAGGAGCAAACAAATTGTTCCGTTTATTTTTATGTACGATCGGCCAAGAAAGTGGTCTACCAGTTTTGACAAAAGTTTCTGTGAGATCTAAATATCGCTAAGGTTGACTTTTCTGAGTGAAGTCTTTAGTCACTGTCATAATATTATTGCAAGGGAAATTGATCTCGTTGTATTATGACGTGCAAATGAACTTCAACCGTATATGATGATGATGATGATGTATGGGGACGCCTCGCTGGGTCAGGCGGGCTGTCGATCGTTTTGTACAATCATTCAGCCCAGTTCCCCGTGGTTGGAGCCAACGGTTACTGTCCCAGCAGCTCTCCCACATAGCATCTCTTCTCGAATCTTCTCGTTCTCTTGCTGAACAAAAGGACATCTTTACTTCAACCGTATAGGGTGGTAGACCATATGATTGGCTGATGGTACCTATTTAAAAGTAATTGATCATTTATATAGATGGCATAACCTAAACGCGCATACTACTCGTATTTCTCGTCCCGGCTAAACTTTGAAGTACTCTGAAGTGGAGCAAATGAGAGAGTGTCCCCTCGGTAACCTGCAGCTGCATCTAATTAGACGGGACTATTAGCCGACCGCGGCGACTGCTGGCTGCCTCTACACACGCACCAGCTGTTTGTTTTTTACCAACATAGTCTATTTTACCTGGCTGTAGCATAACAACAGGATTATATCTAAGAGTGAATCCTAAAGGAACCCCTTTTCGAAGCTACCTGCATACCCTGGCCTGCCCCACCTCTCCGGCAAGTCTAATAATAATAAACACACACACACACACACACACACACACACACACACACACACACGCACGCACGCACAGTGAGTGATCCGTATATTTTCACTACCAGTGTATGTTTATTAGAATCCAAAAGCAGAGCGCTGATTAAAACGATTTGTACATACATTTTCTATTTTGTATTTTTCTTTAATTAATAACAATTCTCATTTCCCCGTCTCTTTCGAGACTCAATACCGATTGGGAGTTAATCATATTTACGTACAACGATAATAGCTGCCTTATAACGATATTCCTGGAACTTGTCCAATATCCATTGTTGGTGGAATCGGTGCGGTTTCAAACGTCGTATCTCACCCCAATATTCCGTGGACATACGACCTGCTTGTCCCGACCACGAAATGTAAATATAACGACAAAAGCCACATTATGCCCGCGTTATTAATGCTAGAATTACTATTAAATTTCGAGTACCAACGGGAGGGATTCAATAAATCAATGTTCAAGGGCTTGGATTACTTAGCAAATACTTCATAGCTTTAAAATGATTTTGTCGTGACTGGTTGAAATACATTGGTGCGCTGAGAAAGGATGGTCTTGAGTTTCAAAGGCTCTCGCTTTATCCGAAATCGAGTGCTTTGACCACTATAATTTGGTTTTGGTCATAAATCTTTTTTGTTTTTGTTATTTTGATGCTGAAACGCCAATATACTTTCCACTGGCAAGATTCCCAAAGCTTGGGAGCTCCCAGGCGGGCTCAGAGTGAATTTGAAATTTCTCGCACCATGAACTACTCCTACTAGGAACGAATTGGATGGGGATGGCGCAGGGGCGCAGGGCCGATCTGTTTGGTGAGCCCATGTTTAGGACGTCTTTCGTCTGAAATGATGATGATGATGAACTACTTCGCAGGTGCTCTTCTATCAAAAATATCATGGTAAATTCAGAGGTGCAAACCTGGGCTCGAACCCACAAACCTCATCTTGAAAGCGCATTGGTCACACCTGAGACCGTATTGTCTAACGCACGGGCGCTTGCCGTCGCTTTCACCTTCTCTTTCTGACACCATCTTCTACCGTTTGACAGAAAGAAATAGTGAATGCGAAAGCAAGCGTCCGCGCGATAGACAATACGGCCTCTAGCTTTTAAAAGATTGTAGTATCTGTGGTAGGGTTAACGTCATAAATAAGTGATTACTTTTGTACCCAGTCACTTTAACGTCATGTTTGAAAAGCCATACTAAATAATGTAACGACTAAAAGCGACAAGGTACATAAATGATCACTTATTTATGATTATGACGTTCACTATACCCGTGGTAAAAAAAGCAGTGGTGGCCTAGTAGTTTGACCTAAAATGCCTCAAGCAGAGGGTCGTGGGTTGGTGTCCGGGCTTGCACCTCTGAGTTTTTCGGAATTTATGTGCGAAATTACATTTGTAATTTATCATGAGATTCACGGTGAAGGAAAATATCGTTACGAACCTTGTATATACTTCAGAAGAAATTCGATGGTAGGTATTTTGTGGAGTTCCCAATCCACACTGAGCCCGCGTTGGAACTAAGGTTAAAGGTAGGGTCCTCGGTTCCCATACGCCCTCTTATTCTGAGAGGAGGCCTGTGCTCTGCAGTGAGACGTATTTAAGCTGGGAAGATGAATGAAGATGATGAGTAATGTGGTACTGTCACGCGGTTGTACGAACCTGTGTCTCCATCCCGTTTCTTTACCCATGTGTTATAGCGAGCTGGTTTCCGTCTGAATGCTCCGAGAATCGCTGTTTATGTTCAAATTAGATCATACTACGCACCTAGTGTTTGGGTTCGGATCCTGGAAGACATTCGTATCCAATCGTCATCGAATTAGTCTCGGGCCGGCCTTTTGTTTACAAACTACTTACTAAATTGTAAAATGTCCATACGATTAACATAATCGTTCTGACACACCGACTGACGACTGAATAGTTTAATAGTTAAGCCTGACTACGAAGCTTGGGAGTTCGACCCCGGTCGGGGCAGATTTTTGTATAAAAAATACGAATTTTTGTATGGTCAAAGTCATAAATAAGTGATCACTTTGTACCTTGTCGCTATCGCCGAGCACACTTTATTCATTTAAATTAAAAATTAAAAATTATTAAAATTATTAAAGCTAAATTATAGATCTAGTGACAGAAAAAACAAAAGTGAACCAATAATTTAGAATTATAGTTTTGTTGTTCTGTAAGTGGCCAGTTTCGCGCCATTGGAGGTTTGTTATTTTACACGGTTCGGCTTCTTGTAGCGAGAGCCATTACTGCGACACGATTATTCATTTACAACATGTCATGACTGAAGAAGTACACTTGCCTACTTATCCATTTGATAAAGTTTAAAACTTTCCGCACCCGTATCATATTTGACCTTTCCAATTTAAGCACATCTTTTTCACCGTCGAAAAAATATATTTTTATCTTGAAGCGCGCCCAACTTAGAGGACACACAATTTGTCCGGGAATTTTTCGTAGAACTTTTGACGAGTCTGTAATTAACGAAAAAGAAGTTTCATCCCCCCTCCTATTGAAGCAGCCTCCTCGCAACTTCCTTCATCTTGACGCAACACTTGCACGAGCCGGCTTTTTGCGAAATCAAGAATTTTTAATCTAAATTCTTGGTGACTTTCGACGCGTGTCACAGGAAGTTTGAAGGAGTTAGATGTTAGAGAATTTTATAAAAGATTTTCGTGGTTATAATAAGAATCTTCAAGATCGTGTAAGTTGGAGCAAATTCTCTCGGTGGAGCTTGAATAATTCACGCACCGCGTGTGTTAACCTTGAACCGCCTGAAAGTCGATAGTTCACCTTTGATGTTGTTTGCGTCACATTCGTATTTAACCGCGTTAATCCGCACGAGCTCCTGCGGGAGCTAATCCTTAATCATAATTGATTACCCGTCGACTAGCCTCTGCTGACCCCGCGTCGCAACCTGATGTTCAAAGAACAAGGTTCAAAGTAGCCCGGTCAGGCTCCTATCGCGACCAGCTTCTAAGTTGTCTGGGAATGTTTTCATAAGCAGTAGTCGGAGAGCTCAAGTTAAAGCAGTCATGCTTCTAAGAAATCAGTGATCGATGCTTCTAGAAGGTTCCGTTGGTGACGTTCGTTAGCCAGGACAGGTGGATTTTATACTCATTAGAGTCACATTTGAGTGGGGTCGTGCGCGGAAGAAAGTAGATTATCGAAGGGTATTGCACGGATTCGTGTTTGGGGGCTTTGTCATAAATCAAATGCCTGTAAAGTGAAACCATTCGTAACCAATGGTATTCTAATAACGTTTTTAAATTATCAAACTCTGTATTGCAAGTTTGAAAGTAATTTATACATATAATGGAGTTGTCAATAAGTTGACATTTGGCAGCGCTCGCTTCGAGTCATCAATCCG